>OU343135.1:27500-527500 GCA_910594945.2 Amphipyra berbera
CTTGTTCAGCGCCACCCTCAACCCCAGGCGGCGGATCCTCCCCGCCACCAAGGACCCGCCAGCCGATGCCAGACAGGCCGCCTCCCCAAAGTTCTTCCCCCGGGCAGTGAGAAGAGTGTCGTCCGCGTAGCAGATGACACTCGTGCCCGGGAGGAGGGCCCCCCGCAGAAGCCAATCGAACCCGATGTTCCACAGGGTGGGCCCCAGAACCGACCCCTGTGGAACACCGGACTCCGCGCCGTATCGCCTCAACCTGGCCGTTTTGTCCACAAGGAGGACCTCGCGGTCCTCCAAGTAGTCGGCCAGGAGGCCCCTCAGGTACTGGGGCACTCCGTGATACCGGAGTGCCTCCAATATAGTCGAGTGGGGGACGGAGTTGAAGGCGTTGGCTATGTCGAATGACACCGCCAACACTCCGTCCCCCACCTCCACCGCCTCCTTCACCTGGGCCTTCAATACGGCCAGGGCGTCGATGGTGGACCGGCCCCGACGGAAACCGAACTGGGCGTCCGACAGGTCCGGCCCCTCCCTCCGCAGATGGCTGTTGAGCCGGCGGGCGATGATCCCCTCGAACATTTTACCGACCTCATCGAGAAGTACGATGGGCCGGTATGCCGAGGGGGAATCGACCGGGCGCCCCTCTTTACGGAGGAGGCACAGCCGCCCCTCCTTCCAAAGTTTCGGGAACCTTCCAGCCGTCAAGCACGCGCTGAAAAGATCCCGAAACCTGTCCTCCATTTGAGTGGCAGCTATGGCCACCACTCGTGCCGGGACGCCGTTCGGTCCAGGGGCCGTCTTTTTGGCGCGGAGGCCTACCACTCCCGCGTGGAACTCCTCCGCAGTCACCGGGGGGACCTCTTCCTCCGGTAAGGCTGCCGCACTCTGCGGGGGATCCATTGCTGGTGGGGAGAAGTCGGTCCTGCGCGGGAACAGGGACCGGACCACCCCATCCAGCAGTGCCGGCTCGAGGGTTTCCGTCAGCGGGGGACCATGGGGGCGCAGCTTGTTCCGCGCCGCCTTGTATGGCCTCCCGTACGGATCCCTGTCGAGACCCTCCAGCATCTCAGCTCCCGCCGCGTCCTTGGCGGCGCACATAGCCGACTTGAGGGCCGCTATCGCCTCTCTGTACGAGGCGTAGAAGCGGTCCTCGTCTGTCTGACTACGGGCGCCGCGCCGACGCCGACGGCTCCGCGTGTAGGCCCTTCTGGCCGCCACACAGGCGGCACGGAGCCCCGCCAGTTCCTCCGTCCACCAATAGACGGCGCGACGGGGAGGCGGACGGCGAGAGCGAGGCATGCTGGAGTTGCACACCTCGGTCAGGGATCCCCCGAGCATGACCGCTGCGGCGTCGACGTCCAGGGCCCCAACAGGGGGCGACAGCCAGTCCTGGAGGAAGGCCGCCTCCCTGGCTGCCTCCCGGTCCAGGCGAGTGAGAGCCCACCGGGGGAAGGGAGACCCATCAGAGCGGGCCATCCCCCCCCGGGGACTCTCGGTGGAGATGTCGAACCGCACATATCGGTGGTCCGACAAGGTTTCCACCATCTCCACCCGCCAGTTCACGATGCGTGCGGCTAGTACGGGGGTGGCGAACGACACGTCAACCACCGACCCTCCCCGTTGCCGCACACACGTGTGGACCGCCCCCCTGTTGAGGAGGGACACACCGCACGACGTCGCCCAAAACTCGACGGCGCGCCCCCGGACGTCGCAAGAGGCAGCCGGGTTGCCCCAGGCCGCCGACTTGGCGTTTAGGTCGCCTAACACGACGACCTGGCGCGGCGCCGCCCTCCCCACGACTGCAGTGAGGACCTCCAGGAAGTCCTCAAAGTCTGAGAGAGGGCGGTTTGGGGAGAAATAGACCCCAACTAGGGCCACACTCCCCCACGCGGCGGCCACGTATCCCGGACCCCTCTCTAAGAGCGAGAGGGGAGGGGAGTCCGTGGAAGACCGCGACACCATTGCCACCAGGCCGTCCCGGTCGCCCAGCCAATTGCCAGGGACCGAGTAGGGCTCGGCGACCACCGCCAAGTCCACCAACCACTCAGCCATGGTCTGCATCAGCAGGTCCTGGGCTGCCCGGCAGTGGTTGATGTTCGCCTGGAGGATGCGATGTTCGATGACCCTATCCATCAGTCGGACATCGCACCCCCCTCCTCCGCAGCCACCGAGGTTCCCGCCACGGGAACGACGGCGCTAAGAGCAGGCCTAATCGGCGCCTGCCCTTTGCCCTTCTTGAGGGGAGGATTACACGTCCTCCCCTTCATCATATGGCCCGCCGGGCGGCCACTGGCAGCACACGCTGCACAGTGCGGCGTACCGACCGTGCAGGAGGCGGCTTTGTGCCCGTCCTTGCCGCAGCGGTAGCAGCTGTCCGACCTGTCGACCGTGGACGGACAGAGGGCCCGGGTGTGTCCGATGCCGAAGCACCTGAAGCACCGCAGTGGTTGGTCTGCAAGTGCCCGGACTGCACCCGAGCTGAACCCCACGCACAACCGTCCCCTTCCGAGGACGGCCTTGGCAGCGGCGACCGGGCACTCGAGCCGAATGGTGCCCATGCCGCCGCGGCCGGGTCTGATGTCCCGGCCTTGCACCGCTGCGACGCTGCAGCCCCCAATCGCCGCGACCGCCGCCACCACCTCCTCTTTGGTGACCGAATCGTCGAGGTCGGTCACCTCTAAGGCCGCCGTCTTCACCGGGCGGGCCACCTTCGCCGAGTCCGCTATGGCCTCCTGCAGCTTGGCTGCGAAGAGGTCAGCGCTGGTGTTGCCCTCCGCCCCCGGGAACTCGAAGATTCGAGCCCCGGTTTGGGTCCGCCGGCAGGAGACCCCGCTGATCCCCAGTTGGGTGGGATCAGCGTTGGCACGCGCCCGCACCAATATGGACGCGTACGTCTCGCCCCGCTCCGCGGCCTCTGCGGTGAGCGTCACCACGACGGCTGCAGTCTTTGGGGGGACGAGTTTGCCCCTTTTCCCCCCTCTCCTTTTCCCCTTCCTCTTGCTTCTGCCAGTCTGCGGCTGACTGGGAGTCGCAGCGGCGGGGGCGGCAGGGGCGGCCGGCGCCGCCTTTTTGCCCTTTCCCTTCCCCTTCCTGACCACCTCGGTCCAACCCTCCTGGCTGGATGGAGTGGCGGAAGGGGGAAGGGTCGCGGCGGCGGGGGTTGCGGGGGCGGGGGGGGCGGCTGGGGCGACGGAGGCGGCCGACGCTGCCTTTTTGCCCTTTAACCTAACCTAACCTTTTTTTTTTTTTTTTTTTTTTTTTTGCGCTGGGAAAAAATGCTATTGCGCATACCCGCCCATTTGGGGGAATGGGGGGGTTATGTGGGACTCCCCGGGCAAGCCCGGTATACCCACTAAAACGACCCAGCGGCATTCCCGCATCGTCTGACTGGAGGGGACTGGGAAACCGGCGTAACCTTTACATCCAGTCCCCTCCGACGATCGCCCGCCTTCGCGGCAGGCCCCTCAAGTCCTCCCCAGGGGGGGAGGGTTGGGAATGTCCGGCGGAGGTGGTGTGGAGTGCAATGCGGGCTGAGGCACCCCCGCGCCTGTCGCCCGCCCAACACCACCAAGAGGAGGGAGAAGATTGCGTCTTCTCCGACCTCTTCTTCGCCTACGGAGCGGCGCAGCGAGAGGGTCGTCCTCACGCGCGCGCTCTGCCGCCTCCTTTTGCGAAATGACGTCCTCGCAAAAGGAGGCGACCGCGGCCCAAGCCTCCTCGCTCCCCAGCATGGAACGAACTACGCCGGGAAGCGAGAGGTCCTGGCCGATCTCCGCAATCAGACTGCGGCGCGGCTCAGACCAAGTCGGGCACACCTCGAGGGTGTGCTGCGCCGTGTCCTCCGCCGCGCCACACTCGTGACACGACGGGGCCCCCTCCCTTCCGATCCGGTGCAGGTACGATCCGAAGCACCCGTGCCCGGACAGCACCTGCACCATACGGAACGAGAGGAAGCCGTGGGGCCGCTCGAGCCAGTCTCGCAGGACCGGCCCGATGGCGTCCAGGGTTCGGCGGCCAAACACGGCGGAGGCGAGGTCCTCCGCCCAGTGGTGGAGGATAGCGTCCCTCGCCTCTCGCCGGACGGCCTCCCGCTCTTCCGGGGCAGGGTGCTCCCCGAGCGCCCTGCGTCCCGCCGTCCACTCGTACACCCTGGCGAGCACCCACGCCTCGAGCTCCCAAGGAGGGGTGCCCGCCAGCGCGCACGCCGCCGCGAAGCTGACGGAGCAGTACGCCCTCGCCACCCGCTGCGCGATGGCCCTCTGGGGCCTGCGGATCGCCGCCGCATTCTCCCTCCTCTGGAGGGAGTCCGCCCAGATGGGGGCCCCATAGAGGGCCATACTTTTCAGTATGCCGGCGTACAGCTGCCGGCATCGCGCCTCGGGCCCCCCCAGATTTGGGAGGAGCCACGAGAGCGCACCCGCGGTCTTGAGCAGACGCTCCGACAGCCCGCTAAAGTGCGGGCCGAACCGCCAACGGCTGTCGAGCACCAGACCCAGATACTTCATCTGGGTCCTGAGCCCGACCCTGACGCCCTCCACGACGATATGCGCGTCTGCGGGGATGCGCTGCCGAGGCCCGTGGAAGAACACGGCCTCGGTTTTGTGCAGCGCCACCTCCAATCCCAGTCGGCGGATCCTCCCCGCGACCAGGGTTCCGCCGGCCGAGGCGAGACTCGCCGCCTCCCTAAAGTCCCTCCCCCGGGCGGTGAGAAGAGTGTCATCCGCGTAGCAGATGACACTCGTGCCACGGAGGAGGGCTCCCCGCAGGAGCCAGTCGAAGCCGACGTTCCACAGGGTCGGTCCCAAGACGGACCCCTGTGGGACGCCGGACTCTGCGCCATATCGTCGGAGCTGACCCGCCCTGTCCACGAGGAAGACTGCTCGGTCCTCCAGGTAGCTGGCCAAGAGGCGCCGCAGATACTGAGGCACTCCATGATACCGGAGCGCCTCCAGTATCGTTGAGTGGGGGACAGAGTTGAAGGCGTTGGCAATGTCGAACGACACTGCCAAAACCCCGTCCCCCGCGTCCACGGCCTCCCTCACCTGGCCCTTGAGGCGGGTCAGGGCGTCGATTGTCGAACGCCCCCTTCGAAAGCCGAATTGGGCGTCCGACAGGTTCGGCCCCACCTCCGCAAGGTGGCCATTGAGGCGGCCGGCGATAATCCCCTCGAACATCTTACCGACCTCATCGAGCAGAACGATGGGCCGGTATGCCGAGGGGAAGTCCGCCGGGCGTCCCTCCTTCCGGAGGAGGCAGAGTCGCCCCTCCTTCCACGGCTTCGGGAACCTCCCCGTCGCGAGACACGCTCCGAAAAGGTCCCGAAACCTCCCCTCTATTTCGGAGGCGGCGATGGCCAACACCCGCGCGGGGACGCCGTCAGGCCCCGGGGCCGTCTTCTTGGCGCGGAGCCGCAGGGCCGCCGCGGCAAGCTCCTCCGCTGTGACCGGAGGGGCTTCCTCCTCCGGCGGAGCCGCTACCCCCGGAGGGTCCATCACTGGTGGGACGAAGTTGGTCCCGGCTGGAAACAGGGACCGGACCACCCCATCCAGCAATGCCGGCTCCAGGGACTCCGTCAGTGGGGGACCGAAGGGGCGCAGTTTGTTCCGCGCCGCCTTGTATGGTCTCCCGTACGGGTCCCTGTCGAGACCCTCCAGCATCTCGGCTCGCGCCGCGTCGTTGGCGGCGCCCATCTCCGACTTGAGGACCCGCTTTGCCTCTACGTACGAGGCGTATAGCAGGTCCTCGTGTGCCGGGTCCCGCCGGCCGCGCCGTCGGCTCCGCGCGTACTCCCGCCTCGCCGCCACGCAGGTGGCCCGGAGCTCCGCTAGCCTCTCCGACCACCAGTACACGGCGCGACGGGGAGGCGGACGGCGAGACCGAGGCATGCTGGAGTTGCACACCTCGGTCAGCGACCCCCTCAGTTGCACCGCTGCGGAGTCCACGTCCAGGACATTGACAGGAGGCGTGAGCCAGTCCTGGACGAACGCCGCCTCCCTAGCCGCCTCCCGGTCGAGGCGGGTGAGAGCCCACCGCGGGAAGGGTGATCGTCCCGGGGGGACCGACCTCCGGGGGCTCTGGGTGGAGATGCCGAACCGCACGTAGCGGTGGTCCGACAGTGTCTCCACCGTCTCCACCCGCCAGTCCACGACGCGGGCGGCCAAGATGGGGGTGGCGAACGAGACGTCCACCACTGACCCTCCCCATCGCCGCACACACGTGTGGACCGTCCCTCTGTTGAGGAGGGACACACCGGACGCGGCCGCCCAGGCTTGGACGGCGCGTCCCCGGCGGTTACAGGAGGCGGCTGGGTTGCCCCACGCCTCCGACTTGGCGTTCAGGTCACCCAACACGGCGACCTGACGCGGTGCCGCCCTACCGACGACTGCGGCGAGGACTCCGAGAAAATTCTCGAAGTCCTGCAGCGGGCGGTTCGGGGAGAAATATACGCTAACCAGGGCTATCTCTCCCCACGCGGCGGCCACGTATCCCGGTCCCCTCTCTAAGAGCGAGAGGGGAGGGGAGTCTGTGGAAGACCGCGACACCAGTGCCACCGAGCCGTCCCGATCGCCCAGCCAGCTGCCGGGGACCGAGTACGGCTCGGAGACAACCGCCACGTCCACCAACCACTCGGCCATGGTCTGCACCAGCAGGTCCTGGGCCGCCTTGCAGTGGTTGGTGTTCACCTGGAGGATGCGATATTCGGCCCCGTCCATTAATCGGACATCGCACCCCCCTCGTCGTCGGCCGCCGAGGTCCCCGCTACGGGGATGGCGTTTGCAGCGGCAGGCGGGGTCGGCGCCTGCGTTTTGCCCTTCTTAAGGGGAGGTCTGCAGTTCCTCCCCTTTGTGACATGCCCCGCTGGGCGACCGCTGGCCGCGCACACTGTGCAGCGCGGCGCGGCGGCCTTGCAGGAGGCGGCTTTGTGTCCCTGCTCGCCACAGCGGTGGCAGCTGTCCGTCCTGTCCACCTTGGACGGACAGAGGGCCCTCGTGTGCCCGATACCGAAGCACCTGAAACAGCGCAGAGGCTGATCTTCAAGTGCTCGGACTCTGGCGGAGCTATACCCCACCAGAAGCCGTCCTTTGGCGAGGACGGCCTTGGCCGCGGTGACCGGACACTCCAGGCGGACGGCACCCATTCCGCCGCGGCCGGGCCTGATGTCCCGACCCTGCACCGCCACCACGTCGCAGCCGCCTATCGCTGCGATAGCCGCCACCACCTCCTCTCTGGTGACCGAGTCATCCAAATCGGTCACCTCCAAGGCCGCAGACTTTACGGGCCTAGCCACCTTGGCCACGTCCGCGATGACCTCTCGCAGTTTGGTCGCGAAAAGGTCCGCGCTGGCGCCACCCTGGGCCCCCGGGAACTCGAAAATTCGAGCCCCGGCTTGGGTGTGGCGGCACGAGACTGCGCCGATCCCGAGCTGAATGGGATCGGCGTTGGGACGAGCCCGCTTGAGGACGGACTCGTAAGTCTCACCCCGCTCCACGGCCTCTGCGGTGAGCGTCACTACGACGGCCGCGGATTTGGGAGGGACCAGGGGTTTCCTCCCACCGGCGGGGGCCCTTTTGGCTGCAGGGGCAGCGGCGGCGGGCTCGGGGGCCGACTTCTTCCCCTTCCCCTTTCCCTTTCCCTTGCCAGTCGTCTGAGACGGGCAGGGAGGGGCGGCGGCGGGGGCGGGGCCGGGGGCGGGAGGGGCTTTGGCCTTGCCCTTGCCCTTTCCCTTTCCCTTCCCCTTGACCACTTCCGTCCACGACTGGTTGGACGGAGTGGTCGATGGCAGGTGGGCGTCCTCCTCCACTTGGGTGGACGGCCCCGGCAGGTTCGGCCTCTTGTCCGCCGCTAGTGGCGGCCGGAGGCGCTTCTCCGGCAAGAGCCGGTCCTCAATGGCCTCGAAGAGGGTTCTTGTGAAGGACCTTTCCTCCATGATGACCTTGCGGAACATGTCCTCAAGGTTGGAGGAGGGGCCCTCAGCCGCCGGTCTGGTGCTCGCCTGAGAGGGCCGGGCCGTGGCTTCAGCCAGCTTCTGGTGCAGCTGGCTGACCTCCGACTGCAGGCGGTCGACTTTCGCCTGCAGTTGCCGCGACTCGTCGGTGGCCGTGCGCTGCACCAGCTCACCGACGATGCCGCGCATGCTCGCGGCCCTGCACTTCAGCAATTTTTGAAACGTGCCCTTCAGGTTGGAGGACTTGGAGGCGACCTCCGCAATCACCTCCGCGTCCTCCTGCGCCATGCGCTCCAACTCGGCCAGGGAGTGGTCCGAGTACAGCACTGTGGATGCGCCGTACCCGGCCCTGGCTCGCGCAGCGCGCGCCTTCTGCTCCTTTGCAGCGACCTGCTCCTCAAGGTCCTGCTGCTGCCTTGCCCGTCGAGCAAGGTTCAGCTGACGCTGAGCGTCCGCCAAGCCCACGTCGTGGGTGTCGGCAACCGCTGGGGGCTGCCTTTTGGCTTTGGGCGAGGAGCCCAATCCGGGTTCCTTACGGAACGCCCGCTTCCGCGATTGCCCAGCAATCGCCGACGACCCGTCGTCGTCCGACAAAAATAGGACGGACTCATTGTCGGAGTCGTCCGCCCCGCCATACAGGCCGGCCGCAGATATTGCGCGGCTGGCCTCCGAACCCGACGCACCATCGTCGGGGTGGCCCTGAGAAGGGCCTTTCGGTTGGCCCTGAGAAGGGCCTTTTGGTTGGCCCTGAGAAGGGCCTTTCGGTTGGCCCTGAGAAGGGCCTTTTGGTTGGCCCTGAGAAGGGCCTTTTAAGAAACGCCCGGAGGCGTCCCGCGCAGGTATTTTTGGCATTGCCACCAGCAGTACCGTAGCCGCAACGCAAGGGAGTAAAGAGCTACGATGCACAGCGCACTTTAGCCGCCGGTCTGCCACTCCGTTACGGTGGTCAGACACGGCGTTGCCCAGGGGATACTACGAGGAAGTATGCGCTGTGGGGGATCCCCCAACCTAACCTTTTTTTTTTTTTTTTTTTTTTTTTTTTTTTTTTTGTTTGCGCTGGGAAAAAATGCTATTACGCATACCCGCCCATTTGGGGGAATGGGGGGTTATGTGGGACTCCCCGGGCAAGCCCGGTATACCCACTAAAATAACCCAGCGGCATTCCCGCATCGTCTGACTGGAGGGGACTGGGAAACCGGCGTAGCCTTTACATCCAGTCCCCTCCGACGATCGCCCGCCTTCGCGGCAGGCCCCTCAAGTCCTCCCCAGGGGGGGAGGGTTGGGAATGTCCGGCGGAGGTGGTGTGGAGTGCAATGCGGGCGGAGGCACCCCCGTGCCTGTCGCCCGCCCAACACCACCAAGAGGAGGGAGAAGATGGCGTCTTCTCCGACCTCTTCTTCGCCTGCGGAGCGGCGCAGCGAGAGGGTCATCCTCACGCGCGCGCTCCGCCGCCTCCTTCTGCGAAATGACGTCCTCGCAGAAGGAGGCGACCGCAGCCCAAGCCTCCTCGCTCCCCAGCATGGAACGAACCACGCCGGGAAGCGAGAGGTCCTGGCCGATCTCCGCAATCAGACTGCGGCGCGGCTCAGACCAAGCCGAGCACACCTCCAGGGTGTGCTGCGCCGTGTCCTCCGCCGCGCCGCAGTCGTGGCACGCTGGGGCTTCCTCCCTCCCGATCCTGTGCAGGTGCGAGCCAAAGCAGCCATGCCCTGACAGCACCTGGACCAGACGGAAAGAGAGGAAACCGTGTGGCCGCTCGAGCCAGTCTCGCAGAACTGGACCGAGCGCGTCCAGCGTCCGACGGCCAAAGGTGGCGGTGGCGAGGTCGTCCGTCCAGTGGACGACGATGGCGTCCCTCGCCTCCCGCCGTACGGCCTCCCGCTCTTGAGCGACGGGGCGCTCTCCCAGCGCTTTCCGACGCGCCGTCCACTCGTACACTCTGGCGAGCACCCACGCCTCGAGCTCCCAAGGGGGGGCGCCGGCCAGAGCGCACGCCGCCGAAAAGCCCACCGAGCGGTATGCCCTCGCCACCCGCTGTGCAATGGCCCTTTGCGGCCTGCGGAGAGCGGTGGCATTCTCCCTCCTGCGAAGGGAGTCCGCCCAGATGGGGGCCCCGTAGAGGGCCATGCTCCGCAGGATGCCGGCATACAGACGCCGGCATCGTGCGCTGGGACCTCCCAGGTTGGGGAGGAGCCACGAGAGGGCGTCAGCGGCCCTCAGCAGGCGCGTCGACAGCCCGCTGAAGTGCGGGCCGAAGCGCCACCCGCTGTCCAGCACCAGGCCCAGATACTTCATCTGGGGCCGGATTTCCACTCTGACGCCCTCCACGACTATGTGGGCGTCAGGTGGGCAGCGCTGCCGAGGCCCGCGGGAGAATACGGCCTCGGTCTTGTTCAGCGCCACCCTCAACCCCAGGCGGCGGATCCTCCCCGCCACCAAGGACCCGCCAGCCGATGCCAGACAGGCCGCCTCCCCAAAGTTCTTCCCCCGGGCAGTGAGAAGAGTGTCGTCCGCGTAGCAGACAACACTCGTGCCCGGGAGGAGGGCCCCCCGCAGGAGCCAATCGAACCCGATGTTCCACAGGGTGGGCATCCCCCAACCTAACCTTTTTTTTTTTTTTTTTTTTTGTTTGCGCTGGGAAAAAATGCTATTACGCATACCCGCCCATTTGGGGGAATGGGGGGTTATGTGGGACTCCCCGGGCAAGCCCGGTATACCCACTAAAATAACCCAGCGGCATTCCCGCATCGTCTGACTGGAGAGGGACTGGGAAACCGGCGTAGCCTTTACATCCAGTCCCCTCCGACGATCGCCCGCCTTCGCGGCAGGCCCCTCAAGTCCTCCCCAGGGGGGGAGGGTTGGGAATGTCCGGCGGAGGTGGTGTGGAGTGCAATGCGGGCGGAGGCACCCCCGCGCCTGTCGCCCGCCCAACACCACCAAGAGGAGGGAGAAGATGGCGTCTTCTCCGACCTCTTCTTCGCCTGCGGAGCGGCGCAGCGAGAGGGTCGTCCTCACGCGCGCGCTCCGCCGCCTCCTTCTGCGAAATGACGTCCTCGCAGAAGGAGGCGACCGCGGCCCAAGCCTCCTCGCTCCCCAGCATGGAACGAACCACGCCGGGAAGCGAGAGGTCCTGGCCGATCTCCGCAATCAGGCTGCGGCGCGGCTCAGACCATGTCGGGCACACCTCCAGGGTGTGCTGCGCCGTGTCCTCCGCCGCGCCGCAGTCGTGGCACGCTGGGGCTTCCTCCCTCCCGATCCTGTGCAGGTGCGAGCCAAAGCAGCCATGCCCTGACAGCACCTGGACCAGACGGAAAGAGAGGAAACCGTGTGGCCGCTCGAGCCAGTATCCCCCAACCTAACCTAACCTAACCTAACCTAACCTAACCTTTTTTTTTTTTTTTTTTTTTTTTTTTTTTTTTTTTTTTTTTTTTTTTTTTTTTTTTTTTTCACGTGGGGAAATCCTCATGGACTATCCCCCGTCTGGGGAAGACGGGGGGGGTGTGCCAGACTCTTACTGGCTAAAACCCCACGGTGTCCCTCCTTCTGACCTAAGGCCGGGGTCACGGGATTCGCTGTTGCATGCACCGCGACCCCGACAGGTCTCGGTCCACCGGCTGGTGGACCCCTCCTGTGGTGGGGCAGTTGCTCCCCTGCCCCACATCCGTCCGAGAGGCGCGCGCAGGACAAGACGCGCCATCCTCCCTGGGCCCGTTACTGGTCGGGCGACGGGTTCCCCAACCCGCCGCCCGCAGGCCACTCACTAGGGTGGCCGGAGATCGTCACTAACCTTTTTTTTTTTTTTTTTTTTGTTTGCGCTGGGAAAAAATGCTATTACGCATACCCGCCCATTTGGGGGAATGGGGGGTTATGTGGGACTCCCCGGGCAAGCCCGGTATACCCACTAAAATAACCCAGCGGTATTCCCGCATCGTCTGACTGGAGGGGACTGGGAAACCGGCGTAGCCTTTACATCCAGTCCCCTCCGACGATCGCCCGCCTTCGCGGCAGGCCCCTCAAGTCCTCCCCAGGGGGGGAGGGTTGGGAATGTCCGGCGGAGGTGGTGTGGAGTGCAATGCGGGCGGAGGCACCCCCGCGCCTGTCGCCCGCCCAACACCACCAAGAGGAGGGAGAAGATGGCGTCTTCTCCGACCTCTTTTTCGCCTGCGGAGCGGCGCAGCGAGAGGGTCGTCCTCACGCGCGCGCTCCGCCGCCTCCTTCTGCGAAATGACGTCCTCGCAGAAGGAGGCGACCGCGGCCCAAGCCTCCTCGCTCCCCAGCATGGAACGAACCACGCCGGGAAGCGAGAGGTCCTGGCCGATCTCCGCAATCAGGCTGCGGCGCGGCTCAGACCATGCCGGGCACACCTCCAGGGTGTGCTGCGCCGTGTCCTCCGCCGCGCCGCAGTCGTGGCACGCTGGGGCTTCCTCCCTCCCGATCCTGTGCAGGTGCGAGCCAAAGCAGCCATGCCCTGACAGCACCTGGACCAGACGGAAAGAGAGGAAACCGTGTGGCCGCTCGAGCCAGTCTCGCAGAACTGGACCGAGCGCGTCCAGCGTCCGACGGCCAAAGGTGGCGGTGGCGAGGTCATCCGTCCAGTGGACGATGATGGCGTCCCTCGCCTCCCGCCGTACGGCCTCCCGCTCTTGAGCGACGGGGCGCTCTCCCAGCGCTTTCCGACGCGCCGTCCACTCGTACACTCTGGCGAGCACCCACGCCTCGAGCTCCCAAGGGGGGGTGCCGGCCAGAGCGCACGCCGCCGAAAAGCCCACCGAGCGGTATGCCCTCGCCACCCGCTGTGCAATGGCCCTTTGCGGCCGGCGGAATCGTCACTAACCTAACCTAACCTTTTTTTTTTTTTTTTTTTTTTTTTTTTTTTTTTTTTTTTGTTTGCGCTGGGAAAAAAATGCTATTACGCATACCCGCCCATTTGGGGGAATGGGGGGTTATGTGGGACTCCCCGGGCAAGCCCGGTATACCCACTAAAATAACCCAGCGGCATTCCCGCATCGTCTGACTGGAGAGGGACTGGGAAACCGGCGTAGCCTTTACATCCAGTCCCCTCCGACGATCGCCCGCCTTCGCGGCAGGCCCCTCAAGTCCTCCCCAGGGGGGGAGGGTTGGGAATGTCCGGCGGAGGTGGTGTGGAGTGCAATGCGGGCGGAGGCACCCCCGCGCCTGTCGCCCGCCCAACACCACCAAGAGGAGGGAGAAGATGGCGTCTTCTCCGACCTCTTCTTCGCCTGCGGAGCGGCGCAGCGAGAGGGTCGTCCTCACGCGCGCGCTCCGCCGCCTCCTTCTGCGAAATGACGTCCTCGCAGAAGGAGGCGACCGCGGCCCAAGCCTCCTCGCTCCCCAGCATGGAACGAACCACGCCGGGAAGCGAGAGGTCCTGGCCGATCTCCGCAATCAGACTGCGGCGCGGCTCAGACCAAGCCGGGCACACCTCCAGGGTGTGCTGCGCCGTGTCCTCCGCCGCGCCGCAGTCGTGGCACGCTGGGGCTTCCTCCCTCCCGATCCTGTGCAGGTGCGAGCCAAAGCAGCCATGCCCTGACAGCACCTGGACCAGACGGAAAGAGAGGAAACCGTGTGGCCGCTCGAGCCAGTCTCGCAGAACTGGACCGAGCGCGTCCAGCGTCCGACGGCCAAAGGTGGCGGTGGCGAGGTCGTCCGTCCAATGGACGACGATGGCGTCCCTCGCCTCCCGCCGTACGGCCTCCCGCTCTTGAGCGACGGGGCGCTCTCCTAGCGCTTTCCGACGCGCCGTCCACTCGTACACTCTGGCGAGCACCCACGCCTCGAGCTCCCAAGGGGGGGTGCCGGCCAGAGCGCACGCCGCCGAAAAGCCCACCGAGCGGTATGCCCTCGCCACCCGCTGTGCAATGGCCCTTTGCGGCCTGCGGAGAGCGGTGGCATTCTCCCTCCTGCGAAGGGAGTCCGCCCAGATGGGGGCCCCGTAGAGGGCCATGCTCCGCAGGATGCCGGCATACAGACGCCGGCATCGTGCGCTGGGACCTCCCAGGTTTGGGAGGAGCCACGAGAGGGCGTCAGCGGCCCTCAGCAGGCGCGTCGACAGCCCGCTGAAGTGCGGGCCGAAGCGCCACCCGCTGTCCAGCACCAGGCCCAGATACTTCATCTGGGGCCGGATTTCCACTCTGACGCCCTCCACGGCTATGTGGGCGTCAGGTGGGCAGCGCTGCCGAGGCCCGCGGAAGAATACGGCCTCGGTCTTGTTCAGCGCCACCCTCAACCCCAGGCGGCGGATCCTCCCCGCCACCAAGGACCCGCCAGCCGATGCCAGACAGGCCGCCTCCCCAAAGTTCTTCCCCCGGGCAGTGAGAAGAGTGTCGTCCGCGTAGCAGATGACACTCGTGCCCGGGAGGAGGGCCCCCCGCAGGAGCCAATCGAACCCGATGTTCCACAGGGTGGGCCCCAGAACCGACCCCTGTGGAACACCGGACTCCGCGCCGTATCGCCTCAACCTGGCCGTTTTGTCTACAAGGAGGACCTCGCGGTCCTCCAAGTAGTCGGCCAGGAGGCCCCTCAGGTACTGGGGCACTCCGTGATACCGGAGTGCCTCCAATATAGTCGAGTGGGGGACGGAGTTGAAGGCGTTGGCTATGTCGAATGACACCGCCAACACTCCGTCCCCCACCTCCACCGCCTCCTTCACCTGGGCCTTCAGTACGGCCAGGGCGTCGATGGTGGACCGGCCCCGACGGAAACCGAACTGGGCGTCCGACAGGTCCGGCCCCTCCCTCCGCAGATGGCTGTTGAGCCGGCGGGCGATGATCCCCTCGAACATTTTACCGACCTCATCGAGAAGTACGATGGGCCGGTATGCCGAGGGGGAATCGACCGGGCGCCCCTCTTTACGGAGGAGGCACAGCCGCCCCTCCTTCCAAAGTTTCGGGAACCTTCCAGCCGTCAAGCACGCGCTGAAAAGGTCCCGAAACCTGTCCTCCATTTGAGTGGCAGCTATGGCCACCACCCGTGCCGGGACGCCGTTCGGTCCAGGGGCCGTCTTTTTGGCGCGGAGGCCAACGACTCCCGCGTGGAGCTCCTCCGCAGTCACCGGGGGGACCTCTTCCTCCGGTAAGGCCGCCGCACTCTGCGGGGGATCCATTGCTGGTGGGGCGAAGTCGGTCCTGCGCGGGAACAGGGACCGGACCACCCCATCCAGCAGTGCCGGCTCGAGGGTTTCCGTCAGCGGGGGACCATGGGGGCGCAGCTTGTTCCGCGCCGCCTTGTATGGCCTCCCGTACGGATCCCTGTCGAGACCCTCCAGCATCTCGGCTCCCGCCGAGTCCTTGGCGGCGCACATAGCCGACTTGAGGGCCGCTATCGCCTCTCTGTACGAGGCGTAGAGGCGGTCCTCGTCTGTCTGACTACGGGCGCCGCGCCGACGCCGACGGCTCCGCGTGTAGGCCCTTCTGGCCGCCACACAGGCGGCACGGAGCCCCGCCAGTTCCTCCGTCCACCAATAGACGGCGTGACGGGGAGGCGGACGGCGAGAGCGAGGCATGCTGGAGTTGCACACCTCGGTCAGGGATCCCCCGAGCATGACCGCTGCGGCGTCGACGTCCAGGGCCCCAACAGGGGGCGACAGCCAGTCCTGGAGGAAGGCCGCCTCCCTGGCTGCCTCCCGGTCCAGGCGAGTGAGAGCCCACCGGGGGAAGGGAGACCCATCAGAGCGGGCCATCCCCCCCCGGGGACTCTCGGTGGAGATGTCGAACCGCACATATCGGTGGTCCGACAAGGTTTCCACCATCTCCACCCGCCAGTTCACGATGCGTGCGGCTAGTACGGGGGTGGCGAACGACACGTCAACCACTGACCCTCCCCGTTGCCGCACACACGTGTGGACCGCCCCCCTGTTGAGGAGGGACACACCGCACGACGTCGCCCAAAACTCGACGGCGCGCCCCCGGACGTCGCAAGAGGCAGCCGGGTTGCCCCAGGCCGCCGACTTGGCGTTTAGGTCGCCTAACACGACGACCTGGCGCGGCGCCGCCCTCCCCACGACTGCAGTGAGGACCTCCAGGAAGTCCTCAAAGTCTGAGAGAGGGCGGTTTGGGGAGAAATAGACCCCAACTAGGGCCACACTCCCCCACGCGGCGGCCACGTATCCCGGACCCCTCTCTAAGAGCGAGAGGGGAGGGGAGTCCGTGGAAGACCGCGACACCATTGCCACCAGGCCGTCCCGGTCGCCCAGCCAATTGCCAGGGACCGAGTAGGGCTCGGCGACCACCGCCAAGTCCACCAACCACTCAGCCATGGTCTGCATCAGCAGGTCCTGGGCTGCCCGGCAGTGGTTGATGTTCGCCTGGAGAATGCGATGTTCGATGACCCTATCCATCAGTCGGACATCGCACCCCCCTCCTCCGCAGCCACCGAGGTTCCCGCCACGGGAACGACGGCGCTAAGAGCAGGCCTGATCGGCGCCTGCCCTTTGCCCTTCTTGAGGGGAGGATTACACGTCCTCCCCTTCATCATATGGCCCGCCGGGCGGCCACTGGCAGCACACGCTGCACAGTGCGGCGTACCGACCGTGCAGGAGGCGGCTTTGTGCCCGTCCTTGCCGCAGCGGTAGCAGCTGTCCGACCTGTCGATCGTGGACGGACAGAGGGCCCGGGTGTGTCCGATGCCGAAGCACCTGAAGCACCGCAGTGGTTGGTCTGCAAGTGCCCGGACTGCACCCGAGCTGAACCCCACGCACAACCGTCCCCTTCCGAGGACGGCCTTGGCAGCGGCGACCGGGCACTCGAGCCGAATGGTGCCCATGCCGCCGCGACCGGGTCTGATGTCCCGGCCTTGCACCGCTGCGACGCTGCAGCCCCCAATCGCCGCGACCGCCGCCACCACCTCCTCTTTGGTGACCGAATCATCGAGGTCGGTCACCTCTAAGGCCGCCGTCTTCACCGGACGGGCCACCTTCGCCGAGTCCGCTATGGCCTCCTGCAGCTTGGCTGCGAAGAGGTCAGCGCTGGTGTTGCCCTCCGCCCCCGGGAACTCGAAGATTCGAGCCCCGGTTTGGGTCCGCCGGCAGGAGACCCCGCTGATCCCCAGTTGGGTGGGATCAGCATTGGCGCGCGCCCGCACCAATATGGACGCGTACGTCTCGCCCCGCTCCGCGGCCTCTGCGGTGAGCGTCACCACGACGGCTGCAGTCTTTGGGGGGACGAGTTTGCCCCTTTTTCCCCCTCTCCTTTTCCCCTTCCTCTTGCCTCTGCCAGTCTGCGGCTGACTGGGAGTCGCAGCGGCGGGGGCGGCAGGGGCGGCCGGCGCCGCTTTTTTGCCCTTTCCCTTCCCCTTCCTGACCACCTCGGTCCAACCCTCCTGGCTGGATGGAGTGGCGGAAGGGGGAAGGGTCGCGGCGGTGGGGGTGGCGGTGGCGGGGGCGGCGGGGGCGGTGGAGGCGGCCGTCGCCGCCTTTTTGCCCTTTCCCTTCCCCTTCCCCTTCCCCTCTCCCTTTTCAGCCGTCTGCGACGAGCTGGAAGGCGCGGCGGCAGAAAGAAGGGTGTCCTCCCCTTGCGAGGATGGCCTCGGCTCTCGCCGCCCATCCGCCGCAAGTGGCGGTCGGAGGCGCTTCTCCGGCAAGAGCCGGTCCTCAATGCCTGCGATACAGGCTCTGGTGAATGCCCGCTCCTCCATTATAACCTTTCGGATGGTATCCTCTAGGTTGGAGGAGGGGGCCTCCACCACAGGCGGCGGTGCGGCCTGGTTCGGCCGGGCGGTGGCGTCGGCCAGCTTCTGGTGAAGCTGGCTGACCTCCAACTGCAGGCGATCGACCCTCGCCTGCAGTTGCCGCGTCTCGTCGGTCGCCTTCCTTTGAACGAGCTCCTCGACGATGCCGCGCATGCTCGCGGCGCGGCATTTGAGGGCCTTCTGGAAGGTGCCCTTGAGGTTCGAGGACTTGCAGGCGACCTCCGCTATCTCCTGCTCGTCCTCTTCCGCCATCCGTGCCAGTTCGGCAAAGGAGTGGTCGGCGTACAGCACGCGGGACGCGCCTTACCCGGACTTGGCCCGGGCAGTACGCGCCCGCTGCTCCTTAGCGGCGACCCGCTCCTCCAGCTCCTGTTGGACTTGCTCCCGCCGAGCCAGGTCCAACTGGCGTTGTGCGTCCGCAAGGCCCACGACGTGGGAGTCCGCGGCCATCGCAGGCTTCTTGGCCCTACGTTTCGCCGACCCCGACGCCGAGGAACCCTCGGACCCCTCCTTTCTGTACGCGCGCTTGCGCGACGTACCCGCGTCAGACACGATTGAGCTGACGGACTCATCGCCAGAGTCCTCCGACGTCAGCTCAATCCCACCGAAGTAGCTCGCAGCAGACGGCGCGCGGCTAACTTCAGACGCTTCGGCGTCAGGTTGGCCCTGAAAAGGGCCTTTTGGTTGGCCCTGAGAAGGGCCTTTTGGTTGGCCCTGAGAAGGGCCTTTTGGTTGGCCCTGAGAAGGGCCTTTTGGTTGGCCCTGAGAAGGGCCTTTTTGGTAACGCCCGAGGGCGTCCCGCGGTGGATTAGGCATGGCCTCCGAACAAGTTCGTAACACGCAAGGCAAGAATGTCGCTACGATTCACAGTGCACTTTAGCCGAGCCCAGCCTGCCACTCCGTTACGGTGGTCAGGACTGGGTCGTTTCCAGGGGACACGACGAGGACGTAAGCACTGTGGGGGGTCCCCCAACCTAACCTAACCTAACCTTTTTTTTTTTTTTTTTTTTGTTTTTTTTTTTTTTTTTTTTTTTTTTTGTTTGCGCTGGGAAAAAATGCTATTACGCATACCCGCCCATTTGGGGGAATGGGGGGTTATGTGGGACTCCCCGGGCAAGCCCGGT
This sequence comes from Amphipyra berbera, assembly GCA_910594945.2. Taxonomy (NCBI): domain Eukaryota; kingdom Metazoa; phylum Arthropoda; class Insecta; order Lepidoptera; family Noctuidae; genus Amphipyra; species Amphipyra berbera. The sequence continues at coordinate 46,272 of OU343135.1, forward strand.
ATACCCACTAAAATAACCCAGCGGCATTCCCGCATCGTCTGACTGGAGGGGACTGGGAAACCGGCGTAGCCTTTACATCCAGTCCCCTCCGACGATCGCCCGCCTTCGCGGCAGGCCCCTCAAGTCCTCCCCAGGGGGGGAGGGTTGGGAATGTCCGGCGGAGGTGGTGTGGAGTGCAATGCGGGCGGAGGCACCCCCGCGCCTGTCGCCCGCCCAACACCACCAAGAGGAGGGAGAAGATGGCGTCTTCTCCGACCTCTTCTTCGCCTGCGGAGCGGCGCAGCGAGAGGGTCGTCCTCACGCGCGCGCTCCGCCGCCTCCTTCTGCGAAATGACGTCCTCGCAGAAGGAGGCGACCGCGGCCCAAGCCTCCTCGCTCCCCAGCATGGAACGAACCACGCCGGGAAGCGAGAGGTCCTGGCCGATCTCCGCAATCAGGCTGCGGCGCGGCTCAGACCATGCCGGGCACACCTCCAGGGTGTGCTGCGCCGTGTCCTCCGCCGCGCCGCAGTCGTGGCACGCTGGGGCTTCCTCCCTCCCGATCCTGTGCAGGTGCGAGCCAAAGCAGCCATGCCCTGACAGCACCTGGACCAGACGGAAAGAGAGGAAACCGTGTGGCCGCTCGAGCCAGTCTCGCAGAACTGGACCGAGCGCGTCCAGCGTCCGACGGCCAAAGGTGGCGGTGGCGAGGTCGTCCGTCCAATGGATGACGATGGCATCCCTCGCCTCCCGCCGTACGGCCTCCCGCTCTTGAGCGACGGGGCGCTCTCCCAGCGCTTTCCGACGCGCCGTCCACTCGTACACTCTGGCGAGCACCCACGCCTCGAGCTCCCAAGGGGGGGTGCCGGCCAGAGCGCACGCCGCCGAAAAGCCCACTGAGCGGTATGCCCTCGCCACCCGCTGTGCAATGGCCCTTTGCGGCCTGCGGAGAGCGGTGGCATTCTCCCTCCTGCGAAGGGAGTCCGCCCAGATGGGGGCCCCGTAGAGGGCCATGCTCCGCAGGATGCCGGCATACAGACGCCGGCATCGTGCGCTGGGACCTCCCAGGTTTGGGAGGAGCTGATGAGCGGAGGAGCGATGATCCCCTCGAACATTTTACCGACCTCATCGAGAAGTACGATGGGCCGGTATGCCGAGGGGGAATCGACCGGGCGCCCCTCTTTACGGAGGAGGCACAGCCGCCCCTCCTTCCAAAGTTTCGGGAACCTTCCAGCCGTCAAGCACGCGCTGAAAAGGTCCCGAAACCTGTCCTCCATTTGAGTGGCAGCTATGGCCACCACCCGTGCCGGGACGCCGTTCGGTCCAGGGGCCGTCTTTTTGGCGCGGAGGCCTACGACTCCCGCGTGGAACTCCTCCGCAGTCACCGGGGGGACCTCTTCCTGCGGTGAGGCCGCCGCACTCTGCGGGGGATCCATTGCTGGTGGGGAGAAGTCGGTCCTGCGCGGGAACAGGGACCGGACCACCCCATCCAGCAGTGCCGGCTCGAGAGAACCTTTTTTTTTTTTTTTTTTTTTTTTTTTTTTTTTTTTTTTTTTTTTTTTTCTCACGTGGGGAAATCCTCATGGACTATCCCTCGTCTGGGGAAGACGGGGGGGTGTGCCAGACTCTTACTGGCTAAAACCCCACGGTGTCCCTCCTTCTGACCTAAGGCCGGGGTCACGGGATTCGCTGTTGCATGCACCGCGACCCCGACAGGTCTCGGTCCACCAGCTTCTTCTGGTGGACCCCTCCTGTGGTGGGGCAGTTGCTCCCCTGCCCCACATCCGTCCGAGAGGCGCGCGCAGGACAAGACGCGCCATCCTCCCTGGGCCCGTTACTGGTCGGGCGACGGGTTCCCCAACCCGCCGCCCGCAGGCCACTCACTAGGGTGGCCGGAGATCATCACGCGCCCCCCGGCGCCCGGTGCGTCTAGCGCGAGAAGGGAGAGAAGAAGCGGCCTCCCTCTCCCTCTCCGCTACCTCCTTGGTCGCCATCACCCCCTCGCAAAAGGAGGCGATGGCTTCCCACGCAGTCTCGCTCCCGACCATGGACAGAACCACGGCCGGAAGCGAGAGGTCACCGCCGATCGCCGCGACTAGCTCGCGGCGCTGCGACCCCCATGCTGGACACGCCTGCAAAGTGTGCAGCGCCGTGTCCTCGGGGCAGTCGCAGTGGTGACAACCGGGCGTCTGCTCCCGGCCTATACGACACAGGTACTTCCCGAAACAGCCGTGTCCCGAGAGTACCTGCGTCAGCCGGAAGCTGAGGGCGCCGTGACGCCTCTCCAGCCACTCCTCCATCACGGGTCTTACCGCCGCTATCGCGGCGTGCCCCGCGCTGGGTTGCGCAAGTCGCTCCCTCCACTCGGCCACCAGGATCTGGCGGAGCTCGCTCCGCTCAGGCGCCTCCTCGCGCTGACGATATCTCAGCGCGAGGGCTCTCGCCTCCAGATCCCAGGGCACGGATCCGGCCAAAAGACTCGCCGCCTCGAAGGAGATCGTACGATACCCCCTTATCACCCTGACGGCCATCGCCCGCTGCGGTCTCCGCAGGATAGCGACGTTGCGGGCCGTCAGGGTGTCCGCCCAAATCGGCGACCCGTAGAGGGCCATGGATCGTACGATCCCCGAGTAGAGTCTCCGGCAGGAGGCATTGGGCCCCCCCAAATTGGGCAGCAGCCGCGAAAGCGCAGCCGCTGCTCCCATTAGTTTGGGGGTCAACTGCCGAAAATGCGGCCCAAAGTCCCATCGGCTGTCGAGGACGAGTCCCAGGTACTTCATCGTCGACTCGACACCGATGCGGACGCCTCCCACGACAATGTGGGATCCCGAGGGTGGTCCCTTCCGGGGCCCGTGGAAACACAGGGCCTTGGACTTCCGCAGGGCCACCTCGAGACCCAATCGTCGGATCCTATCGACGACTTGCGCAACCCCAGCTGTGGCCAAAATGGCCGCCTGCCGGTGCGTCCCTCCCCGTGCTGTGACCAGCGTGTCGTCGGCGTAGCAGGTCACGCCGACACCGGAGAGGAACGCACCGCGCAGCACCCAGTCGTAACCGATGTTCCACAGGAGCGGCCCTAGGACCGAACCCTGTGGGACACCGCACGACATCTCTCGCCGACCCCATCCTTCCCGACCCGGGTAGATGACGGCTCTCTCTGCCAAATAGGCCCCGACAATGCGGCGGAGGTAGGTCGGCACCCGATGGTATTCGAGTGCCGCCCTAATGCAACTCCAGGGCAAGGTGTTAAAGGCGTTGGCGATGTCGAGAGACACCGCCAAGACGACCTCACCCTGGGCGACTGCTTCCTCCGCTTGGGCCCTTACGCGCATGATCGCGTCCACTGTGGAGCGCCCGCGGCGGAAACCGAACTGGTTTTCCGCCAAGTCCGGCCCCACCCCAGTCATGTGCGTGACGAGGCGGTCTGCAATGACTCTCTCGAAGAGCTTGCCCACCTCGTCCAGCAACACGATGGGGCGGTACGCAGACGGTGAGTCTGCGGGGCGCCCCTCCTTCCTGAGCAGGACCAGCTTCCCGGTTTTCCACCGGAGAGGAAACTGGCCCCGCTCGCAGCATGCGCTAAAGAGCCCTCTCAGTCGAGGCCCGAGAGCCCTGAGAGCTAGGACCCATACACGGCCAGGTATGCCGTCTGGGCCCGGAGCGGTGTTTTTGGCTTGAAGCCTCCGCACCGCCGCTCTCAGCTCTAGCCGGGTCACCTCAGGTACGTCGTCGTCGTCGCGTTCGTCCGCATCAGGCGCCAATCGAGGCGGAACCATGGGCGGTGGTGTATGCTCCGCCCTGGAAGGGAACAGAGCGCTCACCACTCCCTCCAGAAGCTGCGGTCGAAGACTCTGGGTCAGTGGGGGGGCCCACGGGCGTAATTTGCCCCGTACCATAAGGTATGGGCGCCCCCACGGGTCACGGTCCAGAGTCTCGAGCAGCGTCTCGTAGGCCGCACTTTTGGCCTCCGAGATAGCCTTCTGGAGGGCGGTCTTCGCCTCCCTGTACCCCTCGTACAGTTCCGCCTCCGCGGCCGCCGCACCAGGGGCGCGGCGACGCCTCCTGCGTAGCCTGGCGTACTGGCGTCGCGCCTCTACACACGCGCGGCGCAAGAGCGCAATGTCCTGCGACCACCAGTACACCTGGCGCTTAGCAGGTACGGCCTGGACCCGGGGCATTGCCACGTCGCAAATGTGCGACATGGCCTCCCGGAGCCACTCCGCCTCCACGTCGATATTGACAGGCCTGTCCGGTGCTGACACCCAGGCCTGCACGATCGAGGCCTCCAGGAGTGCTTCCCTGTCCAGCCGTTTTAGCGCCCAACGCGGACCGATCCCGCCCGGGACCGTACGGGCCGAGGCGTCAGAGGTCTGGGCGGCGACGCCGAATCGGATGTACCTGTGATCCGACAGCGTCTCCACCCCCTCCATGACGCGCCAGCCCTGGACACGGCGTGCAAGCGCGGGGCTCGCGAACGAAATGTCCACGATGGAGCCACCCCGCTGTCGCACGCACGTGTCCACGGAACCGCGGTTGAGGATCTGTAGGCCCAATCCCAGGGCCCACTCCTCCAGCACCTCAGCCCGCGCATCCGTGGCCGGGGAACCCCAAGCCGTAGACTTGGCGTTGAAATCCCCAGCAACGAGCACGGGGTGAGGATGGCCGCGGCCGACGACGACGCCCAACTCCCCCAAAAAGTCCTCAAAGTCGGCGAGCGATTTATTGGGGGAGAAATACACACCCACTGCAAGGAGGTCCTCCAGCAGGGCCGCCACGAATCCCCGTCCACGAGTGATATTGTCGATGGACGGAGAGCCAGTGGCGGCCTGTGACACTATCAGGGCCACCAAGCCGTCCATGTCACCAACCCAGTCATCCCGGGGTGGAACGAAGTACGGCTCGGCGACCACCGCCACGTTGATCATCCATTGCGCCATGCTCTGGAGCAGAAGGTCCTGAGCTCTGGCGCAATGGTTGATGTTTGCTTGGAGGAGGCGGATGTATGGAGCCATTAATGACAGTCCATATCCGCCCTCTCCCCTCCTTGCAGTGCCTGTTTAGCAGCCGGTTGTTGAACCGGCTGCGAAGTAGCTGCTGCGGCCGCGGCTTTCTTGCCACGGCCTCCTCCTCCTCGGGTCCTCTTTTTTTTTGTCTTTGCTGGGCCGGCGCAGGCTCCGCCGCCCACCCGGTGCTCCGCCGGCTTGCCCGCCGCCGCACACACAAGACAGTGCGGCGTGGCCTTACATGAGCCGGCTTTGTGTCCGGGCTGGCCACAGGCGTAACAGCCTTCACCGTAGCAGGCCCCCGAGGTGCACCGCACAACGACGTGTCCGTCGACACGACAACGGAAGCACCTCAGTGGCCTCGGCTTCAGCACCTTCACCTGCGCCGACACCCACCCCACAAGCAGCCTTTGGCCTCCGGCCAGCTTCTGTGCTGCCTCAACAGGACAGGCCACCACGATGGTCCCCAAACCAGTGAAACCCGGTGTAATCGCCCCGGGCCTCACCTGGTTCGAGGGGCAGCCTGTGGTCCTGGCGATGGCAGCCACGACCTCCCCAGCGGTAACAGAATCGTCCAGGCCCGTGATTCGCAAGTCTGCGCACTTGACGGGCCTGGAGATCTTTACTTCCTCGGCGGGGAACGTCGCCCTCAACTTTTCAGCGAGGGCGTCCGCCTTTTCACCGCTGGAGGCACCCGGGAGCTCCAGCATGCGGGCACCCGTTGCCGTTGACTTGCAACGGACACCCTCGATGCCGAGCTCCCCCAGGTCGATCTTCGACTTGGCCTCCGCCAAGACACCAGCGTATGTCTTGCCCTTCTCCTCCGCTCCGGGCTGTAGCGTAATCACTACAGCCGCGGAATGAGGGGCACGAAGCCTCGCCGCCTGCTGCTTGGCCGCCTTTTTCGCCTTCTCCGCCCTTTTCTTTGCAGACTTCCTGGCCTTCCTTTTCTTCTTTTTGGCACCCGCGACCTGCCACTCACCCGGTGTGGGTGAGGGTTGTCGCTGGGCACCGGCAGGGGCGGAAGCCGCAAGGGCGGAAACCGCAGGGGCGGAAGCTGCAGGGGCAGTTGCTACCTGCGCGGCAGCCCGCGACGCCCCCTTATCCTTCTTCTTATTGCCTCGTTGAGGCTTTTTTCCTCCCGGGGCCGAAACAGCCGAGGCCGGGGCCGCAGAGGTCGACGCAGCTGAGGCCGGGGAGGCCATCTGGCTAGGCTGCACCGGCGGACGCGGCGTTGCGACTTTAGCCGCATAACTCGCCGGGACTTGCTCAACTCTCTTTCGGTCTCCAGCCAGAGGTGGCCGCAGGATCTTGCTCTCCAGGACGGAGAATCGAGCGTTAAAGCTCGCCATCTCCGTCCGGAAGAAGCGAACCACCTCCGACTCCTCACCGGCGACTGGCCGCACGGTAAGGCCCGCCTACGCACGCATGCGCTCTTGGCGGTCCTTTGCCAGGTCGGCCCGAAACTCATCGTGCTCCTTCCGGAGCTCGGCGAGCTGGGCCGCAAGGCGGGCGTTCTCTGCCCGCAACCTGGCCACCTCCTCCGAAGCTGTACGCTTCATCAAAACCTCTGCGGCCTCCACGATAGAGGCCGCGGCCTCCTTGAGGGCCTTCTGACAAGTGCCCTTGAGGCCCTTGGACACCCCGGCGACCGTTTTAATGGTCGCCACGGCGTCCTGGAGCTTGGTGTGCAGCTCCGCTGCGGACAAGTCCTCCGCGTCCCTCTCGCCTATAGAGGAGGAGGAATTGGACAGCCGAGTAACCCTTCCGGTGGACACCTTCTGGGTCAACTCGACAATCCGCCGCTCCTCCTCCATTAATTTTTCGGCCTGCTGCGCGGCCGCCAACTCCTTCTTGGCCTTCGCCAAGCCAACGTATTGGCCTGTGGACGAAGGCCTACCTCTGCCCCTCTTGCTAGCCGCCTTTGCAGACAGCAACGAGAGGGGCTCCTCATCACTCGGGTTCGAGTCCGAACCCGAATGACTCTCCGGACGCGACCGTTTGCGGCGGAAGAATTCACTCTCCGCAAACTCCGCGTCCACCGTGATCATGCTGGAAGCGGTGTCAGAGTCCGACACCGCTTCCACTTCCCTAACCTCCGCGTCGCGCTCTTTGCGAGCGGACGCCCTCGTCATCCTCGATGCGGTGTCGCTATCCGACCCCGCACCCACCTTATCGTCAGTTTTATTTGTAGTTTTTAATAAATCCATAATTGTTCCCACGAGTATGGGGGAAATAAAACGTCCATCCGGGCAGTGCCCCCTGTACCCGGATAAGCCTACATACGTCAGGAGGTCGGCCGGTATCCTGACGGGTGGTTCCGCACTCGAGACTGATGTTCCGAAGAACGTTACACGGTCAGCCATTCATCCCTTCGCCGTGCGTAGCAGCTTGGGATTCCGTGAGAAGTTTATAGAGATTTCGCTCGTGATCCGGGCGGCTAAGCCAAGACCCCCGGTCCTCTAACTGAGGATTACGGGTCGGGGCGAACGGTGGTGCTGAGTCACACCGTGTCTGCCAGCCAACTATTGCCAGCTGACAAACCCGTCGCCCCTGAAAGGCTCGTTCCACTCGTCCCTCTGCTAACTCAGAGGGACGGGGAAGAGCAACCCCCCTGGCCAACCTGGCCACCCCCCCCTTTGGTCAGAGTTTTGCTACAGGCAATAATATCTCCTATAATACTATCTCCTAAGAGATATTATTGCCCGTACCCAGGGTGCACCGGCCCAACAGCTACTCTTCCCCTCGAACGTATCCGGAGGGACCAGTAGCCACCAGGCACACGTGGAGGTATCTGACCGCGCACCCCAACCTAACCTTTTTTTTTTTTTTTTTTGTTTGCGCTGGGAAAAAATGCTATTACGCATACCCGCCCATTTGGGGGAATGGGGGGTTATGTGGGACTCCCCGGGCAAGCCCGGTATACCCACTAAAATAACCCAGCGGCATTCCCGCATCGTCTGACTGGAGAGGGACTGGGAAACCGGCGTAGCCTTTACATCCAGTCCCCTCCGACGATCGCCCGCCTTCGCGGCAGGCCCCTCAAGTCCTCCCCAGGGGGGGAGGGTTGGGAATGTCCGGCGGAGGTGGTGTGGAGTGCAATGCGGGCGGAGGCACCCCCGCGCCTGTCGCCCGCCCAACACCACCAAGAGGAGGGAGAAGATGGCGTCTTCTCCGACCTCTTCTTCGCCTGCGGAGCGGCGCAGCGAGAGGGTCGTCCTCACGCGCGCGCTCCGCCGCCTCCTTCTGCGAAATGACGTCCTCGCAGAAGGAGGCGACCGCGGCCCAAGCCTCCTCGCTCCCCAGCATGGAACGAACCACGCCGGGAAGCGAGAGGTCCTGGCCGATCTCCGCAATCAGACTGCGGCGCGGCTCAGACCAAGCCGGGCACACCTCCAGGGTGTGCTGCGCCGTGTCCTCCGCCGCGCCGCAGTCGTGGCACGCTGGGGCTTCCTCCCTCCCGATCCTGTGCAGGTGCGAGCCAAAGCAGCCATGCCCTGACAGCACCTGGACCAGACGGAAAGAGAGGAAACCGTGTGGCCGCTCGAGCCAGTCTCGCAGAACTGGACCGAGCGCGTCCAGCGTCCGACGGCCAAAGGTGGCGGTGGCGAGGTCGTCCGTCCAATGGACGACGATGGCGTCCCTCGCCTCCCGCCGTACGGCCTCCCGCTCTTGAGCGACGGGGCGCTCTCCTAGCGCTTTCCGACGCGCCGTCCACTCGTACACTCTGGCGAGCACCCACGCCTCGAGCTCCCAAGGGGGGGTGCCGGCCAGAGCGCACGCCGCCGAAAAGCCCACCGAGCGGTATGCCCTCGCCACCCGCTGTGCAATGGCCCTTTGCGGCCTGCGGAGAGCGGTGGCATTCTCCCTCCTGCGAAGGGAGTCCGCCCAGATGGGGGCCCCGTAGAGGGCCATGCTCCGCAGGATGCCGGCATACAGACGCCGGCATCGTGCGCTGGGACCTCCCAGGTTTGGGAGGAGCCACGAGAGGGCGTCAGCGGCCCTCAGCAGGCGCGTCGACAGCCCACTGAAGTGCGGGCCGAAGCGCCACCCGCTGTCCAGCACCAGGCCCAGATACTTCATCTGGGGCCGGATTTCCACTCTGACGCCCTCCACGGCTATGTGGGCGTCAGGTGGGCAGCGCTGCCGAGGCCCGCGGAAGAATACGGCCTCGGTCTTGTTCAGCGCCACCCTCAACCCCAGGCGGCGGATCCTCCCCGCCACCAAGGACCCGCCAGCCGATGCCAGACAGGCCGCCTCCCCAAAGTTCTTCCCCCGGGCAGTGAGAAGAGTGTCGTCCGCGTAGCAGATGACACTCGTGCCCGGGAGGAGGGCCCCCCGCAGGAGCCAATCGAACCCGATGTTCCACAGGGTGGGCCCCAGAACCGACCCCTGCGGAACACCGGACTCCGCGCCGTATCGCCTCAACCTGGCCGTTTTGTCTACAAGGAGGACCTCGCGGTCCTCCAAGTAGTCGGCCAGGAGGCCCCTCAGGTACTGGGGCACTCCGTGATACCGGAGTGCCTCCAATATAGTCGAGTGGGGGACGGAGTTGAAGGCGTTGGCTATGTCGAATGACACCGCCAACACTCCGTCCCCCACCTCCACCGCCTCCTTCACCTGGGCCTTCAATACGGCCAGGGCGTCGATGGTGGACCGGCCCCGACGGAAACCGAACTGGGCGTCCGACAGGTCCGGCCCCTCCCTCCGCAGATGGCTGTTGAGCCGGCGGGCGATGATCCCCTCGAACATTTTACCGACCTCATCGAGAAGTACGATGGGCCGGTATGCCGAGGGGGAATCGACCGGGCGCCCCTCTTTACGGAGGAGGCACAGCCGCCCCTCCTTCCAAAGTTTCGGGAACCTTCCAGCCGTCAAGCACGCGCTGAAAAGATCCCGAAACCTGTCCTCCATTTGAGTGGCAGCTATGGCCACCACCCGTGCCGGGACGCCGTTCGGTCCAGGGGCCGTCTTTTTGGCGCGGAGGCCTACGACTCCCGCGTGGAACTCCTCCGCAGTCACCGGGGGGACCTCTTCCTCCGGTAAGGCCGCCGCACTCTGCGGGGGATCCATTGCTGGTGGGGAGAAGTCGGTCCTGCGCGGGAACAGGGACCGGACCACCCCATCCAGCAGTGCCGGCTCGAGGGTTTCCGTCAGCGGGGGACCATGGGGGCGCAGCTTGTTCCGCGCCGCCTTGTATGGCCTCCCGTACGGATCCCTGTCGAGACCCTCCAGCATCTCGGCTCCTGCCGAGTCCTTGGCGGCGCACATAGCCGACTTGAGGGCCGCTATCGCCTCTCTGTACGAGGCGTAGAGGCGGTCCTCGTCTGCCTGACTACGGGCGCCGCGCCGACGCCGACGGCTCCGCGTGTAGGCCCTTCTGGCCGCCACACAGGCGGCACGGAGCCCCGCCAGTTCCTCCGTCCACCAATAGACGGCGCGACGGGGAGGCGGACGGCGAGAGCGAGGCATGCTGGAGTTGCACACCTCGGTCAGGGATCCCCCGAGCATGACCGCTGCGGCGTTGACATCCATGGCCCCAACAGGGGGCGACAGCCAGTCCTGGAGGAAGGCCGCCTCCCTGGCTGCCTCCCGGTCCAGGCGAGTGAGAGCCCACCGGGGGAAGGGAGACCCATCAGAGCGGGCCATTCCCCCCCGGGGACTCTCGGTGGAGATGTCGAACCGCACATATCGGTGGTCCGACAAGGTTTCCACCATCTCCACCCGCCAGTTCACGATGCGTGCGGCTAGTACGGGGGTGGCGAACGACACGTCAACCACCGACCCTCCCCGTTGCCGCACACACGTGTGGACCGCCCCCCTGTTGAGGAGGGACACACCGCACGACGTCGCCCAAAACTCGACGGCGCGCCCCCGGACGTCGCAAGAGGCAGCCGGGTTGCCCCAGGCCGCCGACTTGGCGTTTAGGTCGCCTAACACGACGACCTGGCGCGGCGCCGCCCTCCCCACGACTGCAGTGAGGACCTCCAGGAAGTCCTCAAAGTCTGAGAGAGGGCGGTTTGGGGAGAAATAGACCCCAACTAGGGCCACACTCCCCCACGCGGCGGCCACGTATCCCGGACCCCTCTCTAAGAGCGAGAGGGGAGGGGAGTCCGTGGAAGACCGCGACACCATTGCCACCAGGCCGTCCCGGTCGCCCAGCCAATTGCCAGGGACCGAGTAGGGCTCGGCGACCACCGCCAAGTCCACCAACCACTCAGCCATGGTCTGCATCAGCAGGTCCTGGGCTGCCCGGCAGTGGTTGATGTTCGCCTGGAGGATGCGATGTTCGATGACCCTATCCATCAGTCGGACATCGCACCCCCCTCCTCCGCAGCCACCGAGGTTCCCGCCACGGGAACGACGGCGCTAAGAGCAGGCCTGATCGGCGCCTGCCCTTTGCCCTTCTTGAGGGGAGGATTACACGTCCTCCCCTTCATCATATGGCCTGCCGGGCGGCCACTGGCGGCACACGCTGCACAGTGTGGCTTAGCGACCGTGCAGGAGGCGGCTTTGTGCCCGTCCTTGCCGCAGCGGTAGCAACAGTCCGACCTGTCGACCGTGGACGGACAGAGGGCCCGGGTGTGTCCGATGCCGAAGCACCGGAAGCACCGCATTGGTTGGTCCGCAAGTGCTCGGACTGCACCCGAGCTGAACCCAACGCACAGCCGTCCCCTTCCGAGGACGGCCTTGGCAGCGGCGACCGGGCACTCGAGCCGAATGGTGCCCATGCCGCCGCGGCCGGGTCTGATGTCCCGGCCTTGCACCGCTGCGACGCTGCAGCCCCCAATCGCCGCGACCGCCGCCACCACCTCCTCTTTGGTGACCGAATCGTCGAGGTCGGTCACCTCTAAGGCCGCCGTCTTCACCGGGCGGGCCACCTTCGCCGAGTCCGCTATGGCCTCCTGCAGCTTGGCTGCGAAGAGGTCAGCGCTGGTGTTGCCCTCCGCCCCCGGGAACTCGAAGATTCGAGCCCCGGTTTGGGTCCGCCGGCAGGTGACCCCGCTGATCCCCAGTTGGGTGGGATCAGCGTTGGCACGCGCCCGCACCAATATGGACGCGTACGTCTCGCCCCGCTCCGCAGCCTCTGCGGTGAGCGTCACCACGACGGCTGCAGTCTTTGGGGGGACGAGTTTGCCCCTTTTCCCCCCTCTCCTTTTCCCCTTCCTCTTGCTTTTGCCAGTCGGCTGACTGGGAGTCGCAGCGGCGGGGGCGGCAGGGGCGGCCGGCGCCGCCTTTTTGCCCTTTCCCTTCCCCCTCCCGACCACCTCGGTCCAACCCTCCTGGCTGGACGGAGTGGCGGAAGGGGGAAGGGTCGCGGCGGCGGGGGTGGCGGGGGCGGGGGGGGATGCTGGGGCGGCGGAGGCGGCCGACGCTGCCTTTTTGCCCTTTCCCTTCCCCTTCCCCTTCCCCTCTCCCTTTCCAGCCGTCTGCGACGAGCTGGAAGGCTCGGCGGCCGGAGGAAGGGTGTCCCCCCCTTGCGAGGATGGCCCCGGCTCTCGCCGCCCATCCGCCGCAAGTGGCGGTCGGAGGCGCTTCTCCGGCAAGAGCCGGTCCTCAATGCCTGCGATGCAGGCTCTGGTGAAGGCCCGTTCCTCCATTATAACCTTTCGGATGGTATCCTCTAGGTTGGAGGAGGGGGCCTCCACCACAGGCGGCGGTGCGGCCTGGTTCGGCCGGGCGGTGGCGTCGGCCAGCTTCTGGTGAAGCTGGCTGACCTCCAACTGCAGGCGATCGACCCTCGCCTGCAGTTGCCGCGTCTCGTCGGTCGCCTTCCTCTGAACGAGCTCCTCGACGATGCCGCGCATGCTCGCGGCGCGGCATTTGAGGGCCTTCTGGAAGGTTCCCTTCAGATTCGAGGACTTGCAGGCGACCTCCGCTATCTCCTGCTCGTCCTCTTCCGCCATCCGCGCCAGTTCGACCAAGGAGTGGTCGGCGTACAGCACGCGGGACGCGCCGTACCCGGACTTGGCCCGGGCGGTACGCGCCCGCTGCTCCTTGGCGGCGACCCGCTCCTCCAGCTCCTGTTGGACTTGCTCCCGCCGAGCCAGGTCCAACTGGCGTTGTGCATCCGCAAGGCCCACGACGTGGGAGTCCGCGGCCATCGCAGGCTTCTTGGCCCTACGTTTCGCCGATCCCGACGCCGAGGAACCCTCGGACCCCTCTTTTCTGTATGCGCGCTTGCGCGACATACCCGCCTCAGAGACGGTTGAGCTGGCGGACTCATCGCCAGAATCCTCCGACGTCAGCTCAACCCCCCCGAAGAAGCTCGCAGCAGACGGCGCGCGGCTGGATTCAGACGCTTCGGCGTCAGATTGGCCCTGAAAAGGGCCTTTGGGTTGGCCCTGAGAAGGGCCTTTTGGTTGGCCCTGAGAAGGGCCTTTTTGGTAACGCCCGTGGGCGTCCCGCGGTGGTTTAGGCATAGCCTCCAGCAAATTCGCAGCACGCAAGACGAGTTGGTGAGTTGCTACGATGCACAGTGCACTTTAGCCGAGCCCAGCCTGCCACTCCGTTACGGTGGTCAGGACTGGGTCGTTTCCAGGGGACACGACGAGGACGTAAGCACTGTGGGGGGTCCCCCAACCTTTTTTTTTTTTTTTTTTTATCGTGGGGAAATCCTCATGGACTATCCCCCGTCTGCGTAAGACGGGGGGGTGTGCCGGACTCTTACCCTTCTGACCCAAGGCCGGGGTCGCGGGATTCGCTATTGCATGCACCGCAACCCCGGCAGGTCTTGGTCCACCAATTGCTGGTGGACCTCTCCACTGTAGTGCCCCACCCCACGACCTCTTGAGAGGCGCGGGGGGCACCCCACATCACCGGCGCACCAGAACACATGGTACGCCGTGACCACCCCGGGGACCAAACAAGTACATGGGTGCCAGACTACCCCGTGTCTGGGCACCCCTGGTCCCCCTGCGACGGGTCAGGTTAGTGGCCCCGCCGCCTACCACTTTTCGGCCGCAGAGGATAGGGAGAGCGGCCAACTAAACACCGACACTCCTCTCCCCCTGCGGCCCCACCGCGTCCGCCATCTGACGGTGGCGGCCCCGTCAGGCCGCGGAAGGTAGGGAGAACGGCGCACCGTAATACCGGCACTCCTCTCCCGCCGCGGCCTTCACCCTTCAGCCGCAATGCCTCCCATAAGACATCGCGGCCCTCCTCAGTTGCGATGTCGCTCAGGCGACACCGCAACCTACTTGGCCGCTACGTCGAGGGCTTCCAGGCCCAAGCCCCGACGAGCAGCCCCTCCTCGGGTTCTTCTTCGCTTCACCGTGGGGCTCCAAGCCACGGCTACTAAGCCCCCCCGCAACGACAATGCGGGAACCCACCGGGGGGGAGGGGTCCCCCAACCTTTTTTTTTTTTTTTTTTTTTTTCTCACGTGGGGAAATCCTCATGGACTATCCCCCGTCTGGGGAAGACGGGGGGGTGTGCCAGACTCTTACTGGCTAAAACCCCACGGTGTCCCTCCTTCTGACCTAAGGCCGGGGTCACGGGATTCGCTGTTGCATGCACCGCGACCCCGACAGGTCTCGGTCCACCAGCTTCTTCTGGTGGACCCCTCCTGTGGTGGGGCAGTTGCTCCCCTGCCCCACATCCGTCCGAGAGGCGCGCGCAGGACAAGACGCGCCATCCTCCCTGGGCCCGTTACTGGTCGGGCGACGGGTTCCCCAACCCGCCGCCCGCAGGCCACTCACTAGGGTGGCCGGAGATCGTCACGCGCCCTCCGGCGCCCGGTGCGTCTAGCGCGAGAAGGGAGAGAAGAAGCGGCCTCCCTCTCCCTCTCCGCTACCTCCTTGGTCGCCATCACCCCCTCGCAAAAGGAGGCGATGGCTTCCCACGCAGTCTCGCTCCCGACCATGGACAGAACCACGGCCGGAAGCGAGAGGTCACCGCCGATCGCCGCGACTAGTTCGCGGCGCTGCGACCCCCATGCTGGACACGCCTGCAAAGTGTGCAGCGCCGTGTCCTCGGGGCAGTCGCAGTGGTGACAACCGGGCGTCTGCTCCCGGCCTATACGACACAGGTACTTCCCGAAACAGCCGTGTCCCGAGAGTACCTGCGTCAGCCGGAAGCTGAGGGCGCCGTGACGCCTCTCCAGCCACTCCTCCATCACGGGTCTTACCGCCGCTATCGCGGCGTGCCCCGCGCTGGGTTGCGCAAGTCGCTCCCTCCACTCGGCCACCAGGATCTGGCGGAGCTCGCTCCGCTCAGGCGCCTCCTCGCGCTGACGATATCTCAGCGCGAGGGCTCTCGCCTCCAGATCCCAGGGCACGGATCCGGCCAAAAGACTCGCCGCCTCGAAGGAGATCGTACGATACCCCCTTATCACCCTGACGGCCATCGCCCGCTGCGGTCTCCGCAGGATAGCGACGTTGCGGGCCGTCAGGGTGTCCGCCCAAATCGGCGACCCGTAGAGGGCCATGGATCGTACGATCCCCGAGTAGAGTCTCCGGCAGGAGGCATTGGGCCCCCCCAAATTGGGCAGCAGCCGCGAAAGCGCAGCCGCTGCTCCCATTAGTTTGGGGGTCAACTGCCGAAAATGCGGCCCAAAGTCCCATCGGCTGTCGAGGACGAGTCCCAGGTACTTCATCGTCGACTCGACACCGATGCGGACGCCTCCCACGACAATGTGGGATCCCGAGGGTGATCCCTTCCGGGGCCCGTGGAAACACAGGGCCTCGGACTTCCGCAGGGCCACCTCGAGACCCAATCGTCGGATCCTATCGACGACTTGCGCAACCCCAGCTGTGGCCAAAATGGCCGCCTGCCGGTGTGTCCCTCCCCGCGCTGTGACCAGCGTGTCGTCGGCGTAGCAGGTCACGCCGACACCGGAGAGGAACGCACCACGCAGCACCCAGTCGTAACCGATGTTCCACAGGAGCGGCCCTAGGACCGAACCCTGTGGGACACCGCACGACATCTCTCGCCGACCCCATCCTTCCCGACCCGGGTAGATGACGGCTCTCTCTGCCAAATAGGCCCCGACAATGCGGCGGAGGTAGGTCGGCACCCGATGGTATTCGAGTGCCGCCCTAATGCAACTCCAGGGCAAGGTGTTAAAGGCGTTGGCGATATAGTACTCAAATGATATGGGGATTTATGTAGACAATAGAAACACACATGTTACCAGTAAGACAGCCGTTTAATGTCTGAAAAACGTTTACAGTTAATATTCTTATATTTAATACCTTACGACTATACTATGTACCTACCTATACCACATTACAGGGGTAGGTGAAAAAGAAAAATGTTAGATAAAAATATTTTTCTTTCAAGTGACAACTTTAAAATATGTATTAATCGTATTATTCAATGTTACAAAATTTTCTGTAAAAAAAAACTTCATAGTTTATTATTATTATGTAATAACTATTTTATTACTTAACTACTCGAGCAGTTTAGTATACCTAAAAATTACAGGAAAGGCTTAAAGTTAACTTATTACGAACTAGGTATAAACCGCTTTGTCCTGTTTTTATGCACTGTTTCATTTTTATTATTTTTTAAAATTATTACGTTTGGTTCACTGTCTTGTATCACTTTATAAGGTCCGTCGAATAGAGTGTTCAACTTTCCACCTATTTCATTTTCCACAAGTATCAAATCGTCTTTGTTGTATGTCACAGAGTTCACTTTTTGATCATAAACACTTTTCCGTTTTTCTTTTGATTTTATTAAGTTTTCACGAGCGTCTTTTTGTGCCGTTTGAAGTCTATACCTTAATTCTAAACTATAATTATCTATGTTATACAAAGGTTCTACATCACTTCTTAATCTACACGGGATTTCACAAAGTTTCCCAAACACAAGTTCATAAGGGGCATATTTGGTAGCTGTATGGACAGTGTTATTGTACGAAAAACACCAATAAGGTAGCCAATAACTCCAACTTTCAGGGTGTTTATCACATTGCATACGTAAGAATGAACCGAGATGTTTGTGTGTGTTCTCAAGCGAACCTATCGTTTGGTGGTGGTATGCGGTGGAATTAAGTTTACCAATTTGTAAAAGTTTACATACGTCAGACATTGTTGACGACATGAATTCAGTACCTCTGTCTGTTGTTATGCACCTAGGAATCCCAAATCTTAAAATAAAGTTATTTACTAAAGTTCTAGCTACTGTTATAGTTTCCTTATTGATTAATGGGTATGCTTCTACGAATTTGCTCAACTCACATTGTAGTGTAAGTATATAAACATTACCCTCATTATCCTTATCTAATGGACCTACAAGGTCAAGAAATATTTTTTCAAATGCATAATTAGCCGTGGTAGTAATAACCATTGGCTCAATAGTATGTCTGGAGTGTTTCATCTTTTGACATTTTTCACATCTCTTAACGAATCCTTGGACGTCCTTTTCTATTCCTGGCCAGTAAAACCGTCTTTTTATGTTATTTATCATCCTACGTACGCCGGCGTGTCCACTTGTAGGTAGCAGATGATAGTCATTAAGTATAAAGTCTATATCATTTTCATTTTCTATTCTTTTTATACCTCTCAGCACACATATTTTAGGAATTCCTATACTATTTTTCTTGACTTCATCAATAAAATCTTTTAGAAATAACTCATTATCATCTTTTCTAATAATACAAATTTCGTCGACGTTTACTTTTTTACAAAAATCTCTTAATTTTATCACAAATTCGGCTCGCGAGAGTTGTGATTTAAAATCAAGGTTAATATATAAAATTTTCTTACTGGACGAATATGCATAACATTCAGTTTCTGCATCTATAAGTCCTTCTTTTCTTATCTTAGACAATTTATTACCTTTTATTAATAACATTTCTACAGAGCCATTAGGTATCCTTAATATTTCCACGACTTGCGGTTGATCAGACCGCTCGTCTCTGGCAATATTAGGGATCACATTACTGTCATTCTTTTCGCTTTCTTTCCTCTCGTTCTCTTTCTTTCTCTGTGCCCTAGTCATCACTGTCATAATCTTTTCATTCATCACTTTCAAGTCATCTGATGTAATAGTTATCCTCGACAATGCATCTGAAACTACATTATCTTTTCCTTTCACGTAAACAATGTTATAGTCATATTCTTCAAGGGCTAGTCTGAATTTTATTAATCGGCTAGAAGGGTCTTTCATCCCAAATAAATATACCAAGGGCTTGTGATCAGTCATGATAGTGAATCTTTTACCAAATAAATATGGTCTAAAATATTTTATAGCCCACACTATCGCCAATAATTCTTTTTGAATGGTGGGGTAGTTTTTTTCGGCTTTATTTAGAGGTCTACTTGCATACGCCACTGGTCTCATGTCACTGTTACATAGTACAGATCCTATTGCAGTTCCGGAAGCATCTGTTTGTAAAATGAATTCGTTTGAAAAATTGGGATATTGAAGAATTGGTGGAGACATTAATTTTTCTTTTAATATCTTGAATGACTGATCACAACCCTCTGACCATGTGAAAGGTACGTTTTTTCGACAAAGTGAGTTCAATGGATAAGTGATTTCTGCGAAATGATTTATAAATTTTCTGTAGTAGTTACAAAAAGCTACAAAACGTCTGACTTCGTCAGCGTTCTTTGGTGTTGGATAGTCTCGAATGATTTGAATTTTATTTGGGTCGGGTAAAATTCCATTTTCTGATACCACATGACCAAGGTATAATATCTCTTTTTTTAAAAATTGGCATTTTATCGGATTTAATTTTAAATTTACTTTACGAAGTCGCTCAAATACGGCAATTAAATTTTTATTGTGGCTTTCTAAATTCCTTCCGAATACTACAAGGTCATCTAAATAAATAAAACATTTTTCGTACGCGAGAACGGACATAGCCACTGTCATAACACGTGAAAAAGCACTGGGGCTTATTTTAAGTCCCATAGGTAATCGCGTCATTTGGTATTGTCCTGCACTTGTACTGAAAGCTGTAACGTTGCGCGATTCAGGGGTCAAGGTCACTTGATAATATGATTGACTAAGGTCTAAATGCGTGAAATATATCGCACCTGATAACGAGTCTAAGATTTCATTAATGTTGGGAAGGGGAAATTTGTCATCTTGAACATGTTCATTTAGTTTCCGATAATCTATGACCAATCTCCAATTTTTATTTTCTCCGTTATTGGATTTTTTTTGGACTACTAAAACGGGACTAGACCACTCGCTTTGTGCTGGTTCAATTATTCCATCATGTAATAAGTTTTTAATTTGTTTTTCTACTTGTGATTGTAAATGTTTAGGAGTGCGATATTGCTTTGTATACACGGGTTTTGTATTCGGTTTCATTGTAATTGTTTGTTCGTATAAATTCGTGGAAGTAAGCTTATCGTTAGGTAAGTGGAAGATGTCAGCATATTTTGTACATATTGACGCTACCGCTTGTCGCTCGTCGCGATGTAAATGATCCAATTTCAACAATGATAATAATTGATTTGCTCGAATCGAGTTTGATTCACACTTATGAAATGAACATATTTGATAGTTATTTAACAAGTCAATTTTAGGTTGAAAAATAGGTAAAGTATAAGACTGATCACTTGTGTTTAATATACGAAGTGGAATAATATTGTCTTTTGGCGTTACAATCATACCAGCTAAAAAAATATTTTCTTGTATTTGCTGTGGAAATATAATGCAATCTTGAGTTATGTTTTCTAATTGTATATAATGAATCGATTCACAACGCGGTGGAATGGACAAAAAGTTATTACAGACGTATGGAGAATTATGCATGTTAAGAGTATAATGTTCATTTTTTGAATCTACGAGTGTCAAAACAGAGTTTTTCATATTGTAATTCACGGAGTTAAATTTACTAAAAAAATCCTGACCTAAAATTCCATCAGATTTGCAAGGTAACTTTTCGAAAATGTAAAATTTGTGTCTAAATTGTTTCCCATTGGTCGTATGTATGTTTAAAATTACATAACCATTTGAATAAATTTGTCCCCCAATTCCATTTATAATTATTTTATCTTCATAAATTGGTGTGTGTTTAGGTAACGCTGAGCAATTTATAGCAGATAAGGAGGCGCCTGTATCTAGTAACCATGAACATTTTTTGTCATTTACAAAGAGAAATACATATTTTGTGTTTTTTAAATTATACGTTAGCATATGTTCTTTAGTCACGAAAAAAATTATCATTATTAACACTATTATCAGGTTGGCTATTACCAGTGTTAATGACACTAGTCACCTGAGTGTTTTGACAATTTGGATACTCTATGTTTCCTGTCTCTTGCTGAGCAAAATGTACGTTGTTATAATATCCCCTACCACGTGTACCTCGTCCTTGATGTGATCGGGTCGGGGCTCCACGTGGCTGTCTTCCTCTATAGTTAAAATTATTACCAAAATTATTATTACTACTGAAATTATTAAAGTTTCCACGCCATTTGTTTGGATTACCACGGTAACCGCTAGAGTAATTATTTCCTCGACCTCGCCTAAAAGAATTACCTTGCATATTCAGCATAGAGTTCGATGTTGATGGCTGGGATTGGGTCTGTTCTTCCTCGTCCTGTGCCGCACGCACCGCGTCCTTGAGTTCGGCATAATTACGTGCTGCAATAATGGTACTTAACCGCCTGCTCCTAAGACCATCTGCGAATTTTTTTATTGCCATTTGTTCATTGAGTGGTCTTAAAACGTCGTAAGCTGTTTCATTAGAATCAGCTTGCGAGATTGTAAGATCAACCATGAGCTGTTCAATTTTAGATGCGTACTCAGGTATAGTCATGTTATTCTGAGCGATAGTATTCAGTTGCGACATTAGTGCAACAGGTGACTTTTTAGTTAACAAAAACTTTTTCATATCCTTAGTTAATTCGGTGCAAGAAGAGTATGTATTTTTCAGTTTCAATTTGGCTGCCTTGGTTAGCCGTGTTTTAAGAACAAAAGAAGCTAGCATTTTTTTACAACTTGCATCTTTCAAACAGCTATCATAGAGTTCAATACTATCAATTATTTTTTCTATGGTTTCCTCCTTACTGTCCATAACAGGTACCAAATGAGCCGCAGTTTTTAATTCAAAGGTTTCCATTTTGGAACCGGTAGGCTGACTGTCGACAACAATTTTAAATTTAAGTATTTTATCATAAACCGATTCGATTTTAGTAATTAAATTATTTACAAGAGAAGAAGTACTTTGATCTAAGGGTGTCTCCCTATTTATAATAAGTTCTATTACACTCTGAAAACTATCATAATATTTTTCTGTTTCTATAATTTTTCTCTTTACGCTTTCTTTATATTTTTCACGTCTACTTGGCCCGAGTTTTCTTAGATTTTCAAAAATACATTCTAAATTTGACAATATAGAAATAAGTTCCTCGGCCATAAAATTCTATTATAAAAGGAATAGTTAAAGTTAGAGTAACTAAGCATTACTTATTACATACTAGGTTATTACTAAGACTTGCTTACTGGTTCAAATAATTCGTACGGAAATTTCTGTAAGGCTCCTTCAAGCGTTTCCATTTTCTGAGTCTGGAGGGTTCTGGTTCTGGCGGCGTCCAGATATGCGCGCCCTAATCCGACGAAAAGTGTCTTCATGAAGCTGCTGCTGCACCCACATCAGGTGGCATCGACGATATTGCCGGTAGGCCAACAATAAGAGGCCTATACCACAGGCCACCAGTAGTGTTGACAATAATATATTGTTCGTGAAAACGTGGTCCCCTCGATCAATACTTTCGTTGAACTTTAGCTGGGAGTGTGTGTCACCTTGTCCAGATTGCTGATTTACGATTGTCTCCTTAGCCTGGCACTCACACTTCGCACATTTTGAACCCATTTTTAAAATCGATATAAATAACTTCCTTTCTAATCGAAGTACTGCGAGCTAATAATAAACCCATGGTCGCTTAATGGAATGTGCTGATGCGCGACTTGTAACTTACACCCGCGAGAACGCAGCGCGAGCGCATGGCAGGGTCGCCATATAGTACTCAAATGATATGGGGATTTATGTAGACAATAGAAACACACATGTTACCAGTAAGACAGCCGTTTAATGTCTGAAAAACGTTTACAGTTAATATTCTTATATTTAATACCTTACGACTATACTATGTACCTACCTATACCACAGCGATGTCGAGAGACACCGCCAAGACGACCTCACCCTGGGCGACTGCTTCCTCCGCTTGGGCCCTTACGCGCACGATCGCGTCCACTGTGGAGCGCCCGCGGCGGAAACCGAACTGGTTTTCCGCCAAGTCCGGCCCCACCCCAGTCATGTGCGTGACGAGGCGGTCTGCAATGACTCTCTCGAAGAGCTTGCCCACCTCGTCCAGCAACACGATGGGGCGGTACGCAGACGGTGAGTCTGCGGGGCGCCCCTCCTTCCTGAGCAGGACCAGCTTCCCGGTTTTCCACCGGAGAGGAAACTGGCCCCGCTCGCAGCATGCGCTAAAGAGCCCTCTCAGTCGAGGCCCGAGAGCCCTGAGAGCTAGGACCCATACACGGCCAGGTATGCCGTCTGGGCCCGGAGCGGTGTTTTTGGCTTGAAGCCTCCGCACCGCCGCTCTCAGCTCTAGCCGGGTCACCTCAGGTACGTCGTCGTCGTCGCGTTCGTCCGCATCAGGCGCCAATTGAGGCGGAACCATGGGCGGTGGTGTATGCTCCGCCCTGGAAGGGAACAGAGCGCTCACCACTCCCTCCAGAAGCTGCGGTCGAAGACTCTGGGTCAGTGGGGGGGCCCACGGGCGTAATTTGCCCCGTACCATAAGGTATGGGCGCCCCCACGGGTCACGGTCCAGAGTCTCGAGCAGCGTCTCGTAGGCCGCACTTTTGGCCTCCGAGATAGCCCTCTGGAGGGCGGTCTTCGCCTCCCTGTACCCCTCGTACAGTTCCGCCTCCGCAGCCGCCGCATCAGGAGCGCGGCGGCGCCTCCTGCGTAGCCTGGCGTACTGGCGTCGCGCCTCTACACACGAACGGCGCAAGAGCGCAATGTCCTGCGACCACCAGTACACCTGGCGCTTAGCAGGTACGGCCTGGACCCGGGGCATTGCCACGTCGCAAATGTGCGACATGGCCTCCCGGAGCCACTCCGCCTCCACGTCAATATCGACAGGCCTGTCCGGTGCGGGCACCCAGGCCTGCACGATCGAGGCCTCCAGGAGTGCTTCCCTGTCCAGCCGTTTTAGCGCCCAACGCGGACCGATCCCGCCCGGGACCGTACGGGCCGAGGCGTCAGAGGTCTGGGCGGCGACGCCGAAATGGATGTACCTGTGATCCGACAGCGTCTCCACCCCCTCCATGACGCGCCAGCCCTGGACACGGCGCGCAAGCGCGGGGCTAGCGAACGAAATGTCCACGATCGAACCACCCCGCTGTCGCACGCACGTGTCCACGGAGCCGCGGTTGAGGATCTGTAGGCCTAATCCCAGGGCCCACTCCTCCAGCACCTCACCCCACGCATCCGTGGCCGGGGAACCCCAAGCCGTAGACTTGGCGTTGAAATCCCCAGCAACGAGCACGGGGTGAGGATGGCCGCGGCTGACGACGACGCCCAACTCCCCCAAAAAGTCCTCAAAGTCGGCGAGCGGTTTATTGGGGGAGAAATACACACCCACCGCAAGGAGGTCCTCCAGCAGAGCCGCCACGAATCCCCGTCCACGAGTGATATTGTCGATAGACGGAGAGCCACTGGCGGCCTGTGACACTATCAGGGCCACCAAGCCGTCCATGTCACCAACCCAGTCATCCCGGGGTGGAACGAAGTATGGCTCGGCGACCACCGCCACGTTGATCATCAATTGCGCCATGCTCTGGAGCAGAAGGTCCTGAGCTCTGGCGCAATGGTTGATGTTTGCTTGGAGGAGGCGGATGTATGGAGCCATTAATGACAGTCCATATCCGCCCTCTCCCCTCCTTGCAGTGCCTGTTTAGCAGCCGGTTGTTGAACCGGCTGCGAAGTAGCTGCTGCGGCCGCGGCTTTCTTGCCACGGCCTCCTCCTCCTCGGGTCCTCCTATTCTTTGCAGGGCCGGCGCAGGCTCCGCCGCCCACCCGGTGCTCCGCCGGCTTGCCCGCCGCCGCACACACAAGACAGTGCGGCGTGGCCTTGCATGAGCCGGCCTTGTGTCCGGGCTGGCCGCAGGCGTAACAGCCGTCGCCGTAGCAAGCCTCCGAGGTGCCGGTGCACCTCGGAGGCGTGTCGTCTCGACGGACACGTCGTTGTACGGTACAACGACGTGTCCGTCGAGACGACAGCGAAAGCACCTCAGTGGCCTCGGCTTCAGCACCTTCACCTGCGCCGACACCCACCCCAACCTAACCTAACCTTTTTTTTTTTTTTTTTTTTTTCTCACGCGGGGAAATCCTCATGGACTATCCCCCGTCTGGGGAAGACGGGGGGGTGTGCCAGACTCTTACTGGCTAAAACCCCACGGTGTCCATCCTTCTGACCTAAGGCCGGGGTCACGGGATTCGCTGTTGCATGCACCGCGACCCCGACAGGTCTCGGTCCACCAGCTTCTTCTGGTGGACCCCTCCTGTGGTGGGGCAGTTGCTCCCCTGCCCCACATCCGTCCGAGAGGCGCGCGCAGGACAAGACGCGCCATCCTCCCTGGGCCCGTTACTGGTCGGGCGATGGGTTCCCCAACCCGCCGCCCGCAGGCCACTCACTAGGGTGGCCGGAGATCATCACGCGCCCGGTGCGTCTAGCGCGAGAAGGGAGAGAAGAAGCGGCCTCCCTCTCCCTCTCCGCTACCTCCTTGGTCGCCATCACCCCCTCGCAAAAGGAGGCGATGGCTTCCCACGCAGTCTCGCTCCCGACCATGGACAGAACCACGGCCGGAAGCGGGAGGTCCTCGGGGCAGTCGCAGTGGTGACAACCGGGCGTCTGCTCCCGGCCTATACGACACAGGTACTTCCCGAAACAGCCGTGTCCCGAGAGTACCTGCGTCAGCCGGAAGCTGAGGGCGCCGTGACGCCTCTCCAGCCACTCCTCCATCACGGGTCTTACCGCCGCTATAGCGGCGTGCCCCGCGCTGGGTTGCGCAAGTCGTTCCCTCCACTCGGCCACCAGGATCTGGCGGAGCTCGCTCCGCTCAGGCGCCTCCTCGCGCTGACGATATCTCAGCGCGAGGGCTCTCGCCTCTAGATCCCAGGGCACGGATCCGGCCAAAAGACTCGCCGCCTCGAAGGAGATCGTACGGTACCCCCTTATCACCCTGACGGCCATCGCCCGCTGCGGTCTCCGCAGGATAGCGACGTTGCGGGCCGTCAGGGTGTCCGCCCAAATCGGCGACCCGTAGAGGGCCATGGATCGTCTTGGGGGACAATAGTAATGTCCCCCATTTCCTCAATCGGATCACACGCTCGCTGGACCTCCTGCATCCAGTCACCTTCAGTGTGAGTGACAGGCATCGACCAGATATTGCGCCAGAATGTATTCATGACATCATTATCCGGTGGATGCGTGTCATTCACATCGTGATCAGGTCGCTCCCAGGTTCTGTATACCCACCTTTCATCGCTATGAAACATGCGATTCTGGGTATATCGCTCCACTCGCCGCTTATACCTCCGAATACGGTTTGCCCATGCATAAACCTTCTGCTTCAGGAAGTCGATGCGCTCTGTGACACGGGACATGTAATCTCGAGGATTGATATCAGTCCCCGAGAATACCCGTCTCACAAAGCGCATCACTCTGGGGCGAGTATTGCCCTCCCTGAAGCAGATTAGTTTGCCAATGAGTGCTCTAGCCTCGTTAATACGACGTTCAATCCTGCACTGCCAGGCTGGTACGGCGGGTTTTGGTCGTGTAGCTTTGTCATTATTATCAAATTTGGCGTGAGCTACACGACATGCCGCAACAGCCGCGCAGTACAGGATTGAATGAGTATCTTCGAGGTTTTCGCTGTTATCAAAATAACTTGATAACAGCGAATCTAGAGCACACATTAGCGCCCTATTTTTTCTATGCATCGGCAAACGGGGTATGCGTGGTCTAATGTTTGGCGGAGATTAATACTGTTATTACGCATTTTATTTTGATATTTTCCCGCGGTTTCACACGCGTTCCCGTAGGAACCTATCTTATGTCCTTTTCTGATTAATTTAATTGATTATAATAAGCTTACATAGGTATTTTAGGCATTGCGCGGGGCGCCTGTTTTTACCCGACTGCGCGACTGCAAAGACAGGGTTATGTTTTTCACGTGTATCTGTTACCGGCAGTCTGTCTCTGTATAGACTACGCATGAGCTGAGCGAGCGAAGCGAGCGTGCCGCGGCAGCAGTTAGCGAGCGCTGCATCCAAGTTGGTTCCAGTTACTAGGTTAGGGCACCTTGACCAAATGGAATAGCTTGGGTTAGGTTTGAACAGATGTTGTTGATTTTGAGTATTTAATCCTATTAGACTAAATAGTTTTATGTCATATTCTTGCAGGCACACAAATACAAACAAACACACAGTTGCAGATGTTTGTTGATGACAATAAAAAGGTAATTTTAGGTATATTCAATTATAGTAGATTCACTCATCAATTACTTATGCTAACGTATAAAAATAAAGGTGACTATATGAAAAGAGTGCGTTTAAATTATTTTATAGATGCAGTTGATACACTTATTAGAAGCTGGCAATGCGTAGACATACCACACATTTAGTTGTTTAAGAATTATCACCATGCTGCGTCATATTAACAGTAACTTGTTTTACAATAATGGTCTCTTAAAAAGCATTTATTAGACGCAAAAAATTCGTCGCTGACCTATGAGTTCATTAGACAACTAAATACATTTGAAGACGAGAATGTAATTTTAAAGAAGCTGCCCTAATTAGCACCCGTTTCGAATTATATAATTCGTAGGTAGCCTCCGAATGCATGTTATGATTTCATAGCCTGATTTTTTGAAAACTTACGTAAATTTTACATTATCTTATCATCTTGTTTCCATCTTTTTAGTTCGCTTTTTATGCAGTCGTGTTTTTTAATTTTTATAAGTAGGTAATTAACTTTTTTATTACCAACATGCCATTATTTCTTCAAGTATTGATTTGTTTCAAGCTCTTTTCGCATAGTAGGTATCTTATTCTACACCACGACGCGCATACGCACACATTCTCACGTAAGCACTGCAGCACGGAACATTACAAGTATTAACTGACAAAAAGCTATTTATCTCTTTCGCACGATTCTCGCTGTTGTTGCTCATAACGCGCTCAAGGTCAAAGTGGGGTAACTAGACGTGCTGGCGACTGTACATACATAAAAAACAGTTGTCATTCGACGGAGCGGGGCATTCAGACATATATCATTAATCTGTGGGGCATTCCATATCGAACAGCCGAAGAAGTCTGACCTTTTATATCTGACTAGCTTATCCTATTTCCTGAACTTGTGTAAATTGTTATATTGTGATATATTGTGAACTAGCTTCTGTAACTAACGACTAACCCAAATACAAGTACTCTCAGTGGTGGAGAGTCTATGTTTGTTTCATTTACAAAATACCCGCTTTACCTTCTGATAAGCAGACTAAAGGTCTAAACTGTAATGCTATACTCAATTCTATCAAATGTTATAAACGGTGTGTGTCTGCGACATATATATAAAGATAGGTAGGTATATTTGGTTGACAGCGTCGCTAGTGGTCAGCGTGACATTGGAATGATATTTCAAAATGACCTTTATTTACAAGAGGCGGCTTTAGTTACAATTTTGTCCACCTACAAAGCTGAGTTTAGTGGAACTCTATTTAGTAGTTAGTAAAATCTTCTTTTAAAGCAATTTATCAAGTGATAAAACACAGCACGGACAAAATTAAAAATTAGTTCCGTTTCTAGACGATTACTGTACGCTACGCTTATTGAGTGTGTATCCGATTTATTCGTAAAAATAGCATAGCAACATTTTTGACATAAAACGTCACGTCATACGTCACGCTTACGCCAAGAGAAACGGACATAAGGTGATTTTCACAGGCAAAATAATATCCTGTAGTACCATCGATTTCAGAAATCAGATGCCCTCGCTACACTATCTACGAAGCCGATAGACGATAATGTAAACGACATGAGGAGTGCTAGAGACGGCATAGGTCGGTGAGCGAAATGTCGATAGAGTACGTGCCGGTGAGTGAGGGGGAGCAGGACGAGCCCATCGAGCTGCCGACCGAGGAGGACGGCTCGCTACTGCTGAGCACGGTGGCGGCGCAGTTCGCGGGCGCCAGCGGGCTTAAGTACCGTGCGGGCGGGCGATTGCGCGGCCTGCGGCTCGTGGACGAGCGCCTGTCGCCGCCGGCCGAGGGCTGGGCGGCGCATCGCTACTGGTGCGCCTTCCCGCGCACCTCGCCCGAGCCCGCGCCGCGTCCGCGTTGCTCCGACCTCATCGTGCTCGGCCTGCCGTGGAAGACGGGTGAGGACGCGGTGCGCGATTACTTCGCCGGCTTCGGCGAACTACTCATGGTGCAGGTGAAACGTGACGCCAAGACCGGACTGTCTAAAGGATTCGGATTCATCAAGTTCGCGGAGTACGAGTCGCAGCTACGCGCGCTGGGCCGCCGCCACATGATCGACGGGCGCTGGTGCGACGTGCGCATCCCCAACGGCAAGGACGGCGGCGCCAGCGCGCACCGCAAGGTGTTCGTCGGCCGCTGCACCGAGAGTCTGACGGCGGAGGACCTGCGCGAGTACTTCGGTGCGTTCGGCCAGGTAACGGACGTATTTGTACCGCGGCCGTTCCGCGCATTCAGCTTCGTGACGTTCTTGGAGCCCGAGGTGGCGCAGTCGCTGTGCGGGCAAGACCACATCATCAAGGGCGTGTCAGTGAACATCTCGACGGCGTCACCCAAGCGCGAGCGCGGCGCGCGCGGCTCGCAGCTGCTGGGCTGGGGACTGGTGGAAGGCGGCGGGCGCGTGTTCAACTGGGCGGGCGACGCGTGGCCGCCGCAGGCCGCGCCCGCGCCCGCCGCGCCGCCACTCGACAAGCCCTACCTCAAGTATGAGTGACCTCGCTGTGTACATAACCTCACCCTCGGACCTGGCTCATGCCCGCTATGCTGTTTGTTGATCACTGTCAAATTTTATATGAAATGTGTAAATAATATTATAATATAGTATGATGTTGTCCTGATGTTTCAATTCAAAATTGTATTGATGGTCAATTCTTATATTATCATTGTGAAAACAGATTTTAGTTTCACAATTTACAAATTTCTTAAGTCATTTGATCTAGATCTGCTCCTAATGCAGCCCTCTAGATATGTAAATAATGTAGTTTTACATTTTACAGTAGAACCAGATTTCAGTCTAACCAGAAGCAGTTTAATATTCATTAAAATGCAGTGACTGCTCTCAACAATATAATATTAAACACTATAATGTTGAACTGACAAATTATCTCATGATGTACATTAAAACAGGTTTACAGCTGTTTTAGTAATAATGGTAAAGAAATATCGTCGCTGTGCCTACAAAATCTGCTATGTATTTAATTTTTTTAAATTGGTCTCTGATTCTATTTTATAATACTTCACAATCCACATGCACCTGTTAAATCTGTTCTCTAATAATTTATTTTGCTATCTATAAAACCAAATAATTATTAGAAAACGGATTTTACAGGTGCACGTTGGCTTGAGAAGTATTATAAAATAGCATCAAAGAGATTTAAATAAAAAACAGCAGATTTTGCAGGTGCAGCGACGATATAGTGCTGCATGCTCCCATAATCTGATTCTGGTTGTAAATCCCTGTGGACTAATGATGCTCAAATTGTGTACTGACAAGCATGTTTATAATAAGTATAGTTCTTGCAATTCACAAAGTCGAGCAGGCCATACCCGTGGTTGAATGTGTACATGCACATTGCGATAGTGTGCCGTCTGTGCCGTGTGTGTGTCTGTCGGAGTAATCAACTATTGAACATTTCTCTTTTTTTATGCTAACCATACCCACTTTTGGTCTCGCACACATGAATACAGATACGTGTTTACCACAAGCAAAGCTTGCTCGACTTTGTGAATTGCAAGAACTATAACAATAGGTTTTTGTAATTTTATTATACAAGGTTAGTCGGAGAGGGGGTACTAAGCCGAAAGGGTATTAAAGTACCTATAATAAGGGATAACTTTTGTTCTACAACTTTCCCCAAAACTCTATAGTTTAAGAGAAATAGCTTTTCAAAGATTTCGTAAAAACTATGCTAAAATCTATCTGTCCATATCTATGATCAGCTGTGTTTACTATTTAGGTCATATTTGGGGTCACGGATTGGAAACTTAATTTTCTGAATTCATAACTAAAGCAGGTATGTTTTGTTTTTGAAAAAACCAAAATAAAAATCTTTTTTCATTCAAATAAAAATTATCAAATTTTGAAATTTTAACACTTGCTTTAAAATAGTCATCAGTGATACTTTAAGTGACCCACGGCTTAATACCCCCTTTCCGACTAACCTTGTATTTGAGTATTCTACGGGCAAGAAGAAAGCTAGGTAAATATTGAAAAGATGTAGAATCCGTTGCGGCGGATCTTGGGACAGGAAGAGCAAGAGGCTATGTTCAGTGGTGGACTTTGATAAGCTGAGGTCAAGGTATTGATGTTATAAAAGAATTTATAACAGAGAAAAAGTACATCTTGGAGTAGCACAAATGGTCATTGGGTGTCTATTACACATTACCGACAGCCCGGGCAACTGGCCGTTTGTTAGCGTCACACTTGTGTGCAAACATTT
Organism: Amphipyra berbera; assembly: GCA_910594945.2. Classification (NCBI taxonomy): domain Eukaryota; kingdom Metazoa; phylum Arthropoda; class Insecta; order Lepidoptera; family Noctuidae; genus Amphipyra; species Amphipyra berbera. The sequence continues at coordinate 76,930 of OU343135.1, forward strand.
GGATACTTGTTTGAAGACTGCATGTGGCACGGGCACGGGTATTTTAGCATGTGCACAAATTTGGCCACTGCGACACAATTTATAAATTTAAATATTATTATAAAAATGCCAGCACAAGAAGATTTTTAACCCCCGACAAAAAAGAGGGGTGTTTAACGCATGTATCTGTGTGTCTGTCTGTGGTATCATAGCTTCCAAACGAATGGACCGATTTTGATGCAGTTTTTTTTGTTTGAAAGCTGATGTGATCGACATGGTTCTTAGCTATAATTTATGAAGATCTGTTCAGACACTTGAAGATCATCAGCTCATTTCCTACTTGATAAAAGGATCTTAACTTTCACAGTTCCGATTGATTTGTTAAATGGTGTACTGTTACTTCGGTGGTATTTCCAAGACATGGCAACCTTGAGCTGATGCTGCAGCATCAAGTAGTCTGCGGGATACCCAACCCCTCAGCAACTTACAGCAGATAAAGCGTGTTTGGGCTCATAAGAATGGTCTCAATGAGTAAGTGTTAGATAGATGATGATGACTACTAGAAATTTTAAAATTTTTAAATAAAAATTTAAATAACCCCCGACACAAAACTACCTCTAAAAACTAAAAAATAAAATGTGTATGTTGAATTATGAACAACTAGTAATATTTTGATCCAAGAGTCGTCGCGTCGGGCGACTGCTAAGTAAATTATCATTACCAAGCTACTCTTTAGACATATTTTTGTGTCGGGGGTTATGTCAAATAACGCATGCGCATCGCTTTTGTTACTTACAGAAAAGTTAATTAATTTGGGCGTTCCAAGTTTTTGTAATTTGACAAACCTTTGTAACGTGTTAGGTACAAATTTTGAATCTTTGACATTTCTTAGGACATGTCTCATGCTCAGGAGGGTGTGGGGCAAGGCCCCACAAAGGAGAGGTCCGCCGAGGGTTGGCGGACCGGGACCTGCCTGGGTTGCGGTGCACGTTTTTACGAATCCCGTGACCCCGGCCGAACGGTTAGGAGGAGGAACACCGTTGGTTATTAGCCGGTAAGAGTCCGGCAGACCCCCTCGCCTTCCCCGGGCGAGGGACATCCATGAGGATTTTCCAATGATTAAAAACAAAAATAAAGGACCTCTCTAATGTATGGGCGTTGAACCACTGTATATTGACGACACGTTTGGTGCAGTGGCTAAGCGATTGGCTTCTGCGCTGCGGGTCGTGGGTTCGATTCCCGCACGGAACAAATATTTGTATGGCCAACAGATAGTTGTTCCGGGTCTGGGTGTTGGTGCATGTGAAGATTTGTGTCTGTAAACGCACCCACGATACAGGAGAAATCCTAGTGGGGCAACGTTCTTTTTCTATAAAAAAAAAAATATATATAGTAGGAACACTGTGGTACCTATTACTAATCTTAGGGTATTCTGTGGTCGGTAATCAGGTAAAGAGGTCAGTCGAGGAACAGCTTGTTCCTAGAGGTCAGTGGTATGACTGGTCGAACAAGTGATATATTCAAGGATAGCTACCTATGATATATTTATGGAACGGAGAAAAATTAAAAGATAACCTAATTAATCACAAAGAAAATATTGGAATTAGATTAATATAATAATTTATTCAACATTCATTAGAACTAAAATAATACAAAGTCATAAATATATCATATTCACACGTGTTAATTGCCTTGCCTTAATTAGATTGACTGCCTCGTTAGCATAGTTGTGACAAGCGCGACTGCTGATCGTGAGATCCTGGGTTCGATCCCCAGGTCGGGCAGTGTTATTGGGTTTTTCATTGTGGATTTCTTCAGTAGCAACCCAGAGTGGACTTGTGCCCAGTTGATGGCAATAGGCTCGCCCCCTATTACGTGGTACTTAAACATAACGACAATATGAGGGTCTTACTATACACCTCTTCTTAACCCTTCGAGGAATACAGGCGTGATGTTATGATTGACCGGCGGGATGCCTACATCGGCAATTCAAAAGGGTGGAGCCCTTAGGTATCTACATTTTTCTAAGGGGGATGCAGATTACCAGGTTGCCGCCTTCTAGGCAAAATCTATCAACAAATAAAATATGTATCGTCAAACCTTACAAAGTTACAACTTTGCCCAAATTTCATACGTTTTTCGATTTATTGTTGAATATTTTAAATAATATTACTTTTAATTCGTGATTATGTTACACGGACACCACTGTTAAATGTAGTCTTCTTTGAATAGGATATGTAATAATACCAAGAATATGAATTTTAATGTGATAAAAACGTCTATTTAGAGAGCGGGCCAAATATTGAGAACTTTTTACAAGTTTGCCCATTTTGCAGAAAGTTTCTTAACTTCATTATTTTTAACCGACTTCCAAAAAAAGGAGGAGGTTCTCAATTCGTCTGTACGCTTTTTTTTTTTTAAATGTTTGTTACCGCAGTACACCCTCATTTATGAACCGATTTGAAAAATTCTTCTTTTGTTTGAAAGAGTATTCTTTCGAAATGGTCCCATTTAAATTTGGTGAAGATCTGATAAAGAACTTCGGAGATAAACAATGGAACTCCTCAATGACGAACAGTACGCATAATGTGATGATGTGATTATGTGTACGAGCAGCGTCTTTAGCAGGTCCAACCATGTTTTAATTAAGGCCACTAAAATGGATGAAATAAAAAACATTTTAACAAAAATAAAACCGACTTCAACAAAACGAAAAAGTAATAAAATAATTACCATATTATAAAAGTGACAGATTCAGAAGTCGGTGCCTTTAATTTGGTTCAGCGTGGATTAGCACCGGCTTCTGAATCTGTCACTTTTATAATATGGTAATTATTTTATTACTTTTTCGTTTTATTGAAGTCTGTTTTATTTTTGTTAAAATGTTTTTTATTAACCATAAGATCATGAGACTTAAAGGTTATTCTAAACAAAACATCAAAATATTATCGGTCAAAATTGAGTGTGCAAAGTCACAACAATTTTTTTTGCGAATTTTCATAGAATTTAAACGATGAGCTTATGGTAGTAAATTTTTATTGTTAACCAACATGGTTAAATAAGGTACGTCACGGTCACGTAGATTAGGTTCTAATATTAATCTTAGAATATTAAAACAATTATAGAACTAGCAGCATTTGGCAGCAACAAATGGTTACTAGCCTAAAAAAGCAATATTATGTATAATAATAAAGATTAACTAGTAAGCAACTCTTAACACGCTTAATAGGAACAAACTTTTTACGGACTCGTACAAATGAAATAGACAATATAATATTAAAGATCAATAGGTAACTAGGCAACTCTTAACATAACATACATTAGTGTAGTTTTTTAATTTTATTTAATATTGTCCATCGAAGGATCCCGAACCTCTTTTCAACAGCTAATTCTAACATTTCCTCTGAATAATCTATAAAGGTATGTTGTCGATCTTAAAACTCTTTCCTCACTTTCCTTGTATTTTTAGGCTTAATAATATTAATTCTGAAATAAAGAAAGGAAAAACGTCTTCAGCAAAATTATCTTCTATGCTTAACCAAAATAACCAAATAAAAATAACAAAAGATTGAATGTAAAATTTTATAATTGTATAAATACCGTAAAACCTGGCAACTTTGCCCAAAAAATCAGAGTATTTTTGCATTCGTTGAGTTATTTCCGAAAACGTTAATGTATTTCATATTATTTTTGTACCACACAATACTATATGTTCATATCTCGATATTTATTATTGAAAATATCCAGAAAAATGAATTTGTGTGTGTAAAAAACACAATTATAATTGTTGGGCAAAGAATCACAGGTTTTTGGCAACTTTGCCAACTTGTAATATTTCAGATATTATAAACCGTATCATTATTTTAAAAATGGCTGAATATAAATACAGGGCCATAAAGTATAGTATCAAATTATGAGATGAATGAACATATTCGTTGTCCTTCAAAATTGAGTGGGCAAAGTCAAAAAGCCTCCTAGTACATTTTTCTTACCATAATGGTCAATGTCTAAGGGCTGTCATCATTGAATAAATGCTACATTTAAATACTTAATGATAAAGTTTTTGATGTGGAATATTTCTATTGAGATAATCATAAATTCAATAAGTATGTAATGGATACAAAATGAAGATATACGGTATATTGCCAGTTAAGTTATATTGCTACGATATATTACTAACTTTAAGGTAGCCAAAAGACAAAATATGTGACTAAACATCTACACAATATGTCGGAAGACAGTCACCAGTTGCAGATACTGTTCGAACTAACAAATTCGATGAATGCCTATTTATAAATAGTTCTACACATGTATTGCTGGGAATTGTTTCATTAAATATGTAACATCAGGTTTCTTTTCTTCCAATTTGCTAAAAACTAGCGTTTTCTAGTCCAACTTGATCATTGGACAACCTTATTCATCAGAAGCCACCAAAACATTTACAAGTTTTTCTCTTTTAGCGTTCTATTAGTTTGTGCATAGGTACCTCTTAAAATTATAATAAATTTAAAAATTACAGGTGACAACCCTACGGAAAAAAAATTGGTGGGCAATGTCGTCAACCATGCTCAAAAAACATGCATGTGACTTTGCCCATCAATATATTTTACAATTTTATGAGATGTTTTGTGTGAAATACCAGTCTATATTATTCATTTCATACATATTAACGGTGGCAAAAAAATTAATTACCTACTGTATCTGCAACTATCACTTTTTGATAAAGTTTTTTGACTGGTTTTTGCCCGCTAAAAACAATACCAACTTTTAAAGGTTCCTGACAGCCAACGGAAGTAACATAGGTGACATTACGTCACTTGGTATTGTCAGAAAAATAATCAATTTTCTACCACAGGCAAAAGAATACTCCTAACTATAGACAAATTTGCTATGCATCAAATTTTTAAAAAAATGCACAGCTGGGCAAAGTCATACCTCAAGGGCAAAGTTGCCAGGTTTTACGGTACCAATAGTGGCTAGTTCAAAATTAATGTAATACAAAGTACCTATCAATTTAACTCAGTTCTAATTTAAGGTCGAGGTGACAACCCTGACGGTAAAATTTTGGTGCGCAAAGATGTAAGTAAACACTGCTTTAAAAAAATAAATTTAACATTGCCCACCAACATATTTTCGAATCTGAGAGAGATTTTGTGTTGGATATTCGATCTTTCTTGCTTAATTGTTACAAACGAACAGTGGTTAAAAAATTACTTACCTGCTGCAATTGCAAATCCAGTTTGACAAAATATAACACCAACTTTTGATTGAAGTGACATAAACGAAAGTTAATTACGTAGTGTTATCAGTAACATATTCAAATTTCTATCATAGATTAAATTATACACGCAACTACAAAAGGTTTCAATATTTTTCAATGTTTGTAAAAAATACCCTGCTGGGCAAACTTAGATCAAATTGCCAAAGTTGTAAGGTTTGACGGTACCTACCTACTAAGACTTTAAAAGTTGTTTATTAGATATAGTAATAAAATTATAATGAATTCTAAAGGTTTATTCATATATAACCGGGTATAGCATAGTACAGACAGCGAGACTGGCTGGCGGCGCGGCGGGCCGCCCCCCAATCTTCGCCGCCCGGCGCCCGGGGCAAGTGGGAGGTTGAGAGCAGTTGTTGTGCCGATAGTCGTTACGGCCAAGAGCCTCGACCAACATCTGATGAAGCTCTCGTTGGGCAGCTGGGTCAAGGGCCTGATGCAGAAAGCGGTATTTGTGGACACGGCATGAATTGTCAGGAAGTTCCTCTCTTTGAGGCCCTGACCATCGGTAGCTGGGACCCTGTTCCCGATGCCGGTGGGCTACTATTTTTATATTTTTTAGAAATATTTGTAAATGTACCTACTTAATCAGATATGTATACAAAATGAATAAACGTTAGAATGTCTGTGTTACCACTACTCACGTATTAACTATTAAGTAATCTGTGCCACTACGCCTATGCGCACATAATATATCCATCGGTTCGGGTACGCAGCAGTAGAGGTGCTCGTCAAAGAGTATAGGTAGTAATAATATGGATGGCGCTCATGCTCGCGTCGCCGCGACGCCGCGTCGTTCACCGCGCGCGCCGCGTGGTACATAGAATAACTTAAAATAAATATAGGTAACGCTTGGCGTGGAATATAATTATTATGACGCTCCCCAAACATAATACATACCTAGTGAATATAATTATTATGACGCTCCCCAAACATAATACATACCTAGTGAATATAATTATTATGACGCTCCCCAAACATAATACATACCTAGTGAATATAATTATTATGACGCTCCCCAAACATAATACATACCTAGTGAATATAATTATTATGACGCTCCCCAAACATAATACATACCTAGTGAATATAATTATTATGACGCTCCCCAAACATAATACATACCTAGTGAATATAATTATTATGACGCTCCCCAAACATAATAGGTACATACCTAGTGAATATAATTATTATGACGCTCCCCAAACATAATACATACCTAGTGAATATAATTATTATGACGCTCCCCAAACATAATACATACCTAGTGAATATAATTATTATGACGCTCCCCAAACATAATAGGTACATACCTAGTGAATATAATTATTATGACGCTCCCCAAACATAATACATACCTAGTGAATATAATTATTATGACGCTCCCCAAACATAATACATACCTAGTGAATATAATTATTATGACGCTCCCCAAACATAATAGGTACATACCTAGTGAATATTTTTCTATGCCGAAACAGTCGCTCGCTCGGCGCCGGACATTGAGGTGTGTAGGTACCTAGGTACCTGTGCGTGATCTATATTTTCGACTGGCTCTTGCGCGGACTGAAGCCGACATCGATTTTTATATTTGCACACAAAATCGTCAAACACCCGAATCACCGCGCTACAAAAGTCGTGACGTGAGTTATCGCCCAGCGCCGCAACCTCAGGGTCGTATTAGTGAGCTGGTTATACATATAAGGTCCAACCAAAATACCTGGACAAACTTTTACACAATGTTCAATACGTTTAACTAATCACGTCTATGTAAAAAAAAACGGGATCCAAGTGTCATTTTTCTAACCAAAAAATAACGTTTTAAATTGCCTGTACTCTATAAGAATAAACTCATCCATTTCTTATGCATTGACCGCCATTGGGGCGCGCGCTAATTCCGTGCCATGTTTTACCTAAAGAGCGAATTGAAAAATAATAAAAGTAAAATTAAAGTAGAAAAACAATTTTTGGTTAGAAAAAAAAACACTTGGATCTGGTTTTTTTTTTCATAGATATGTTCAGTTACACTTACCTACTGAACACTGTGTAAAAGTTTGTCCAGGTATTTTGGTTGGACCTTATATAAGTAAAATGATATTATCATTATAAAAAAAGGAAATACATCTCTAGAGCGCCAAAAATAAAGCGTACAAAAAGAACCAATTTTATTATCGCCTATGGTAGTATGGTGGCTTCAGCCAGTTCAGGCGCTCTCGAACAAGTAAGTGATGTGTCCCTGTAATGCGCAGCCGCTGCGTATGGGGTATTTTTTTCGTTTGTTTTATGACGTAAGTATATGGTACCTATCTACAGGTAATATAATTATGGTAAAAAAACGACACCACACTTGCGTATCTCTGAGGCTAATATTCAAGAAGTTATTAAGGCAAGACGATAATTATAGACGTTTTCGTTATGGTCCATATTTCTGTCGTAGTTCTTTCTATAGCTAAGTACTTAGACCATTATTTTAAGCTCCTCTCATAGGTGTTCGATACGGTTCAACTCCAGGCTTCATGCTGACGAGTTGTACTTGCAACAACAACAACAACATAAGATTACGGGTGCGAATCTAATTGCCAAATACTGGAACGCTACACAATTTTAAAATACATACATATCCTCACGCCTTTTTCCCACGAGGATAGGCAGAAACTATAGAACGCCACATGCTAAGATCCTTACATACTCCTTTCGCTTCATCCACATTCATACATCTTGTGATACACCAAAGCACGCCGCGCCGCGCCGGTTGAGAGTAGGGGAGACCGGGGACAAACGTAACACTTTGTACTTTTACTATAATTTCTGGCTTTCTATTATATTTTTGATTAAATTAACATTGCCATATATAGGTAAGTCCCGTTTATACTCTACAAATATACATATACTTATATTTAATAGATATCAGTTTTTAAAAGTTACAAAGGTTTTAAAAAAACTTGTCTACTAGATACTATCTAGTAGTAGGTAGGATCAATTAGTTAACAGACTGCTGATGTTTTAATTAGTAGTAGTAGGTAGGATCAATTAGTTAACAGACTGGTGATGTTTTCTAATATGAACAAGCAACTTGTTTTCTTTAATTTCTCAAAATATTATCAGATATCTTTTATTAATTTCTTGCTTACAAGATCATCTAATGGGGCCCACACACGAAACAAGTTGATGCTTGTGCAAGTATGCAGTTACGAGTGTGAGAAGAATTTGTCACAACGGCGCGGCGTCACGCAGGTTTGCGCAAGCCTAAGCTTGCGCTAAGGCATCGTACGTAACATGTGGGGCCCACAAACCAGGCTGTACTAACAAAAGGGAAATCATTATCTACATGCAGCCGCAGCCCGCAGTGATCACGGGCCGGCTAACATGCACTCTTGCGGCAGGTACAGCAGCTCTTTTTAACGAAGGGCAGTAGGAATCACCTCCTCGAGGGAACGAAGACACGAGGGTGTCTTCGTTTCTAGAGATCTTATTGCGGATGAGGCATTTTTCAATGTGAAACTTCTAATGCGGGGCGGTACGGGTGTGAGAGCGGCTGTTGTGTGGCGACGCTCGCGATGGCCAAGAATCTTTCTTTGTTAACTCGTCGGCTCTCTACCGTTTGCTTCGGCCAGTTTTTTTTCTATATTCATTGATTTATATTGCTTGTCGGGTACATTCGAACAAAGCAGGTCATACCGCAATTCAGAAGTGAAGCACTGCAGGTATTATTTGCTTTTAATTGTATTCTGATACATACAACCAGCACAGTTGTTGTTAGCTATTATTTATAGTAAGTTATTTCCTAGATGTTAAGAAATTGCAAAAAGATTAACGAACTGAGGGACGCGAACTCGCGACACTCCGTGCAACACGTCAATCTAGCCGATGCCTAAGTCAATTCGCCACTTGAACGTAAAACATATTTATGAAATTGGAGAGCGTATTTCCAAATTTTTAGAAATTACAAAAATATTATTAGGGATGCAAAGATTATCCGCGCGCCTCTAGCGGCGAAATTTAGAAGTTGTCTAAGAACGACACTTTGCTTTAAAGTTGAGGTTAAGGAGAGGTTAAGTTTAGACACTTTAGACATACTTATTCAGATGGATCACGATTACATACAGAAACCTGTTTCTAATGAAAGCAGAAATACGAAATATTGTTACGTTCCCCAATGTAATACTTACGGAGATTTGGGAATAAGTTTTCATTTGTTTCTAAAAGACAAAATTATGAAGAAAAAATAGGAGACTACTTTAAGAATAGGCAAGCCGATTTCACCAACAATGAGAGTTTGTTCTCATCATTTTCAAGTTTCAAACTATTTTCCAAACAGTAAGTATAATTATGTTTTATTTTATTATACTTATATTATATTCACATGTATTTTATAAGTTATTATTTATTTAGTTTAGGCTAAGGCGAATTTCTCGTCAGATAAGGAGATTATGTTTATTGTTCCAGATTCTAAAAGACAGAAGTTGTTTCCTAATGTCGTACCGTCCTAAAAGATTCCTAAAAGAAGTTCTGATGAAGAAGTACTATTAGCCCAAAAGTAAAATCAATTGCTCGAGAAAATAGGCCTGATCGTATAATAAATATTTTTTTCCATGACATAAATTGTATCGAAAACTGTCAAAGTGTCAAACTGTCAAAGCTTCACAATTTTGACACATGAGGCGCTAGTTAGAATCTTACATACATACATAAACTCACGCCTTTTTCCCATGGGGGTAGGCAGAAACTATAGAACGCCACATGCTACGGCCCTTACATACCCCTTTCGCTTCATCCACATTCATACATCTTGTCATACACGCACGCCGGTTGAGAGTACTACGCACCTGACCTTTGTGAAGAACATCACCAATAACATCGATGTATGTCCTTCTAGGACGTCCTCTACCGGTGTTCCCATTGACATCCGCCTTATAAATTCCTTTTGTTAATCGCCGTTCACTCATTCTCTCAACATGACCAAACCACCTAAGCATACTCATTTCAATGTTTGTCACTACATCATCTTTTAAACCGCGTGTTAGAATCTTTGCATCGCCAATAGTACCTACTGTGGGACGCGAACTCGCGACACCCGTGTAACTCGCTAATTGAACGTTAAGAATGATTACGAAATTGGAGACCACAGATTAATGATATGTCTAGTTGGAGACCGTACCTATTCCGAAAGATTAATTGATTGATTAATTAGATTGATTAATTTCAAATGTAAAAAACGTTTCAACATTCATGTCATTTGTTACACATTTCATGCACATTCTACTAATTTTTACAAAATGAGTTTCGATGTTTCACATCTGCCAAGCGTCCTTCGACGACTCCATTTTTTTTCTCTAAGGACGTCAGGGTTTTTATACAAAAATAATAGAAAAATCAAAAATATTTTTACTTAGTCTGACGTAGGTAGGTAAGTATTATGTCGTGGCCAGATCATAGAATTGATCACTTCATGATGTGGCCAACCATTTCATGAAATGGTTATATTTCATGAAATGGCTAATATCCGCTGCATACATCATGATATGATCTGTACCCTGAGTGTGAGTTTGTTGTCACATTGCGAAATACGTGACGATCAAGTTAATCGAGCTAACCAATGAGCGACGGTATTTAAAAATTGTCTTAGTGTGAGTTGTAATATGACATACTAACAACAGCTCGTATCGTCACTTGTCCGAAAGTATGCCGAACGTTTTGTTATTTTTTTAATGTTGCCTATACAGACATGAATTCGGCGAGATAATACGACTTAAATAAAAAGCTTATCACAATCGTGTTAACAAGCGTTATGCGTGCCCTACGTAATTTAGACGTATATTATTATTTATGAATGAGATATTCCTATTTCGTTTTAACGTGCAGTGAGTAAAGGAGATGTGAAATGAGTAAGTCTGTGGTGTTATGTTTCCACTTCAAAGTTCAAAACATTCAAAAGTTTTGCGCGTTCGTAATCTCAGTTAAGGAGTTTTATTGTGATATTTCTCGTGATTTGTGTTTATATTAGTTATAAGTAATTATCTATAAAATGATTATTGTGCATAATGAAGACCAGTGCATCAAAGTTTGAAATGTTAGTTAACTTCATGGAACAGTAAGAATACTTGAACTTAATAATAATATTCAATATAACCACGTCTTTAGTTGTGCATCTACGTACTTATTTAAAATAAAAAAAAACTCTTATTTTACATACACTGAGACATACCTACATAAACCTACCATGCACGCAAAAGGTAGAATACAGCATAGCCTACTATTGTACTGGAATACAGACGATCCAAGGTTTGGAACGCTAAACAAATTTATTAAATAGTGATCATCCCTACTAGGGAAACTATGAATACACAGAAATGGAAGAAGGTATGTACTTGTAGCACATAGGTATCAATGTTATCCTAATTTTAGTATTTAATTTTGGTTTGATGTGTGTAACTTAATAAACAATTTATGTAATAAGCAGTATAATACAAATAAAAACAATTACCTATTGTAACTTTTCGTAGAATGTAAATAATATGTGTATTTAATAAATAAAGTATGTTTTATTTACCAAATAACATTTCTATTTGACATAATATGTTTTAGTGTAATGGTTTTAATGTGATATATGTTAATGGAATAAGAAATAAAAAAAAAATTGTTTTTGATACACATAGGTAGAATTAAACAAAGGGTTAGTAAATATATGTACCTATTCAAAAATATATAGCGTACAGTGGCTTGTGATTAAAAAAATTACGTGCCGTCATTATAAAACACAATTCACCACAATATTACACGCAAATAATACGAACGTAACTAATGTAAACAACATTTCACCTGCCCAACACCAAGTGAGTTACTTTACTACAAAGTTTGTGTGTAGAAACGCTTGGAAACGTCAAATTCTAACTCGCACTCGCAAAAACCCGCAAAAAGTTCTCCGAAACGGTACTTTATGTGACAAGTTTGAAATACCCAACTATTGTAGTATCGTTAAAAATCTTACACTCACTGTTTCAGTTTACAATACTTTCCGCCAGGGGCGCTTTTTACGTTTTCATACATTTAACACTCGATACACAAACGTGGTAGTAGCGTTTCCTTTATGAAAAAACTCACACTCGGGGTACTGGTCAGATCAATGAATAATCAGCGCTTAACGATATGAATAACTAAACATACGGCTACTTCATAATATGGTCAAACATTAGTGATCATATCATAAAATAGTTAGGTAGGTACATTATCCACCGGTTTTGTTGTTGTTGTGCATCATGGCGGCGGACTGTAATAGAAATAAAAGAAAGTAGGGTGACCACGCAACGAAAATCAATGGCAATTCTATTTTTTTTCCTAATCGACTCTTGTAGATGGTCTTGCGGACCTTTTCTACGTAACCGGGCTATTAATGGCAATTCTATGATCTGGCCACGACATATATACCTGCGCCAAATCCCCTCTATTGTTAGTGAATCATTTGGGTTAGGTTATGTTAGAATTGTGACCATTAACACGCGAAAGCGAGCGTGCCGCGGCGGCGGCCGCCGAGCGCCAGATCCTCTCTATTGTTGGTGAATCATTTGGGTTAGGTTAGATTAGAACATCATCAATCATGTGTTTATTAATCTTGCTATTAAATTAATAGTTGTTATATTAGGAATTTTGAACCATTCGGAATTATGAAAATGATGGACACCCTACTTTAATGATATGGCCAAAAGTGGGTGGCCATATCATCAAACGTTGACGTCTAAACGATATGGCCAGATTTAGCTGGCCATTTCATGAAATGGTTGGCCACATCATGAAGTGATCAATTCTATGATTTGGCCACGACATATACATAATACATATTGATGGAGTTTTTTTACGTCTACATAATCGTTCACGTCGATGAGAACAAGATGATGGGGTTCTGAGCTGCGGTCAATTTACTTTACCTACACCACAGAATATTTTTCACCTACGCGGATGATAAGCGCAACTTAGCCCCCAGACGGGCCTTTATCGTACGTAACTGAAGACTATCTTTCTATCATTAACAATGATGTTATAAAGTTAGATCGTGAAAAATTAAAACAGACCATCGTCATATAATTTTTGGATCAATAAAAAAAACACAGTCAAATATTTTTATAACAAACAAGAACATTTCATTTGACACAATGTTCTAGATCTCTTTCATAAGTCAGCACCCGTCTAGCTGACGTACTGGTCCGTGGTGTCCCGAAATGCAGCCAGATACGCAAGAGCAGAAGGCATCGCACGAATTCATCGTAAATATTTTGCAGCCCAATCGACGCGCGCCGCGCCGCTGCCCACAGTGGTCGTTTCTGAAACGATGCGAAATGATCACGAGCTTGTTGTTTCGTCGTCTCCCACGACATTACAAGAAATAAAAATGCCAATTACCTCGATGTGCCCGTAGGGGCAGCGGCCGAAAAAGCGAGGTATCTATTCGTGAACCGGTGACGTAGCGCGCCGCACTGAGGTAGGCCGCGGCCGCGCCGCCGGGCGGCGCAAGCGCATGGCGCGGCGGAGGAGGCGCGGGCGCGGCTGGCAGCGCGACCGATTGTAGCGCGCCCAGCACGCTGCGGCCGCGCGCGTGCTCCGCGCCGCGGTACTCGCGCGCGCCCGACACGCGCCGCAGCGGCGGCTCCCCGCCCGCCTCGTGCACCACTTCACCCCTACACGAACACCGCATAATATCGCTTCAAATGCCTAGGTGTACGATGAAACCTTACACTATTGCAGATTAAGCATTTTTACATAAATAACACTACTTCCCGTGTGCTCCCTCGCTCCTTTGTATTTTATCTACACCTTGTTAACTAAATATACAGAGGCGATCTCTAAAATCAGTTCGGTAGGTAGCCGGCAGTACCTATCGTATACATACCCGAGTATATCGGCAAATCTGTCACGCAGTGGCGGCGGCTGGACCGTAGCGTGAAGTGGCACCCCCGAAGCTGGGGATCTGGGGTGATCTGGTACATTTTCCATTTCGCCTCGTGCTGCACTTCTACAAGTGGGTACCATGATACGATCAAGAACAAAATTAAAAATAGCTTTTTAGAGTAAACAATTGGTATTTTAAAACAAACCTCCTCGCACGCGAAGCAGGTGGTGGCAAAACTAGCGCAGCGCCCACAGCAAAGTATGGAAACCTGCAACCATGATGAAAATATATCAATACATAATAAAAAGGACTTCACATTTACACCTTTTAGTATTTAATTATATAAACTATTTAAAAAATTACCGAAGCGCCTGAGGGGCAGTTGGACGATCCCGTGGAGGATATCGCATGAACGCGGCGAGCAGGGCCACGGCAGGCGGCGAGGCAGACGGCACTACGCGCGCCAGCGGAACGCCCGCGCTCGAAGGGAAGCGGAACCGAAGCGAGTCTGCGAGCGCGTAGCCCTCCGGCCAGTCATCTCGGTCAGGCGTGCCCAGCACGGCGCATATCTTGTGCAGCTGGTCTATCTCAGAGTTCCCCGGAAACAGCGGCCGACAGGTATACAACTCTGCCATGATGCAACCGAGAGCCCACAGATCTATCGGCGCACCATAGCGTGTATCGTGTAGCAACACTTCTGGCGCGCGGTACCACCGCGTGGATACGTAGTCGGTGTAGGGAGGGCGCGAGCGCACCTCTCGCGCCAGGCCCAGGTCGGCGATCTTGACGAGCTCGGGTCCGGCACATAACAAATTTTCAGGTTTAAGGTCTCGGTGGAAAAAGCCGTGACGATGCATATGTGCCAACCCTTGTAATACTTGATACACAATGTTCCTTAACACTGGCTCAGGAAAGGCGCGTTCTGCGTCGCGTATCAGCTGGTACAAGTTACCTCGCATGTATTCGAACACGAAGTATAGCGTATCATTTTCTCGTATAACTTCGCGTAGCTTCACTATGTTCGCGTGGTTGAGCTTCTTTAGCGACTTGACCTCGCGCAAGTTCATAGCTTCGTCCCACGAGTAGTATTTGCGCTTCATGCGCTTAATGGCCACCTTCTCGCCGGTGTCTCGTCGCTGCGCCAGTACCACGGAGCCGTACGTGCCGTCGCCGAGCTGCTGCAGCACCACGTACCGGTTCATCGTACCTACCGCTATATCACACAAGCTGCCATTCTCACACTAAAACAAATTTTTTTTTACCGGTTGTAGTAAAAGGATATTGGATGAAGGCACCTACAGATTATCCTTGTCTGCTTCACGCACCTATCCATAAGAGCGTTTTGTTTTATTGTATTTAGATATCAGATCTCAGGGAGCACGTAGAATAGTTATACAATATCCTTAGATACTACATTAATTTGACGTGGGCAATCAAGGTAAAACAAGGTACTTAGACTTGCGTATGATAAGTTAAACGGTTCTTGACATTCCTCAAATGAGTCGAATCACTTTTAATATTTAATTGTTCGTACTAAATCACAGGTTTATTAGAGTTAATTTAAACATTTGATAAATGCTCTATATTAAGAATACCTCTAATATAAATATACACATGTTATTTAGAAGTAGTTTCCATGGTAACCTTGTAAGTTTGCGATTGTGACCAAAGAACATATAATTCCATACATTAATTCCATATCTGTGAGAACTAGGTCTTAAGTTGTGAGTGTTTGGGTTTGAATAGACAAACTAGAATTAAGAAAACACAATACCAACTATGGTAAAAAAATATATTAGACGAGGGTGCAAAACTTTATAATGAAGGGAATACACGAAGATGTGACTAGAGTGCGCGCAACATAACTCTGCGTGCGGCCAAAATCGGAACTAATCAGGTTCCGCCATAATGTTGCCGTTTTATTAACTTTGTCACTACATCTACCTGATTTTAGGAATAAAAGAAAATATAATAATAAAGATTATAATAGACCTCATCAGCCGATAATAATCATACTGCATTCTTATTCACTCACGGCACATTTATAACCTTAGTTCTTTTCCTTTGCAAATTACGTAAAAATACGAATTAATTTAATTGATAGGTAGTAAATTTAAACGTATGTACATAACTTCCGTAGACAAAGAAACCAATACACAAATTGACATCGTATGTCGCATTCACACAAGAAAAAGAGCAACTAACGCCGATGTCGTGTAAAGAAATTAAACAGCACGATGTGATTTTTTGTTTCACGGAGCGTGCTATGTTTTGCAAGGTTAGCAGACTACTTTGATAAACAAAGTTTGACAGCTGACGTGCAGCTAGCTATCGTCTTCCTTTAAAATACAGTTTTATCATTTATGTGCTTTAGGATAAGTTATTCATGTTATATTTTGTTTTGAACAATTTAGACTTAGTATTTCAATCATTTTTAAAAAAAAACATGGTGCGGTTGTTTTAAAGGGTGTAGAAGCGATAGCGGAACGAAGATGCCAGGATTGTCTTTTCATTCGTAAGTATACCACTCTTTATACTGATAAAGAGTAACTGAATAGAGTACTGAATGCATAGTAATTGTACTATGCATTCAGTAACATTTTATTATGTTCATATATTGTGTCTAATGTACTCTAGACGTAATTTCCTCATTAAAAAAGCACAAAAGTACACTGGAATTTGCCTTCAACCACATAATCAATCTCTCTCTATCACTCAAAGGTTTGCTGGTAAAAAACTCATTTTTGAGTTAAGCTCGCCTTTGTACATAACTTCACTAAATTGTAGTTTTATTGCTGTAATTTTTCTTGTGTACAATAAAGAATAAATAAATAAATAATAAAAACATTTTAACAAAAATAAAACCGACTTCAACAAAACGAAAAAGTAATAAAATAATTACCATATTAGAAAAGTAGCAGATTCAGAAGCCGGTGCTAATCCACGCTGAACCAAATTAAAGGCACCGACTTCTGAATCTGTTACTTTTATAATATGGTAATTATTTTATTACTTTTTCGTTTTGTTGAAGTCGGTTTTATTTTTGTTAAAATGTTTTTTATTTCATTCATTTTAGTGGCCTTAATTAAAACATGGTTGGACCTGCTAAAGACGCTGCTCGTACACATAATCACATCATCACATTATGCGTACTTCGTCATTGAGCAGTTCCATTGTTTATCTCCGAAGTTCTTTATCAGATCTTCACCAAATTTAAATGGGACCATTTCGAAAGAATACTTTTTCAAACAAAAGAAGATTTTTTCAAATCGGTTCCTAAATGAGGGTGTACCGCGGTAACAAACATTAAAAAAAAAAAAAAAAAAAACATTCAGATGAATTGAGAACCTCCTCCATTTTTTGGAAGTCGGTTAAAAAGTAACAATTATAAATTCCAACTTAAAAACTTTGGTGCGCCAATATACCTACTTTACAGTAGAGAGATTCAAAGTATTGTTTTAAGAAAATAAACAGTTATTTTTCTTAGAGTATACATTTTAAATAGATAGTTTAATTATCTATTTAATATGTATACTTTAAGTAAGTAAGTAAAATTTTATTTGTTTAAACATGGTGTACATGATACATTGCATGCAAGATGATAAAAGATACAGAAAAGTTCTAACATGTCCAGCCGCGTAACGTGGCGTACAAATTGGCAGGAAGAGATGGTGCATAAACCGTGATAATATTCATCAAAATTACATTATATCATATAATAACCGTAAATTATGTAGGAATTCAATATAATTATGTGAATTATGTAAATTATGTAGGGATTCATTAAAGATTACGTATCATTACAATTCAGCAAGCATATTTTTTAGATAAAATTAAATGTCAAAGTAGTAAATATGTATTACTGTCATTAAAATTACAATTCCAAATTACAATTATTCCACAAAAATACAATAGATCACACACACATGTCAATAAAAATACAACATCGTCATTTAAAAAGCTAAGAAAAATTGTCCTCTTTCATAAACTCTGCTATACTGTAATATGCTCTTTCAGTTAGTAAACTCTTCAATTTACTTTTAAGAGCACATATATTTAATGTTCTCCATGATTTGGGCAATTTATTAAAGATGGCCGGACCCATGCAAAAGATGCTCTTACGCATAAGAGCGGTTTTAGCGCCGTGAACACAGAGTTTGAAGTTGTCACGTCTATTCCTAGGGACAGCATCAGACAAAAGCTGAAATAAATGAGTATTCGATTTAATGAACGTTACAGTTTCCAGGATATATAATGAGGGCAATGTCAATATCTTACGTTCTATAAAATAAGATTTACAGCTGTCCGTTGTTTGCAGCCTAAACATCGATCTAATGCACCTTTTCTGTGCCCGAAGCGCTATTTCATTGTCCGTGCTATTCCCCCAAAAGATGACTCCATATCTAAGAACTGATTCGGCTAAACCATAGTAAGCAGTAATTAGCGCATCTGTGTTGAGAACCACAGCAAGCTGTTTCAGAGCGTAGGCTGCACTACTTATTTTTTACTAAGTTGTTTTACTAAGAAAAATAACTATGTTTATTTGCTTAAAAAAATACTTTGAATCTCTCTACTGTAAAGTAGGTATATTGGCGCTTTAGTCTTTTTGCCTTTCCACTGACGATATGTATTCTGCAGTTTGTATTAATTAAATATCTGAAATATTTAATGGCTTGTTGCAGTTTTCCTGAACCTGATAATTTACGTCGCAATTGGATTGTAGCTACAGGACGAACAGATTAGACACCAAAACCGTCATCAAAAATTTGCAGCAGATTTTGAGAAAAAAATGTTAATCAAAAAGAAGAAACTTACACTGCTATTCATTAATGCTGCACCTATTCTGGTAAATATTCAGTTAATAACCTATCAAGTTTCGATCTAGGTTTTTAAAGATTTTTATGTTTAGGGTTTTTAAATCTATTTTGTACAATTACCTGTTGCAAACATTAGCAATAAATAACTGAGACAGGCTTCTTTTAGACTACGACATACCAAGAACTTAAAATACTATTTTCTGTAAACATCATCTTCCTACACCTTTTTTGTATAAATATAAAACATATTTTTTTTTAGGAAACAAAGGCCTGTATTCCATCATCTTCCTCCTTCAGTTTACATGAAGAAACAATTATGGAAGTTAAAAATAATTTTACAAGTACACCGTATTAAATAAAAATAATATTATTTTCCCCCGAATCAATACAGAATTTTGCTATGTATTTTACAGTATTAAGATAAATTACCTTCGTTATAATTTTGGTACATTAATTCAATATCAAGCAGTTTGATCGAGGGATGTTATGAAACCAAAAGGGTGGCAGATTTGACATACAAATCCCATGATTCCAGATTGACAGTGCTGTTGACCTACTGCCGTCGACTAATGGTCAAAAGCCAGTTGAAATAGTAAACCCCCAATTTCTCAACAACCATCAATTACAACTAAAAAAAATTGTATCTGTTACAAAGTTATGGTTATTAAACGGTTTTTTGTATTTTAGGAAAAGATTCCAGAGTACACTCCTCGAACGTTGCGAAAGAAATGGAAAAACTCCGAAAAACGATCATCCGAACGACTAAAAAAAATAAAGGCTCTTTGAGAAAAAAAAAGACGTTTAGCGAAAAAAGTAGCTAAACTAGAAAATGTTATTGCAGAACTTAAAACAAAGTGTTTGAAAAGTGAAGAAGATGGGGATTTATTGGAACCTGTTGACCCTGCCAGTAGAGACTTCAGGACGACGTCTGCCGGGTCCGTTAGTCTATAATGAAAATCAATGAAAGATAATTAAAAATAAACATGTTCTATTATTTACCCACAAAGCCAGAACCTACCATCACATAAGAAATGGCAGTTATTTAGAACCACATCATCATTATCGTCCATCGTCAAACTCCTGCCCTCATCGCGATTCATTTGAGTTCTGTAGCATGTCTTCTCCCCCGCATCGCATGCCTTTACCTACCGATGATAATCGATTTATCAGTGTCATTTTCAGGCTTTCTCTTACGTACTAATTTCAAATTCTCACAAATTGTGGGGTAAATTTTTCCTCACACGGTAACAGTAATATAGTGACGTATTCTTTTTTGTCTCTTTTTGCGACACGTTTTGCCGGTGTCTATTGGTTTTCCTGTCTACGACTCTCGAACAAGAAAACGAACATTTTCCTTATCTGTGGACCTCACATGTAGACTCGCGAATTATAGACTTCTTTTGTGGAGGTTCAGTTTTTAACCGACTTCAAAAAGGAGGAGGTTCTCAATTCATTTGTGTCAATCATGGAACATAGTGTTAGAGTGCGCGCAAGATAAGTCTGCGCGCGATGGAGGGCGTGCTAAATGTTGCGATGGTCGCAAAAATACCTACATAGTACAACTTTTTAAGGAAAAGTAATATATTCGTGAGCATTAAAATTGGGTGGTTTTGTGGTTATTATATTTGCTGTTTATTATATTTTAATTGAGCTAAGTTATGTACGTTATTTACTACCTACCAATTAAGCTAATTAGTATTTTTAAGTAATTTGCAAAGGAAAAGATCTTAGCTTACAATAGTGCTGTGAATGAATAAGAATGCATTATGATTATTATCGTTTGATGAGGTCTACTTTATTCTTTATTTATTGTTATATTTTCTTTTATTCCTAAAATCAGGTAGATCTAGTGACAAAGTTAATAAAACGGCAACATTGTGGTGGACCACGATTAGTTCCGATTTTGACCGCGCGCAGAGTTATCTTGCGCGCACTCTACTGTAACGAGTATCGATACTAGTATTACGAGTCCTACTAAATATCACGCTTGAATTATAATTCATATACGAACAGTCCGTTGTAACAGAAAAATATGAGTAAGTTTACTTACTTTCTGATACCTGAGGATAAAATTAATGTAGCGTTTTATCCTGCACAGAATTAAAAAACGCTTTTTAATTGAATCACTTTTGCACTTTCGCTTCTTTTATATCTGGTCTGTAGCCTCCGGTAGGTATGCGGATCCCAGTGAAAACAAGTTCTTCTACTAGGAAGAAGATAATGTTTCTATTATGATTAACATATATAAAATATATATAAACAATATAAAATATATGTAATTTGATAATAAAACGTTTGATTGATAAATGATTTTTATTTCTGTAAATAAATCTGTTACAGACGATTTTTCAAGTCAATGTAACGTTTTTTTTAAGACTAGATGGCGCCGGCTATCCGTATCTTATTAGCTCTGAGAAGAATAGCCGAAACAAACTCAGAGATCAAGCTCTCTTTTAAAGTCCAGACATTATGGTATAAAAACTATGTGAGTGTAACAATGTAGGGCAACGTCTGGAATGGCCTTCGTAGGAAAGTGCCATTAATCCGGTCAATTTAGACATCCAAGGTTACAAAAATTCACACTCGGCTGAAAATTGGTAGGATTGTTCAAAACACTATTATAAATGTAATGTGAAAAGTCCTCATCGATACCACACCTTGAAAAAAATCGGGGTCATAGGACACAAAAACGGGTTTATTGCGATTTTCAGCAAAACGGTAAGTTTTATCATAAAATTAGCTCAGACTAAAATTGTAGATCAGATAATTATCTATAAAAAATGTCTCGATATTTTTTTTCCTAAGAGCCACCGTTTCAGAGATATAACGATTCAAAAAGTTGAAAGAGTTGTAATCGTCATAATATGCACACGTTTCCACGCCACCTTTGAGGTAGTGTATTATGTAACTATTATATCTATAAATGTATTTCAGGTCAAAGGGCCAGGCTATTATTTAACAATAATCTTATTACACACTTACCGAAAGTATTGTAGGAACTGAGTTATCATGTAATCTCATTACATCAAGTGTTCTATTGAAACAACTTTCTTCAAATGTGAAGGGAACAGATGTACCATTCGTTATGTCGAGGATTAATATTTTCTTCACAATTAACCTCTAACCACTTTTTCCTTAATCCTTCATTTTTAGGAAACCTATAAAAAAGGTTAATATTTTTATCACTAGATCATTTGGTTACAATTGCTAATAATATGTAATTACAACAAATTACAAAATGCTGACGTCTTATTTTCAGATCACGTATAACCATCAAAAAACTCTATGGGACGGTCTTTTCTTGCTGTGAACTACTGCCGGACCTAGCAAGGTCACTCGAACCGTTTAGCCCACACATTATACCAATATCGTTTCAGTATCGTTACGGCAACGGTGCAACGCTATTCCACCATGACGTATTATTGTAAACAAACGAATGAAATTAAATATAATAAAAATCGTCTGTTGGACGGAAATAAACCCAAATATTAACACTTTACACTTAAATATTTACACTTTATCCTTAAACTCATGATCGCTTACTCGAAACTGTATTATTTTATGTATTATTGCATGAAAGTCGGCTCCTAACCTGTACAAAGACAACTGAGGTTAATTTTCCTTCTTTCTTACACCACACTTCACAATACAACACACAGGCATGTTGAATTGCTGTTTTCCAACATACACAAGCAGTTTAAAAGGTAAACTCTTCGTAATTTTCTCACAAATCTCAATAATACAAAAAGTATACAACCATTTGACAGCAGAACTACCACGAAACTCGGCGCATAATATGGCGAATACGGCACTTACCTACAACTATCACTACATCACAGCAAAATGTTGCCATTATGAGCAACAACTGAAATATTGTTGTCTCTTTTATCAAATACGATTACTACATTAGAAAGAAAGAAACAAAACGATATTTCACAATTTGTATCGTATTTCACTCATATTTGTATAAGCAAATGGATGTATAGAATATCGCGGCGCTCCATGTTTCTATCTCAATGCTACCCTATGAGCGCGTTCCTTACGCACACCCGTGTGTGCCTCCGACACTTCGCGCCCGAATTTCTTACGCACACCCGTATGTGCGCCCGACACTTGACGGGTTAAAGTATTGCATTCGTATAATATGGTATAGCTTCATGTTCAACCCTCAGCCGAAAAAAAAAATTCAGCCTAAAAGTTATCAATCTTTACTCGAAATTTGGAATTTTGTTACTTAATTAATTTTTTGTACTTATTGCGACTTTCTGGCGACTTTTGATATTGAGTCTCGCGACTCGAATTTATAGGAGTTGGCAACACTGATCGTTATATCTCTCTCTATCTTTCTGGTATTGTGTCTGGTGTATTTATCGTAGACAAATATCATTAATCTGTGGTATATTTGGAAACGTCAGTCATCTAGATACTAGATTGATAATTTCAATTTTATTCAAAGAGTAAAGTAATATTTAAGGGAATTCAATTCTAGAATGATTCTGGCGAACAAAGCAGAATCTTTGTCTTGTTTAAAATATGTAATTACCTTTACCAATTAATTGTTGTTCTACCTACATAATAACGGATGATTTGATTACAACATTGACAGTTAATATTATTGAGTTAATAATTTTATGAAAGTGAAGTTGTCGGTTTTCATTTAAATAATATCTTTTCACATCAAAGTGGAAATAAAGACAGTTTTATTGTAAACTTGCGGATATGTATGACCGACATGAGTGCCGTGTTAACTAGATGTAGAGTCAGTTCAGAGCAACTTGATTTATTGCTATCGTTTATGGAAGAGCACCCCGACTTCGCAGCCGGCAAACAATCAATTTACTCTCGGTTCAGTTCGAGCAAGCTCTGGCGGCTGCTGGCGGAGCGGCTCAACGCGGCGGCGGCCGACAGCGGTGGAGCGCGGAAGTCGCCCGACAAGTGGTGCCGGGTCAGTGCTTACTGGGGGCAAATTCTACTAACAGAAACGTTGATCAATCGCAACCAAACCGAAGACAAACCGTACATTCAGACCGTTTTCATTTACAAAAAGTGTTTAAATATGTATTTACAAATCTGCTATAAATAAGCCGTTTTTGATGAATTTTCCAACCAATCCGTGAAACAGCCATATGTTATGGTCAGTTACAGATAGACTACTTTATCTAAAAAAAGTTGGATAAAACATTTTTAAAGGAGACCATTCCTATTAGGCCCAAATCGAAAGTGCAGCCGGCCAATAAAAAAAAATGATTTCAATCCATTTGGAACATCATCCTAAGCATTTGGCACTATGACACCAAAGCGGTAGAATCATCAGAATAGCAGCTGCCTAGGTCCAAAAATCAGATTTCCCATACATTTGACAAAAATAAATGTAAAAATATCATATTTTCCCATACATTTGACCAAAAATAAATGTAAACATATCATATAATGTATGTACATGGACTTATTTAGTGGGACATTCTTAACTTTATGCCATGACTGTAATTCTGTAAGTGAGACTGTAATATTAAAAAAAACTAAAAGTTCGTTTTTCCGCTTAAATTATGAGTTCAAGTATATTTGTGTTCTATGTTTTGTGCATACCATGTGTTGTGAAAGGTTACTAATTTTAGCAAATAAAACAATGGCATACATTTTCATAATACTATTTTCAATTATTTTTTTAATACTATTTTAAAGGTCGGACTAAAAATGAAATCGGAAATGAAAATCTGTTGATTTTTTAATATTTACATTTATTTTGCTAGACAGATGAACCTTAACAGTGTAAGATAAGGTTGGTTTTCCATCTGTCATTTTACTGTTGGCCATCATTTTGAATGTACTCTAGTTGCTTAACAACAGAAATAAGCAATCAAATAGATCCCTCTATGGTCAAACATATCTCTCCACGGTCAAAAAAATCCCTCCACGGTCAAAAAGATTTGGATTGATCTAACTTGAAGATAAAGGTATGCTGTGTGTGGGCTGTCTATTAATGTTATTGTGATTCAACTTTCTACCTATGCTCTCTGCAAATGTGTCCTTAACATCAAAAACAAAACTAAACATGTTGAGTTTTTGTAAATGAAAACTGACTGAAGGTTGTGGTTTGTTTGTGATTTGGCAACAATTTTACACAACAACATTACGCCTTGTATTCCCCGAAAGATTCGGCAGAGGCGTTTTTAGTACACCCCAGTTTTGTCAGTAATGTTTAAGTCCCATGTTATAGGGGGCAATACTATTGCCATTAACTGGGCACAAATTATACATATATAACGGGTGTTGAAATTAATTAATTGCAATACTGAATGTGATGTATCCTCTTTTATGTGAACTATAACTTTTCATAATTATTGAACGTTTAATAACTTTTCTATTTTGTCTGTCACCTTTTTGTAGTCTCTGAATATATTATTGCTCAGTTTGCGTATTTTATTAATATAGTACAGGAATTACATAAATTCTTTCGTAAAATATCAACAGGCCACTGAGAAAATCATAATGGGAAAACCCCATAACACTTTACTCGACCTGGGGATTGAACCCATGACCCCATGCTCAGCAGTCGCGCTTGCGACCGCTAGACCAACAGGGCAGTCAACAATTTTGTTAGTAGAATTAAGTCTCTGATACTTGTGGTGTAAGTAAATAAAATATTTTTAGCCAGCCTCGGTGTTTGTAACCCTACCTCAAGAAATCCAAAATACCTATAATTCCACACAACAATTTAATGCAAACAGCGAATTTACCTAGTTGGTGAAATTTCCTACTAGATAATGTGTAAGGGTCAATACGCACCGAGGTGGCAGCAGCCGGCAGCGCCTACACCGGCAGGCATCGACTCCAAGCGTAGGAGCGCGGCCGTCTGCGATGACGCCCCTGCCACGGTGCCGTCAGCATTCAACAAGAAAACTCGTGGAACTGGTCGGGTGTGGCCGCTAGAATAATAGCGGCAGCGCGACTATCGTGCCCTTCAAGCGGAAACTACGTGTTTTAGTCGTTAAAATGAAGTTTAAAATGCTGCATAATGTTTGGCTCTAAAACTGCTCGCCGCTTCACTGCCATCTCGGTGTGAGTTGAGCCTAAGGTAGCCAATTACAGAGGGATTGCAACAAATTTGTAGTCATGTTTAGTTGTAAACAACTACAAAACACGATGTTGTTGTAAGATAGTGGTATGTCTTGCTGTAGCTTTAGCTGTAATTATTTCACTAACTTAATTTATTACTATAGTCGAGAACACGTTGCAAAATATTACCTAAGACTTCCCGCACTAGGTTACGCCCGTCCCGCAGGAAATCCTTATTTAATGCAGCCACTTTTATTCTGATAATTATTGTAAATATTATGTTTTTACAGTATTGGGCTGACATAAAATATAAAGCCCGTAAGAAGTCTGCTGCTGGAGGTGCCCTGGGGGACCTCTCCAGTGCTGAGGAACGCTTACAGAATATATTCAACAGCAGCGGACGAGAATGTGAGTCATAACAGTGGTCATAATTGTTATTTTTTATATCAAACCACTTAAGGTTAGTGAGTTAATGGATTAAACTCACAAAAAATATCATCATTCATCATCATTCACAAAAAATATCATCATAGCGATCTAAATAGCGTGATAAATATTGTAATGATTGGAATATTTTTCGCACATCTTTGTTATAACTCGAAATCTAATGATGCTAAAAATAAAAGAAACTTATTTGAACTATTGTTGAGTATGGGAGGCAACAAAACCGGAAAAATACACAATAACAGGTTATTTACAGGTCAACTGCGAATTTGATTTATGTACTCACAGAAGGTAAGTAAACCATAAACTGTTCCACCACAATTTTGTCAACTAGATCTTTTTCTTCTTCATTTCGTGTGGTTAGTGACAAACCTGGTGTCAGAGTTTATCCCGCCCATGGACCTCTCACTTGGCTTCACATGCGTCGAGAAATATCTCTCAGGCATGCCGGTTTCCTCACGATGATACAATACGCACTTGAATCCGAAAAGTCAGAGGTTGGGGTTTCCTTGGGTTCGAATTCGAGACCTATGACTTTGCGGTCGGCGACGGTCACATCACTAGGTTATCACTGCTGTAACTAGATGGTATGTATCAAAAAATTCTATCAAGTTTCATCGATTGAAAACAGTTTGTTGGCAATACAATATTGCAAACCAGGGCCGGACTGGGACCTGAAATCGGCCCGGACATTTGAGAGCCGGTCGGCAAGTGCTGGTAAAAAAAATCATTCGCAAGCGATTAGACCGGACGAGGTGTTTTTTTTTAGACACTCCCCTCACTCTTTCTCTCCTGTATCTTGGGTGCATTTACAAACACAAACAATTTGCGGCTTCTTTACAAGCGATAGGCGATAGTTGGACGACCTTTTCTTTTTTTTTGACGTTCCCCTTGTGGCGCGATAGATGCCGCCACTCTTTCGATTTCTCCAACTGTCTGACCGGTCCATCAGGCCACACCGGTCCATCGGGCATTTGCCCGATTGGCCCGTATGGCCAGTCCGGGCCTGTTTCAAACTCAAAACTAACACCTAAAACTTTTGTTATAATTTTTCTGTAAGCTTTTAGTAGAGCGTTATCTTTATTAGCGTATATACAGGATGTTTGGTGCATCGTGTGCCAAATTGAAATGGTCGACTGGGGGGTTCATTTGCTATCATTTTAGACCCCTAAACACTTCTCATGCCCTATGGATTTTTTTTCATCGAGTTTTTATTATTTTATTAAAAAAATACCCAAATTTTACATTCAAATACAAATTTAAAAAAAGGTATAATTCGTAGACTCTGAATTTTAATTTCATTTAGATGTGTATTGTATTAAAGTACTTTTAAATTCAAAATTAGTGAAATTAGCCATCTAGTTTTTTTTTAATTTACTCGCAAAGTTTCAGACTTCAATTAAAGCTGTCTATGTTACAGCTATTTACATGGCTGTAAAAAAAAAACTAAAAGCGACCGGGATCTTCGAACTGCCTCAAAAATTCTCTAGTCTATCCTCTTGCTAGTGATGTGCCACATGCCATATCCATAGGCCAGTCGACCATTTCAATTTGGCACACGATGCACCAAACACCCTGTATTATAATTCGATGCCTAACAGCCAAAAAGGGATAACCGCCGATTTTAATAATAGTTTTCAGGAGAGTGGTTTAAAGTTCAAATTAAACGAAAAAAGACAGATTCTGTTATGGCTTCCGAAACCTTGAAAATTTTATCATATATCTTTTAATTATTTATCTACAAAATGGCATTATTAATTAGGTATAAATCATCCCGCTAACACGATTTACTGTGGCTAATTACCAACCGCGCAGATTTGCGAGGTTAAACTGCGCTTGCCGAAGTCACTCTGTGGATGGGAGACCGTTCGTTACACATCGAGGACTCTCCGTGCCTCGGAGTGCACGTTAAACAGTCGGTCCCGGGTGTCATACTAATACCTATGACAATCGTTAAGAGAACTCAGAAGCCCGAAAGTCTGACAACCGGTCTAACCTTAAGATATTGGCATTGCCCAGTAACTGGGTTGCGGAGGTCTAGTGGCAGTCGCTCCGTGTAAAATACTCGTATTCAGCCGCATCTGGTTAGACTAGAAGCTGACCCCAACATAGTTGGGAAAAGGCTAGGCAGAACAACACGATGTACTGACGCTTACTTCCGAATAGTGTTGATTTTACTATCAGATAGAACGCCATAAATGGAACGACTAATTAACTTCCAGCAGAAATGATATAACTACAACATTCGTTTTACGTAAATTAAATTGGTTGGAGACCCTTCAGGTCTCGCCAATAACTGCCCGGTTACGTAGAAACGGTCCGCAAGACGGTTTACAAGCAGTAGAATAAAAAAAGAAACGTAAGTTTAAAAAAGAAACATAGCTGTGAGTTTTTGGTGCATCGAGTAGGAGAATATGTTTGTGTGTGTCTGTGCGAGTCCCTGTGTGTGTCTCTGTGTGTGGAACATACCATTATTATCTAAGAACTTACCATTTCTGATGTCGACGCTGTTCTCTGCCAATAATAATCACTTTTTAACAAAAATAAAACCGACTTCAAATTGTCTATCTCCGAAGTTCTTCATCAGATCTTCACCAAATTTAAATGGGACCACATCGAAAGAATACTCTTTCAAACAAAAAAAGAATCATTAAAATCGGTTCACAATTAGCAAAGATGTCGAGGAACAAACATACAAAATAAAAAAAAATAAAAAACATACAATCGAATTGAGAACCTCCTCCTTTTTTGAAAGTCGGTTAAAAACGGCACACACGTGTCATCTTAATCTCAAATAGAAACACAACAAGCACTTTTGTTTATTACTGTTTTGTCCGTACCTACCTACGGATGAATCAATCACTAGTTTTATGTACTTATACACCTACCAATTCATCACCACGGACACTACAAGAAGGGTTAATTTTGAACTGAAACACAAGAAGCTCTTGGTTATCACCGTCTCAAGGAGGTGTAGCCACCACGAATGGATCTCCACCGCTACAAAAAAAGGTTTTATCTGCTGCCCTTGTTGCTCGATTTAGAAGGTCGTGCGACAATGTACTTACGGTTGCGATCGCATTACCATAACATCTGTGGATTACACCTGATGCTCTCAAACGCAGATCTTACTCTTAGCCGCATTTCGTCTTCATTGCTGTAGTCCTCAGCGTAAATCATATCCTTAACGTGACCACACAAAAAAAGTCCACCGGAGTCAAGTCCGGTGAGCGAGGAGGCAAAGTCAGTCAACGTATTTATTTCAATTAGGCACATAAAAGGCACTTTTGAACGTTAAAGTTTACAAAGAAAATAGAATTGATTCTAGTCGCCCTTCCAAAAGGTAGTTTCGTATGGAGAAGAATGGGCAAGAAACTCCACCCTTACTCTTTTAAAATGTCTTACAATATTTTGTATAGGTACATTAATTATACAATTATATGTGAAGACGATGCACCTAGAATAAAATTACTATACCACATAAGGTAAAAAAAAGGCTCCAGGCTACAGGATGGCCACGACCGATCCACACGGGGAACCACTCATCCCAGTACGCTCTGCAACTGTGAGCGTAATGAACCGGAGCGTCACGCGGCTCGACGCGCTGGAACACAATCCTCGAACTCGACCAAAGGGAGGGCGGTTGGAAAACATTTGCCGTACAATTTATGGCCCGCCAAGAGCACGCCATCACAACTAACAATACACATCACCATGTCGTAATACTCCGCATCCGTGTACGTACTCAGTCGACATTTTAGAAACAACGAAAAATTAAACTACGATTTGTGTAAACAATCAAAACATCGACTGTATCCCACGAAGAGTTGCAAGCGACTAAAAAATCTTAGAACTATAACGGAAATAAAATGTTTAGGCTACATTCAATTTTTAGAGATGTGCAATCTTAATCCCGCATACTTAATCCCGGAGAATTTAACAATTGATTCGAATTCAGTAACTGTTTGGGATCTATCTTTACATTATACGGGAATCGAATACACATAAGCGTAAGATCTTGGGTTAGGAATAGCAAGCTGATGAAACTAGTTTACTTTAAGTTTGAGGATAAAACCTCAAATCGTCACAATGTTTTTCTTTTGTACTCTTAACTGATACATTTTGGTCCTATAGCCTGACCTCCTTGCTCACCGGACTTGACTCCGCTGGACTTTTTCTTGTGGAGTCACTTTAAGGATATGGTTTACGCTGAGGACTAAGCAATGAAGACGAGATGCGGCTAAGAGTAACATCTGCGCTTGAGAGCATCATGTGCAATCTACAGATATTATGGTAATGTGATCGTATCTGTAGGTACATTGGCGCGCGACCTTGTGTATCGAGCGACAAGGGCGGCAGATTGAACCTTTTTTGTAGCGGTGGAGATCCATTCGTGGGGCTATAGTGCTATACTTCCTTGAAACGGTTATTACCAACCAAGTAGGTACTTCTTGTTTCAATTCGAAATCATCCATTTTTGTAGTGTCCGTGGTGATAGATTAATTTGTAGGTGTAAGTAAGTACATAAAACTGGCGATTGATTCATCCGTAGGTAGGTACCTACGTACATAACAATGTAGGGGAACGAGGTATGGTTTCCTTCTACGAAAAGGGAGGATCCTCCTACCAGGCGGGTCTTATGCCTGGCGGGCAACTGCCCAACGGTTGATGTTGGGAAGTTGCATATTGTCGCAGCGCCTGCAAAATCCGCTGTTTTTTTTTAATGTCTTTGATGCTATTTTATAATAGTTCTCAAGCCACATGCAACTGTAAAATACGTTTTCTAATAATTTATTTTGCTATCTTCTTAACCAAATAAATGATTAAAAAACAGATTTTATAGTTGCACGTGGCTTGAGAACTATTATAAAATAACATCAAAGACAGATTTAAAAAAAAAACAGCGAATTTTGCAGGCGCAGCGACCATATATAATATCTGCGTGTTAAATCTTGATATCGCGATGCAGGATTTGTGACATTCCATTTGACAGCTGTCATTGTTGTCACTGTAGTCTGCTAGACATTCGTCATGCTGCGTAGCTCTCATGTGGCGTGATAGATGCCGCCACAACAGTAATAAACAAAAGTTATTCTTGTGTTTGTATTTGAGATTAAAACGACACGTGTGTGCCGTTTTCATTGGCAGGGAGCAGCGTCGACATCAGAAATGGTATGTTATGTTCCCACACATATACACACACGGTACCATAGTAACCTACGATTTCGGCGGCATTCGTACCTACAGGTGCTTTGTGTTTTACTGCCGAACCTCAAGGCACCGACGATCACGTGCGCGGCCATTTTTGAATAGATAGTTAAATTAGGGTAGTCGAGTTTTGAAATAAATAATATTTATTTACTTTTGTATAGAAATAAAAATATGTGTATTTAGAAATGTTAACACCTGCTATACTACGTCATTGGTGATACTATAAGTGGCTTGCGGGTTAGTACCCCCTTTTAGTCTAACATTGTATACAGGGTGTTTGGCAGAACGTTGAACATACGAAAATGGTGGATAGGTGGGGTCATCTGCTACTTACTCAGCCCTAATTTATTTGGCCCTGGCCACATGGATATTAAAAAAAAAATATTTTTGCTTTCTTCTAGTTTCACCACTTTCTTAACTTTAAGGTGTAATTTTTATTAAAAATGGGTAAAACAGGCAATATTTTTTTTTTTTTTTTTAAATCTTTAGTGTTGGCAGATTCTTATAAAATTATTGCGTTATTCAGACGTTTGCTAGAAAAAAGTTATGAGTCCTCAAACTTACAGAAAGATGTAAAAAATACTTAAATCTTAACTTCAACTTGCATTAAAAAAAAAACAAAAAATGATTGAGGAGTTCCAATTCTAGCAAAACATACCTAGTGTGTGACCTTTCAATGGTATGTAATTTGGTTTTATAAAAAAAAACCTTTAAGAGTTATTTCATAATTTTAACAAGTAGGAAATTTTCGATGAAACTACCTTTTTTTTATTATAATTCACAAAACTGATATACAATCTCACATACAATAAAAATAAAAGGTAAAACATAGAACATGCGTCTGATTGACACCGACTAGATGTGAATCTAACATGCACATTTTAAGTAAAGACACATTATGTATTTATACTAATTAAATAAACTAAAATTAAATTAAGTTTGACGTGAAAACAAACTATATTATGATGATTTTATAGTGAAAAAATTAATACAATTTTTAGATAAATATATCTCTGAGTTTAGACTTGACTGAAGCTGCGGAACCAGCAAAGACATCTATTTCACTACGAATGGAGTTGACAAGAGAAAGCATGCGGGATATTGGTGAAAACTGACCCATGTTAGTTCGATTATAAGGCAGAACGAAAAATTTTCGATACCTTTACGGAAAGTGAAATGTTTTGCGAAATTTAATACTGCAAGGTTGGTAAAAATTAAATGATCGGCGGCTTGCCAGTAGCAGTGGTGCAAATTGACATTCACTCCCTTGGGATGGTTACACAAAGCAGGTAGAAATTTTTGAATAGATAGTTAAATTAGGGTAGTCGAGTTTTGAAATAAATAATATTTATTTACTTTTGTATAGAAATAAAAATATGTGTATTTAGAAATGTTAACACCTGCTATACTACGTCATTGGTGATACTATAAGTGGCTTGCGGGTTAGTACCCCCTTTTAGTCTAACATTGTATACAGGGTGTTTGGCAGAACGTTGAACATACGAAAATGGTGGATAGGTGGGGTCATCTGCTACTTACTCAGCCCTAATTTATTTGGCCCTGGCAACCGGGATATTTAAAAAAGAAGAATTTTTGCTTTCTTCTAGTTTCACCACTTTCTTAACGTTGAGAGTGTATTTTTTATTAAAAATGGGTAAAGCAGGCAATACTTTTGTTTTTTTTTAATCTTTAATGATGGCAGATTCTTATAAAATGATTGCTTTATTCAGATGTTAGCTAGAAAAACAGTTATGAGTCCTCAAACTTACAGAAAGATTTAAATAATACTTAAATATTAACTTCAACTTGCATTAAACAAAAAATGATTGAGGAGTTCCAATTCTAGCAAAACATACCTAGTGTGTGACCTTTCTAATGGTATGTAATTTGCTTTTATAAAAAAAAAACCTTTAAGAGTTATTTCATAATTTTATCAAGTAGGAAATTTTCGACGAAGCTCTACCTTTACGGAAAGTGAAATGTTTTGCGATATTTAATACTGCAAGGTTGGTAAAAATTAGAAAGAAAGAAAGAAAATTATTTATTCTGGACTCACACAGGCAGTTACAGAAACAAAAACAATATAAAAAAAAGAAAGAATAAGAATTTAGACTACCTTCACGAGGCCAAATGAAATGATAGATTGAAATTATGTAAGTTCTTGAATTAAGTACAAAGAAAATAGCTGTACCAGTTAGGTGCGTTAATGAAACAATGAAATAATTTTAAATAATTTATTTAATTAATAAATTACATATGGTCGAATTGACGTCCTTCATTTACAATACAGGCGCGGCATCTACGTCTGATTTCTACAGTTGTTGTGCGCAGCAGCATCTCCTGTCGCATAACTTCGAAAGCAGCATTAATTCGATTTATCAAATCTTCTCGACTTTCTACTTCTGTAGTGTAAACTAGTTCCTTTGCCTTTCCCCACACGTGAAAATCGAGCGGAGTGAGGTCGGGCGATCGCGGAGGTCAGGGAATTGGTCCTCCCCTGCTAATACACGAATTTGGGAAACAATTATCCAAATGCTCACGTACAATCAGACTCCAGTGAGCTGGGCAGCCATCGTGTTGAAAGACAATAGGCCTGTTTATGTCTACTTGGAACACGTCTTCCACTATGGTAGTAAATCATTTACCAAAAAATCCAAGTAGTTGTTCGCATTGATGTTGTCGGGCAAATAATGAGGCCCTATTAGCTTATCACCAATCACACCTGCCCAGACTTAGGTTTTCGTCACGTAGTCAATATGCTCTAGGGAAATCTCGAGTTTTTTCGAGCTATATTCAAATATGGCGCGCAGAGTTTAGCGCTTTTTGAACTCACAAGTGGTAACACTCGCACATATGAGTCAAATATTTCTTTTTTTAACTTTCTGTTCGCGAAAAATGGTTTAAAACCATATTTATATACTACCACGTGAAAACTAGAGGGGGAGGGGAGGGTATTGGCATATACTACGGGTGGTCACCGAGGTGGGGGAAGGGGGCGTAAAAAATAGTAAAATTTGGGTTACGTAGTATGGGTACGTTCCCTTAAAATGGAACGATCAATTGAACTGTCTCATAATTTACTACATTCCACAAAATCGTATCAGATGCAGTGTGTAAACGGCTTAAATGTGTTAAAATCTTACCTTGCACTGGAGTGTAGTGAAAAGCATGCCTACTATCTGCCCGGAGAACAGACCACCCTTTCCATATGCTTATGCTAAGTATTGAAGCTATCTGTCTAATGCTTTTGGTAGGGTCCGCGTCAAACTCGGCAAGAACTTGTTCGTCAATGGTAGTATCGGGCCGTGTTGCATTCACTCGTGGTTCTTGAAAGTTCAGGTTACCGGTTTGTCGTAAACGTCGGTAAGTACTCGCAAACGTCTGATGACTGGGTACTCGGCGGTTGGGATAACGCTCTTGATAAATCCTTCGCGCTTCACGCGAATTAGTATTAGCGCTTCCATACGCTAACAACATGTCCGCGTATTCCTCACTGGTAAAAGCAGCCATTTGTTTACCAATAACAACAGGTAACAGTAATAACAAAAAACTTAACTAACAGGTTACAAAACTAGTGATAACAATAAAACAAAACGAAGTGAACAAAAACAAACGTAGGCGTAACGGGCACGTGAGATCGCAGAGGCAGTTAAGTCTCGACTGAATAAAAGAAAAGAATTCATTCTGAGGCGTCACGGTACCACGAGGGTGAAAGAGAGAAAAAATACGCTATGACTGCACAAGAGTGAAACAAAATTTCTACCTGCTTTGTGTAACCATCCCAAGGGAGTGAATGTCAATTTGCATCACTGCTACTGGCAAGCCGCCGATCATTTAATTTTTACCAACCTTGCAGTATTAAATTTCGCAAAACATTTCACTTTCCGTAAAGGTATCGAAAAATTTTCGTTCTGCCTTATAATCGAACTAACATGGGTCAGTTTTCACCAATATCCCGCATGCTTTCTCTTGTCAACTCCATTCGTAGTGAAATAGATGTCTTTGCTGGTTCCGCAGCTTCAGTCAAGTCTAAACTCAGAGATATATTTATCTAAAAATTGTATTAATTTTTTCACTATAAAATCATCATAATATAGTTTGTTTTCACGTCAAACTTAATTTAATTTTAGTTTATTTAATTAGTATAAATACATAATGTGTCTTTACTTAAAATGTGCATGTTAGATTCACATCTAGTCGGTGTCAATCAGACGCATGTTCTATGTTTTACCTTTTATTTTTATTGTATGTGAGATTGTATATCAGTTTTGTGAATTATAATAAAAAAAAGGTAGTTTCATCGAAAATTTCCTACTTGTTAAAATTATGAAATAACTCTTAAAGGTTTTTTTATAAAACCAAATTACATACCATTGAAAGGTCACACACTAGGTATGTTTTGCT
The DNA here is from genome assembly GCA_910594945.2 of Amphipyra berbera. Classification (NCBI taxonomy): domain Eukaryota; kingdom Metazoa; phylum Arthropoda; class Insecta; order Lepidoptera; family Noctuidae; genus Amphipyra; species Amphipyra berbera. Next base: position 113,000 of record OU343135.1, read on the forward strand.
AGAATTGGAACTCCTCAATCATTTTTTGTTTTTTTTTTAATGCAAGTTGAAGTTAAGATTTAAGTATTTTTTACATCTTTCTGTAAGTTTGAGGACTCATAACTTTTTTTCTAGCTAACGTCTGAATAACGCAATAATTTTATAAGAATCTGCCAACACTAAAGATTTAAAAAAAAAAACAAAAATATTGCCTGTTTTACCCATTTTTAATAAAAATTACACCTTAAAGTTAAGAAAGTGGTGAAACTAGAAGAAAGCAAAAATATATTTTTTTTAATATCCATGTGGCCAGGGCCAAATAAATTAGGGCTGAGTAAGTAGCAGATGACCCCACCTATCCACCATTTTCGTATGTTCAACGTTCTGCCAAACACCCTGTATAATATATACAGGATTATTGGTAAAACACTAACAACCTCTCAGGACCATATTACTAACATCATAAACAACTTGTTCTATGACTTTTTACAAAACATAATATTTACCAAAAACAAACTTTCACAAGATTTCGTTGTTCTATCTAACACATTTCAATTCTGTACTTTGTTGTACCTACCCACTCGTAGTAATAATTCTGATTTCCCGCCTTTCTACATAAAAAGCCAAATAGGTAATACTTGCAATCAGATATTTGTGCCATGAAAATGACCCAGATCTTTCACAGTACGTAGTAAACACCGCAATAAAAACAAACTACCAAGTAGGTACTTGTTACATTTCCTGTAAAGTTGCAACTGGTTAACACTTTTAAAATTGTTTGTAGGTAGACTGAATCCACTCACCCTTCATAATTAAACAGGCTTAGGACTGGCTACATTAAATAATAAATCGTATGTAGATACCTAAATTACGTACCTACGTAATGTGATGAAAGTTACGTTAAACATTCTTTAATGACTTCTTAAAACTGGTAAATTATTAATCCATTCTTATTTTTTAATGCAGGCGTATTTAAAAAGTGAAATCAGCATATTTACAATAATTGGATTAATTATTTAAATCAGTATTTACAAATGATTACCTCTCAAGTTCAAGTTTCGCGGATGTTGGTGAGTATCGTGCACAAAGCGTTCAAAATAGTCACCTTCACCACCAACACAAAGTCCACATCTAAAAATCAACCGTTCATTTACTCGCGATACATTGTTACTCTGCTAGGTGTAGGTAGGCAGGTTCGGGAATCGTATGGCATATTGGCGACAGGCTTCAGAAACATTTTCGTCACACCTAGCAAGCATTCGCACCATTTCTGTGTACTCGACATTCGAATATTGATACGCCATCGTGCAATGATAATTACGTCCGCACTACCGAATTTCGCTACAAGGACACGTATGACGCGACGTGGGCGCATCAAAGCGGACGACTGATGGCCGCCCGGGCGCAGATAAATAGGTCAAGTCCAAGCGCCCCCAGCCCCCTCCCCTGCTTTTTGCATTACACAGCAGTTTGTTTACCTAACTAGTGCCTTCTTTTACTACGCGTAGAGTTCGGAACATTTAGAGCGGTGAGTTTAAATATTTTTGTTTGTATGAAAATTTGATGAATTAGAATCTGATGAATTGTTAAAAGTCATAGAACAAAAGTTGTTGTTTATGATGTTAGTAATATGGTCCTGAGAGGTTGTTAGTGTTTTACCAATAACCCTGTATATATACAAGGTTAGTCGGAAAGGGGGTACTAAGCCGAAAGCCACTTATAGTATACTTAGTGAAAAAGTTTTTAATGTGGAATATTTCTATTGAGATAATCATAAATTCAATAAGTATGTAATGGATACAAAATGAAGATTATACGGTATATTGCCAGTTAAGTTATATTGCTACGATAAATTAGTAACTTTAAGGAAGCCAAAGGACAAAATATGTGACTAAACATCTACATAATATGTCGGAACACAGTCACCAGTTGCAGATACTATTCGAACTAACGAATTCGATGAATGCCTATTTAAAAATAGTTCTACCCATGTATTGCTGGGAATTGTTCCATCAAATATGTAACAGCAGGTTTCTTTTCTTCAAAATTGTTAAAAACTAGTGTTTTCTAGTCCAACTTGGTCATTGGACAACCTTATTCATCAGAAGCCACCAGGACATTTACAAGGTTTTCTCTTTTAGCGTTCTGTTAGTTTGTGCATAGGTACCTATTAAAATTATAATAAATTTAAAAATTACAGGTGACAACCCTGCAGGAAAAAAATTGGTGGGCAATGTCGTCAACAATGCTCAAAAAACATGCATGTGACTTTGCCCATCAATATATTTTACAATTTTATGAGTTGTTTTGTGTGAAATACCAGTCTATATTACTCATTTCATACATATTAACGGTGGCAAAAAAATTACTTACCTACTGTATCTGCAACTATCACTTCTTGGTAAAGATTTTTTTACTGGTTTTTGCCCGCGAAAAACAATACCAACTTTTAAAAGTTCCTGACAGCCAACGGAAGTAACATAGGTGACATTACGTCACATGGTATTGTCAGAAAAATAATCAATTTTCTACCACAGGCAAAAGAATACTCCTAACTATAGACAAATTTGTTATGCATCGAGGTTTTCAAAAAATACACAACTGGGCAAAGTCGAACCTCAAGGGCAAAGTTACCAGGTTATACGGTACATTATTATTATTTATAGTTACATTATTATATGATTTTTATATATCATAGATATTCTTATTGCATTTTAAATCATAACCTATAATACATCATTCAGAAAACAAATCCTTAATATTGTAATAACATTTCTCAATTAATAATTTAGTCATTTTTCTTTTGAATACACGTGTTGTTTCTGACTTTAAGTTGTCAGGTATTTTGTTGTATATGACTGGTCCCATTGACATAATGCTTTTTCTTAACAATGCTGTTTTGTAGCCACCTGTGTATAATGAATTTTTATACTGAGATCTTATGAGTTCTGGTCTAGATTTTAAGTCTGCTATTGAAGTGAATAAATGAATATTTGATTTTATGAATAAAGCTACTTCTAGAATATATATACATGGTAATGTTAACAGTTTATGACGTTTGAACACAGGTTCGCAACTGTCCGTACTTTTGAGGCCATGGATTGACCTTATACAACACTTTTGGGCCTTGAAAATTCTTTCTCTGTCACAACAAATAAATAAATAAATATTATTTATTTCAAAAACTCCACAACCCTGAATTTTTTTATCAAAAATGGCCGCGCACGTGACAGTCGGTGCCTAGCCGCTCGGCGGTAAAATACAAAGCACCGGTAGGAAAAGTCGACTATTTTTTGTATTTAAAATATGACTTCAAATGTAAACACAGCTGATGATAGGGTTGGCGTAGCGTATTTTTAATGAAATCTTTGAACAGCTATATCTCTATAAATTTATTGACTTTTGGGGAAACTTGTAGAACAAAAGTTATCCATTATTATGGGTACTTTAACACCCTTTCGGCTTATACCTCCTTTCGGACTAATCTTGTATATAAATATTTTAGTATATCCGCGGGCGGGCGAGCTGGCCTTTTCATACTTCGGTTCACATCGTTCAAATCGTTTGAGTCGCTGAAGTAGCTAGGCTCGGTGAAACAATGCTCGCCCACCCGCCCGCTAGATCGCGGTGTGGCTTGCGCTTTATAACGGGGTGATTCATTTAGAGTAGGGATGTTACGGAGCTTCGACAGCGTCTCCGAAAGGTCGAAACTTCTGATTGATTTTACACCTCCGACTTCGGCTTCGGCTCCGATAATTTTGAATCGGAGGTTATAACGAAGATCAAAACGCAGCGAGCGACCGCGGAACGCGTACCTACGTAAAAGATTTGACTTGTCTTGAATTATGCTCGCTTTTCCCGTTCAATCGTTTTGTCATTTGTGTGTCAGACGCGTTTTGTCGAGCCACCGTTGACTTTATGAGTTGTGAATTAAAAATTATTTGCAGTGTATTAAGTATTTTTGACGTGACAATTTAATTTAAAGATTAATCAATGAAGCCAATAACTAGTGTTATATGGAACTACAAAGAAAAACTTTACTACTGTAAAGTTGATGTGAATACGGCAAAGTGTAAAATTTGTGAGGAACCATATTCTAGACAAGGAGGCCTGTCCTGTTAACACAATCTGTCTTCTACTCCGCTCCGACTCCGACTCCGACTTCTATAAATCAGATCTAAAACCTCCGGGTTCCGGTATAATCACCTCCGTAACATCCCTAATTTAGAGGTAGGTACTTTTTTCAAAAGTAAAAAATAAATAAAAAGTAATAATTTTATCCGGTTATATTTAATTTTATTATCAAACAAAAGAAATATTCTTGATATTTATTTTTTAAAGATTTATTACTTTCAAATGTTGGCAGTAACTGCGATTAACATGATTCATTCTGAAGTTCCAATTTTCGATGACGCGTCTGAGCATTTAGAGTGGTACCTATTTGGCGAATAACGCGAGTAATGTTGGCTTCCAATTCCTCAATCGTAGCCGGCTTAGCCATTTAGACCTTATATCTTACCTATTAAGTGTTATAATATCTTAATCACAGATATCGAGTGAAGTCTTCATCATCGTCTTCCTGTCCTGGTCCCCAGTTACTTGGGGTCAGCGCCATATGTTTTTCTCTTCTATTCCTCCCTGTCAGCCGTCCCAGTGTCATTTACTCCCTTTTCCTTCTACCCTCCCTCACACAATCAATCCTTCTTTTCTTTGGTCTCCCTCTCCCCCTCCATCCATCATCATTCTTATTCATCACTCTTAGTCACATGCGTTTCATCCCTCCTCAACACATGCCCAAAACAAACAATTTTCAACTTTTGTCTCAGGCGCCACTTACTAACTCCCTCTAATACAAGGTTAGTCGGAAAGGGGAGTTTAAGCCGAAAAGGTGTTAAAGTACCTATAATAAGGGATAACTTTTGTTCTACAACTTTCCCCAAAACTCGATAGTTTATGAGAAATAGCTTTTCAAAGGTTTCGTAAAAAATGCTAAAATCTATCTGTCCATAGCTATGATCAGCTGCGTTTACTATTTAGGTCATATTTGGGAACACGGGTTACAAACTTAATTTTCTGAATTCATAACTAAAGCAGGTATGATTTTTTTTTTGAAAAAACAAATATAAAAATCTTTTTGCATGCAGTTTTTTTATCGAATTTTGATATTTTAACACTTGCTTTAAAATATTCATCAGTGATACTTTAAGTGGCCCGCGACTTAGTACCCCCTTTCTGACTAACCTTGTATAAATAGGGACTCATTTTTTATTTTATCCTTTCTCGTCATTCGACACGGGATACATACGTTAGATCAACAATCACGAAATCTACAATCAAAATATCAACACCACGAGATCGACCGTGGAAAAAGTCAACGGCTTACTACATAACAAAACGATATAAGCAGCTGTTCATGAGATCTTCAAATCATTTTTCAATACACTTGCTCGTAAAGTGGCTCTTATTACACCGCTTTCAGGCTCATAATGCAGCTTATTAAACACGTGCTTTTTACTTTACATTTTTTTTTAAATCTTAGCCAACGTCTCTTCACCAAAGGGGAATGCCAAGATCCGGCCTAGTATCAAGTAGTTCCGCCAGATATACTGTAATTTGGATAATTCGTGTTTATTTTTTGTAAGATTTATGCAATATAAATAAAATCTGGGGAAGTACACCGTCGAATTGTAATTTTAAATAGTATTTTATTAATAATGTCGTAGTAAGTTTCAACCATTGATGTCAATAGTTTTATAACTTTTTTTGCAAACCATTTACCATTAGAAATATGGCCAGTATAAAAATAAAAACATATCGATTATAAAATTATATTTGAAAATCGATTACAACTCTCAAACAATTATGTGACATTTACATATGTTAACATAATTAATTGTATCATATGAAATCGTGTTATTTATTTATTAAGTGATATTAATTAATTTATTTTTGTATTGTTGGGCGAAGAACCGTAGGTCGCTTGACAATATTATGTTAATATCGTCCGTCGGCTGGGCAAGTTTCAAAATAATATTATAATTACTTCTGCTCAATTTTTGGATGAATTATTAATTAATTATGATAACATGTTTGACGTACAGTAAATTGTTTAAATATGCATGTTTTTTTACATCCTTATATATTATATTTATGTACGTACATAATGTTCTAAAACATACTTACATAAACTCACGCTTTTTCCAAGGGGGGTAGTAACTACAGATCAACGCATGCTACGATCGTTACATACTGCTTTCGCTTCGTCCACGTTTGCAGTCCTAATAGTTATTCTCATCAGTATAACAATGTTTTATTCAACGTTATCGTTAAAAACATTAGATCGATGATAGTAGATTGTTAACTAAGGGAAGAATGTGATGCGTGAAGTGCAGCAAGGGCGCCTATAGTTCGAGTAGGAAATTGATACTTTTACCCGAGATTTATACTCTGCTTTTCTTTACGAATGTAAGGTCAGTAAAAATACAGAATAAAATAATCGCACAGAAAAAAGTTCCGACTGATTGCTTTTCTATCCTTAATCTGTGGTTCTATTATTATTTTTAGCCAATGTACGCAGGCAAAGATCGTAAAATCATACAGCCTTGTACTTCGACTAAACAAAATTCAGTTTTGAGCCTTTATTCTTTCTTTGGCGGACTTAATATTATGGCTTCTCTTTTACGCGTGAGTGAACAGGCTAGAACATTTAAAAAAACCTAGTAGGTGTATTATTATGGTTATTTATTATTCTAGCCAATAAAAATGGTTTTATTTTGTTATTCACATAATTAAATTCCTTAAATAAAATAGTAATATTAAGAATTTTACAAAAAATATCAAGGCTGTATACAGTAGTTCCGTTGCCATCAAGTACGATAAGGATTAAAAAAGAATTCATGAAAATGTAGAAAGAATATAAAGAAAATCTTAATTCGATTTTCGAATTATTTTTGTTCCCTAGGTAAATAATCTACTATTATATTCATCTTTATCGACCTATAACTTTTTTTGGTGTACTTCTTGCGGAAATGTTGTTATTGTTATACATTCTACAATATTAGCCCTTTTCAATAATACATGTTTCATCTTTGTCGGTTCTGGCCAAGTCGTAAAGGAAATCTTGGCATTCCCCTTTAAATGGGACCATTTCGAAAGAATACTCTTTCATACGAAAAAATAATTTTCTAAATCGGTATATAAATGACGCTGTTGTGAGGTAATAAACATTAAAAAAAACATGCAGCTGAATTGATAACCTTCTCCTTTTTTTGGAAGTCGGTTAAAAATAGTTAACTTTTTTATTTATTTATTTATTTATACTTCTATGCACTATTGTGGTACATAAGGCGGACTTAATGCCATAAGGCATTCTCTACCAGTCAACCTTAGGGTTAAAAAGAAAAGCATCAAAATACGTAGGTACAGGAAAAAGATGAGTTGACAATTTTGGACTGAATATATCAGGAAATCAAAAGTTAAATATAAATTACATAAAATACATATATACAAATAATAAAATATGTAGATATTATAATATATATATCAATTACAAAACGTTATGAAAAACTTAATGCAATTATGACGAAGACTAAATTAGATGATTAGGAGTGCAGCGACTTCAAGTAGTGTTTCCTAACTTTGCGTTTGAAGGAGAATTTACTAGGAGCTTTTTTAATATCAAGGGGGAGCACGTTCCAAAGTTTAATTGCTGAGACAGCGAAGGAGTTAGAAATGAAACCTGTGCGATGGGAAGGTATTTCAAGAAGTAAATTTTCAGAAGCACGAAGGTTGCGATTGTGAGAATTGCCCAACACTTGAAAATATATTTTCAGATAATCAGGAGCACATGAATCGTTCATAATGGAGAAGAGCATACAGAGAGATCTGAGGGATCGTCTCTGGCGGATAGGCAGCCATTTAAGCTGAGAACGGTAATGAGAAATGTGATCATATTTACGAAGTCCGAAAATAAAACGTATGCAATTGTTTAAGAGACGATCCAATTTGTTCAGAAGTTCTTGGGTTAAATCAGAGTAACAAACATCTGCATAATCAATTACTGGGAGCACAAGAGACTGGACCAAAAGGGTTTTAGTGTTAGATGGGAGGAAATGCTTAAACCTATAGAGAGATCGCAGTATGGCCGTGACGCTCTGGCTAACTTGAGTGACCTGCTTGTTCCAACTTAGCCTATCGTCAATATGCAAACCCAAATCCTTTAAGTGAGGTGAGAGAGGAATTATTGTATGGTTGAATATTATCGGCATAAGATGTGGAATATTAATATTTTTTAAGTGGAACGAGCTACCTACAATCATTGCTTGACATTTACTTACATTTACGGCAACTCCGAATTTACTAGACCAATCATCGATCATGTGTAAGTCAGCGTTGAGGCTGGAAATACAGTTGTCGATGTTGCTGATGTCAGTTTGAGCGTAAAGTTGCAAGTCGTCCGCATACAAATGGTAAGAGCATTTGAGAATCTTGGTAATGGAATTAATAAATAAAGAAAATAACAGAGGAGAGAGTATACCGCCTTGCGGAACGCCAGCTACCAAGTCACACCAGTCAGAAAATTCCTGACCAACACGTACTGCCTGCTGGCGACCACGAAGATATGAAGAGAACCAATCCCGTGAAGACGACGAGATCCCTATTTGTGCTAAAATGGCGAGGAGAATATCATAATCAACGGTATTAAAAGCATTGGAAAAGTCTATTAAAACCAATACCGTTAGCTTTGAATTCTCCATGCCGAACCTGATGTCTTCGGATACTTTAAGCAGGGCAGTGGATGTACTGTGTCCAGGACGAAAACCGGATTGAAAAGATGATAACAAATTATTTTTAAAAACGTAGGAAGAAATTTGTTTATGGGCAACTGCTTCTAAGATTTTGGACTGAAAAGGAAGAATAGAAATTGGCCTGAAGTGGTTAGCTAAACTTGGGGTAGTATTTTTTGGAAGGGGGATGATGTAAGCCTTTCGCCAGATTAACGGGAAAACCCCAGTCAGCAAAGAGAAATTTATAATGTGAGTTAAAACGGGAAGTATAAAATAGAAAATAAGAGAGATCATAGCCCTGCTGACTGCATCACAGCAAACTGCTTTCGATTTAATGGAGTTAAAAATTTTTAGAATGTCAATGTCGCTCACGGGTGAAAATGAGAAAGAGTCCGAAGGCAAAATTGGCATGGAAGTAATATCAAGAATGGTCTTTCTTTTCACATCATCAGCAAGTGTAATTGATGTAGAAAAATGCTTATTAAGAATATTGAGAGATAAGTTCGAGGGTAAGATATTTGAAGATGACTTAGTTATGCCAAGAGATTTTAGAAACTTCCATATATCAGCCGGAGAAGAGTTGAGAACATTTTCATGAATGTATCGGCGTTTTGAAACTCTTACCATCTGGTTGCAACGATTTCTAGCCAACTTGTAAAGGCGCCAATTGTCCTCACTGCGATCCCGTCTATACTTTCGGAACAACTTATCACGTCGTCTCATAGCCATACGGACCCCAGGGGTAATCCAAGGCGCTGGAGGACGCTTAACCCTGACGGCTCTAAGTGGCGCATGTGTATCTAGAAGCTGTACAATTGATTTATTCAGTAAAAAAACTTTTTCATCAACTGTAGATGCCTGAAGAATGTTGGACCAGTCAATAGATTGCGCATCACTGCAGAGCTTTTCTTTGTCCATCCTCGCAAAACTCCGAAGCAAGACAATGGTAGGACGCAGCTTGGGTGGCATAATTTTATATGCCAAGTATATGACATCATGTTTAGAAAGACCCGGAGCCGCGACCTGACCATGGTTGGTAACAAGGTCGAGAGACGACGTTAGCATGAGATCAAGCCAGGAATCATCAGAATCAATGTTGTGATGAGTTGGATTTAATGGGAGAGATGAAAGATTCGATGACTCCAAGATTGATCTCAGCCTTCGCGACCGAGGTGAGCTCTTCGAGAGGTCAGTATTAAAATCACCCATTATTATGAGATGCTTGTACTCCGAGGTGACAGACTCAATTAGTGTTTCCAGATTGGAGAAATAATTGAATGAATAAACTGTGTTAATTCAAATAATTATGATAAATAAAAATTTCATTATATAGTTCTGTCAACAAATTAACATTAATTAATTTGTGTTATAAACACATATTCAGTTTTTTTTAAATATTAGTCTGTTTGCCTATTAGTCTCACCTGCGGGCGCATAGCTAACCAGGCCACAGACACGGCGTGCGAAAAAAGAAACCCACGCGCCTTATTCCACAAATATTTATCATAATAACAAACTTAGCACGTATTAGATACCTAAAATCTGTTTCTTTCCTCGCAAGTGGGTTAAAAACGTTGTATGATACGCGTGTGCATTGATCATTTCTCGGCTCCATTATCTCGCCTGCGGCTCGCGCGCATAATACCGCATCGGGTGTAATGACCAAATTAACACACTTGTATCAATGTATTATTGGATTGTAATCGAACCATAGACTTGAATAATGAAGCAAATGCTGAGGTTAGATAACAAAATTGTCACATTTTGTATTAGTTACCTTGGTGGTTATGTTAATAAATGTTGATATTTTCCAATAAAGAGCTTGTATTTTTACGGTAAGTCGCATAGATCTATATAAATATAAGATCAACAATGAACTGTGTGTTATAAACGGCGGCCGATGTGAAGGACGTTTGGTAAAATGTTAATTTATTATGTATAATAGTAAGCCGTTGACGTGTTGTTGATATTTTGAGTGTTTATTTCGTGATTGTTGATCTAACGTATGTATCCCTATCTCAACATTCTCATCTGTGCTACGTGCAATCTTCTTTCGTCCGTAGCCATCAGCCATTTAGACTGCATATGCAATCTTTTATCAAGCGACGACGGGTTCGACTTATGTTACAGATGCACGTGAACACAGCATGTCATTATGGAACTATTTTTGAATTCATAATTATTACTTTACAATATCAGTGTAGATAAAAACAATTTATTAAACTAGTAAAATTGATTATTTTAACAAGTTCAATTAATTAATCCAAAAAAGGTAGTCGTCCCACATTTTATTAATAACACTAGACACTTAATACGAGTCCTCAGGACACTCGCCAGTAACGAACGGTTCTCCCACAGCCGGTGCGCGGCGTGCGAGCCACTCCGACGACGAGCGCAAGCCCGCGCTGCTGGACGACGACATGTGCAGCGAGGGCTCCGGGCCCGCGCCGCCCGACGCGCCGCGCCTCGCCACCGAGGAGCTGCTGGCCGAGGCCGCCATGCGCAGCGCGCTCGCCGCCGAGAAGCAGGCCGAGGCCGTCGCGCAGGCCGTGGACCTGCTGCGCGACCTGCTGGCGCTGCTGCGCGAGCGGCACGACGCGCCCGCGCACGCGCCGCACGCGCCCCACGCGCCGCACGTGCCCGACCACCTCGCGCCCATGCACCACCACCACCGCCTGTGAGCCGGGGAGCGCTACGAGCGCTACGAGCGCAGGCGCCGCGCCGCCGCCGCCGGCCAGTCCGTCAGCCCCACGAGCGCGGCCACCCGCTCGTACACGCGGTCGGCCCGCGGGCGGGCGCGCGCGGCGCCGTGGCGCAGCACGTCGCGCAGCAGGTGCGGGCGCGCGCGCAGGGCGGCGGCGCGCTCGCGCACGGGCGCCAGCGCGCGCTGCAGGGCGGAGGCCACGACGCGCTTGTACTGCGCAGTGGAGAGCCCCTCAGCCTCCAGCGTGACCTCCTCGGGCAGCTTGTCGTCGGCGAGGCAGTGGATCGCCACGAGATTGGACACGCCGGGCCGCGTCTCCGGCTCGAACGTGACCTGTGTGGTAATTCGGTTTACATTCGAGCTGCGCTACGGTACTAATGTGAGCTTAAGTCAAAACTGTTACATTACGTGTTAGCATACAAAACGTCGTGGCGATGACCAAGAGTAACCCACTAACATTGTTAAAGACAATAAATCGCTATAGGACCATTCATATGTAATAAAAGTTTTTGAAATATAATCTAATTCATTCATGCAACAAGTTCTGAACCTCTTATATTGTATGTACTTACAAGTTGAGCCATTTTTCAAATGCCTACGCCGAAAAAGAAAACAACACGATCTGTAAAAAGGACAATGGGCAAAACGTCCCCAGAAATGTAGCATCTTCTCACATACGTTAAACGACAGCTCATAACAGTCGTATTATTTTATTCTATTGCAGCAAATCTGTAGCGTGCGGAGGAATAAAGTTATAACCATTTGAAATGTACAAAAATATCCTATTTAGATAACTTATAAATGAATGTTTGAATGAGAATGAATAAAACTCGCACGCGCAGGCAGATAGCGGATACTTGTAAAAAAAACAAGTAACTGAGTAACACTGGTTTAATGTCAGTGTGACTGAAAGTGAAAGTAGAAAACATACTTTTGAAAGTTTTCATTTATATTCACTCATTCGTTCGCTCACTTGTATATATAAGGTCCAACCAAAACACCTGGACAAACTTTTACACAGTGTTCAATATGTTTAACTAAACATATCTATGCAAAAAAAAACGAGATCCAAGTGATTTTTTTTTACAAAAAATTATAATGACGTTTTAAATTGCCTGTACTTTCTAAGAATAAATTCATTAATTTTTTATGCATCAACCGCCACCGGGGCGCATGCTACTTCCGCGCCGTGTTTTACCAAAAAGGCGAAGTGAAAAATGTAAAAAAAAATTGGTTTGAAAAAAAAAACACTAGGATCTCGTTTTTTAATCGACTTCAAAAAGGAGGAAGTTCTATATTCGATTGGTTTTTATTTATGTAAGTATGTACACCGATTACGCTGAGATTTATGATCTGATTTACGTGATTCTTCCTTAGTTTGATGCGAAATAGTTGCCATTTGGTCCCATAAAAATTTAACATAGTTTGACCTATAGTCTGGTTTTTTTTTTAACAAACAAGTACTGAGTATGTCTCTCGCACATTTCCGATATTGACAGAGTGAGATGGGTCATTGGTGGGGGTGGGGCCAACGCCTTTGTTCTTGCTTTGAAATTGTTAAAGCCCGTTCATATTATATATTATGTACTTCTAAAATTTACTGTAGAGAAAATTAAATTATTATTTTATGATTTAAATTTGCATACTTAGTATATTCGTAACAAAATTTTCTGTTCACGTTATATGATATTTTCATAAATAAATAACAATAAAACAATATTGTAATAGTATATATATACAATGTGGATGCGATAATACGACAATAAATTAAACTTATTATATCTATTGACGATCCAAGTCTGCATACAAAAATTCAATCAATTATACGCGATAGTTTAGTCACCGGACATTATTTTTCATTTTTAACATTTTCTACATGATGTGTCGGTTACTAGGCTATCACCGAATGGGTTAAGGACCCCGCATCGGTATTAGAACACGTTGCCAACTCGCCGCTTAAAGAACTTTCGCCAAATTTGTTCTTCCGGTGCAAATTAATGCATATTATACCTTATGCTTGAGTGATAAGACTGAGAATTAGCTATAAGAAAGTAAAAAAAGCATGCGGAAGTTATTACTTCATATTACGCACTCATGTCAATCTAAAATTAAGTATGTGCGAAAGGGACAAATCTAGATTCATCTATTGTGTTTCTATTTCGTTTTCTTGTTGAAAACCTGCGCCTGCGGCCTACATAATGTAGGTCAGTGTGTCGCCGCGATCCTGTGACGTCGCACGCATCAATTCCTTGCAATTTCGGAAGCGCCCGAGTTTCGCCGCGGAAGCGGCACGGCTTTGAAGTGATACCGCTCGTTTTGTTTATGATTTATTATAACTTTGAGACATTTAAAAGTGTTAATTGTGCAAAATTGGACGCTTTATTTTTATAGTGACAGGACACGTAATTTAGAATAAGTACCTAGTTAAATTGTTAGTGAATTATGCGTAATTAGACGCTTACTTAGTGTTTTTTTAAATGAGTTTATTCACCGCAGACATTTCGTCCGCGCTCTTTTTTGCTGTTATTTAATTGTTTAGGTACTTTTTATTTTATTTTTAGCTTACTTAGTGTTAGAATATTATACTTTAGTTTTTTTTTTTTTAATTACCATGCCTCGGTATAATTACACAGCTTCGGAGTACACCGACATGATTTTAATTTATGGGGAATGTCACGGAAACGCCTCTTTAGCTATACGTACATACCAAGAGCGGTATGGGAACACCCGTGTTTGCCCTACCAATGGCCGCACTATTGTTCAAGCTGTCCAGAGGATACGTGAAAATCAATCCTTAATCCCGCATTTGGATAGTGCTCATCCACGTGAAAGAGTGAACCTAGACGAACAAATTTTAAATTATTTTGCACGCGATTGCGTGCGTCTAGTCTAGTCTACGTCTAGTCTGCGTAGGGCAACTCGACAATTTCGTGTGAATCATAGAACTATACACAAAGTTTTAAAACGCGACAAACGGCGGCCTTATAAGTACAAGAAAGTACAGGCGTTGTAACCTAGAGACAAGCCTGTCAGAGAAGCCTTCTGTCACTGGGTATTAAGACAAAATTTAGAAAACCCTGACTTCCTGTACAATGTGATGTGGACTGACGAAAGTACATTCACAAGGAATGGTATATGGAATCGTCAAAATCTTCGGTACTGGAGCCGCGTGAATCCGCATCTAACACGGGAGACTTCGCACCAGTACAGATTTTCTGTCAATGTGTGGGCTGGCATACATAGGGATGCCATTATTGGTTCAATATTTATTGATGGGAATTTGAATGCTGTGAAGTTTTTAGAACTTCTCGACGGACCTGTTGCCGAGTACACGGACGAGCTTTCGCTGGACGCGTATCGCCAGATGTGGTACCAGAGCTTCTGCTCACTCAGTGGTGGCTGCCAGAGAGCGTCTGTCTCAAATGTTCGGACAGCAGTGGATTGGCCGTCATGGACCATCGCGACGGCCAGCGAGGTCACCGGACCTCACACCATTAGATTTCTTTATGTGGGGTTTTGTAAAAAATTATGTTTATTCAACAGACGTTGATACCCTAGATGATTTGAAAAATAGAATAATCAGATCTTTTGACAAATTAAAAAATATGTCCGCTAATGAAGACCACATGAAGACCACATAACAAGTTAGAAATAACATTGTAAGACGGTGTAATTTGTGCATTCGTGTTCATGGTGGACATATCGAAAATTTAAAAATTTAATATGTAACTCAAACTATGTGATTCAACAAAGTGATTGTGATTAATAATTTGATAAATAATGACTCGAAACGTCGAAACAGTGTGATGTTTTTATTCAGCATTAATGGCGCCAAAAGATAATGTCGTAAAATGACACTGCACCGCGCTGTTGCCGCTCTTATGACAGGTTAGTGAACCAATATTCACAAATGGTGTTCTATTTTGTTTCCATTTTTGTGTTAGTTTTTTTTTTATAGTTTAAAATTACTCTTATGAAGTAGTATTGACAGTGTTTTCATTTATTGTCGTATCCACATTGTATATATAATTAAATGTTTTTTATAAGTGTTATTGAAATATTTTAAAATGTAACAAAATATGTATATAGAATGATTAAACGAAATATATAAGGTTATTATACATTATTAATCCGAAATATTTTAAGACGTACATCTATGAATGCTAAGGAACTCATATCAAATATCAAATTTCTTATTTATCCATTTAATTGTTAATAAATAAATAAATTTTACATGACTTAAATAACGATAAATTTACTGGCTCTTTATTATTTTTTACATCCATCCACGCCAGTTACTACGTAGTACCTACACGCCATTGAAGGCGGCCGGCGGCGCGCGCGCGCGCTGTGTACCTATTTTGATTGATCGTAGCCGAAAATCAAACGCTAGTGACGCGGCGGCAGTAGTCCCCCCGCAGGCGCCCACGCGAGCGTACGTGTTTCTAGGTTTCGAACGCGACGCACGGCACGGCGACGTACGACTGCCTGCAACGAATGTACTTCCAACATGATGGCACATTATGATAGGCGCGTCAGGGACTACCTAACAAACGAGTACGGAGATCGTTGGATAGGTCGAGGCGGCCCTGTTGCCTGGCCAGCTCGCTCGCCTGATCTAACGCCATTAGATTTTCACGTGTGAGGTAGGGCTAAAGACCTAGTTTATGGTAACGATAGCCATACAATATCTAGTGCCGAGGATCTAAGAAATCGGATTGTGAATGCTTTCGCAGTGATGAGTAGTGACAGAGACACTTCAGTGCGCGTGCAAGAACATGTCATAAAGCGTGCCGCCCTCTCTGTCCAACAGCAAGGCGGATATGTACAGCAATTAGTGTAAATAAAATAGTTGTTAGGTATGTACATTTAAATCATTGTAAATAAGACTGATTCAAATTTATAAACACGCCAAAAACATTGTTGTAATAATTTGTAAGCTTGTTTAACCTGTCTACCTACCTACAATGCAGTAAAAACCTATAACAATTATATTTTTTTACGACTTCGTAAAAATGTGTGACAACGGAAAGTACCTATTTATTATTATTGTAACCCATTGACGCATTGTCCGACGCCGCGACGTGAGTGAGCGACAAATGCGGCAACGCGAAACGATACGACGCGACTCGACACAGTGCGAAACAAATGAAATATCAAAAAGTAGAAGTTACTACACGTGGCCTACGTTGTCGAGTAGTCTAATTAATAATGCGGATTGTTTTTTACGCAACGATATGCGTACACGAAGTGGTAAAGTATAATTTTATTGTGTTCTAATAACAACGCTTGAAAACAGTACCTTCTTAACCATTGTTACATTAAAAACGCACTACCTACTTATTGACATCGCGGCAGTCAGTTGTGCATTGTGTCGCGTCGCGACTTGTCTCTTTCCATTACCTAGGACAACCCAAGCGAGGCGAACTCTAAAGTTAAATTGGGGGAAAAAAAATCTCTCACGAGCCGAACTTGAACCTGCGACTTGGTTCAGAACACCAGTCGATTTAACCGCTAAGCTACCGTGAACTCTTTATCCTGCTCATGAAAAAATTATAACTAAGTACCTATGCAAAGTAGGTAGGTACAAATAAACACGACAGGTAGGTAGGTATCTAAATCAAATTATTGTGTCAATAATTTGTCAGTCCAAAGCCTGATAAAGTGTGATGGAGAATTTGAATCAGACAGTAGGACGTTTAGTAGATAAATCATAAGTACGTAATAAGGGATACAGTCAGGGGTACAGTAGATAATAATTAAATAGGTTTTAAGAAAGACCGTCGTTTGCACGCGGCCTCACTCGACAATTGCGACCGCCCTAGTCGCGCCAAGCCACTGTACCTACTATGCCGCTATTATGTTGAGTACGTACCTATGTACTTACTTAGGTAGGCTAATGAGTGAGTAGGTAACTAATTAATCAGTCGAATTATCAATTTTAAAATAGGATTTCTGATAAGATCTATCAATGGTACGTACTCCGGATCAGCTGATCTGAGTCAATGACCTACGCAGAGCGTTTGATATTTTTGCGCGGGAACCGGAGTTTCGGCGGTACGACGATGCACCAGTGCCGCCCGCCACTTGACAACAGAGTAAGAGAGAGAGAGGGAGACTCAGAACTCGGACGACAAGCACTAGAGCCCGCCCCCGCGCGCGTTCATTCATTGAGGAAACGTTTCATGCCAAGTGAAACCAACATTATTAAAATTAAATTTAGCAAAGGTGTAATTTTTTTCGTTTATTCATTTATATGTACATATTATTTACATTTTTAAATATTTCTATAAAAAATATAAAAAAACATTTAAAAATATAAAAAATAGTAGCCCACCGGCATCGGGAACAGGGTCCAAGCTACCGGTGGTCAGGGCCTCAGAGAGAGGAACTTCCTGACAATACGTGCCGTGTCCAGAAGTACCGCTTTCTGTATCAGGCCCTTGACCCAGCTGCCCAACGAGAGCCTCATCAGGTGTTGGTCGAGGCTCTTGGCTATTAAGCCATTGGCCGTAACGACTATCGGCACAATGACTGCTGAGTCAACCTCCCACATGTCGACAACCTCGTGTGCCAAGTCTTGATACTTAATTTCTTTATCTTTCTCGGCTTTCACAAGGTTCTCGTCATGTGGGACAGTGATATCAACAATCATTGCGAGACGTTCTGATCGATCTATCACCACTATGTCAGGCTTATTGGCAACAATAGTCCTGTCGGTGATGATAGATCGGTCCCAGTACAATGTGATATGACCATTCTCGAGAACTGGGTCGGGCACATACTTGTAGTATGGTACTTCTGCGTCCACAAGGTTGTATTTCAGAGCAAGTTGCTGGTGGATAATCCTAGCCACTAGGTTGTGTCTGTGCAAATACTCGCCGTTAGCAAGACGAGAACAACCAGAAATAATATGTCGAATGGATTCACCGGGACAGTGGCATGCCCGACAGATGTCAACCGTGCCGTCCTTCACAATATATTTCCGGTAGTTGTTCGTCATCATAACTTCGTCCATAATTGCACAGACAAAACCTTCGGTTTCCCCAAAGAGATCACCGAAACGTAGCCAGGCTACGGACGCTAGGAAATCTACATCGGGCCCATAAAGAGCCCGGTAAAAGCGTCCGTGAAGCTCCTTGCTCTGCCATACCTCCCTGCGGCCATTAGTATCCAGTACTACAGGCTTGCGCCAGTTCTCTTTAGCCAAGGAGAGCGGGGTGAATCCTTTGTCCACTGCGACTACATCACGATGCATCCCCACGTCGGCTTGGAGGAAGTACTCCCTGAGGCTGCACACCTCGCGGTTGTGGAGGGTCTTAGCATTTAAAAAGCCTCGACCCCCACACTTCCTCGGAATGTACAGCCTCATCACCGATGAACGTGGGTGATGCATTCGGTATGCAGTCAGCAGCGTACGGACCCTCCTATCCAGGGCGTCAAGTTCAGTCTGAGTCCACTTGAGTATGCCGAAGGAGTACATCAAGACCGGCATGACCCAACCGTTAAAGGCGCGCACCTTATTTCCGCCTGATAAAAGACTTTTAAGTACTTTTTTCAGGCGGCCATAGAAGCGCTCCCGTAACGATTGCTTCATGTCGGTCTCATTGATGCCTAACGCCTCCGACATGCCCAAGTATTTGTAGGTTTCGGTTGAGGAGAGGGATCTGAGGTGTATGGAATCCGAGAGTTGTGTTCCCACGGATTCCATAATCCCTCCTCGCTTTACATGCATGACTGCACATTTGTCCACACCAAATTCCATCCTGATGGAATTACTGAAAGTTTCAGTTACTTTCAGTAACTTCATCAGTTGCAAATTGTTGGGGGCAAAGAGTTTCAAATCGTCCATGTAAAGGAGGTGGGATATTACCTGACCACCTCTTCTCAACCGGTAGCCTAACCCTGAACCCTCCAACAATGTGCTCAGAGGGTTCAAGGCTAGACAAAACCACAGTGGGCTCAGACTATCGCCCTGGAATATACCTCGCTCAATCCTTATTGGTTCTCCTCTCCCTTGAATTTGCCGACATCCTGGATAGTGAAGGACTGTCCTCCATTGCCCCATACATGACGTCAGGAAGGCGCATAGAGTTGTATTCACTTTATACAACTCTAGCACCCTCATGAGCCATGTATGTGGCACCGAGTCGTAGGCCTTCTTATAATCTATCCAACATGTCGACAGATTCTTTCGGGATCGGCGAACTTGTTGGCTAATGGCCATATCAATGAGGAGTAGCTCCTTAGTACCGCGGGACCCATTCTTACATCCATTTTGAGAGACGGACATTATAGAATTATTTGCAATATGTTTACTAATTTTTGATCTCAAAATGGACGTAAGAAGCTTATAGACCGTCGGCAAACATGTGATCGGTCTATAATTTTTGGGTTCCGCAGTACTACCTGATTTATGGAGCAGGTGGGTAACTCCTGTCGTAAGGAACTGTGGAAGCGACCCAGATTCCAAAGACGACTGGAATTGTGAGGCCAAACGAGCATGTGAACTGCGTAACCATTTTAGCCAGAAGTTGTGCAGTCCGTCTGGGCCAGGGGATTTCCAATTCGCCATTGGACGGACTGCACTGGTTACGTCTTGGGGGACAATAGTTATGTCCCCCATTTCCTCAATCGGTTCACATGGTCGCTGGACCTCCTGCATCCAGTCACCTTCAGTGTGAGTGACAGGCATCGACCAGATATTGCGCCAGAATGTATTCATGACATCATTATCCGGTAGATGCGTATCACTCACATCGTGATCAGGTCGCTCCCAGGTTCTGTATACCCACCTTTCATCGCTATGAAACATGCGATTCTGGGTATATCGCTCCACTCGCCGCTTATACCTCCGAATACGGTTTGCCCATGCATAAACCTTCTGCTTCAAGAAGTCGATGCGCTCTGTGACACGGGACATGTAATCTCGAGGATTGATATCAGTCCCCGAGAACGCCCGCCTCACAAAGCGCATCACTCTAGGGCGAGTATTGCCTTCCCTGAAGCAGATTAGTTTGCCAATGAGTGCTCTAGCCTCGTTAATACGACGTTCAATCCTGCACTGCCAGGCTGGTACGGTGGGTTTTGGTCGTGTAGCTCTGTCATTATTATCAAATTTGGCGTGAGCTACACGACATGCCGCAACAGCCGCGCAGTACAGGATTGAATGAGTATCTTCGAGGTTTTCGCTGTTATCAAAATAACTTGATAACAGCGAATCTAGAGCACACATTAGCGCCCTATTTTTTCTATGCATGGGCAAACGGGGTATGCGAGGTCTAAGGTTTGGTGGAGTGAACCGATACTCTCGAATCGCAAGCTCCAAAGCGCTCCTCAGTTGTTCATTGCACTGGGTACTTACATTTGTAACCCTATCATTGCTCTCCTCGTCAGCGTGGATGGGCGGCGGCGGAACCACAGTTGGGGCTCGCGGTTGGGCCGCAGTCTGCGACTGGGGAGAAATGATACGGTTACTCTGTACTTCAGAGCGTAGCCTATCAAGTGCGACGTCAGTCAACCTGTGATCACGTTGAATGACTCGCACCTGATCCGATAAACGTTGTGCCGAGACGTTGACAGCAGGCTCAAGCACCTGAAACAGAGAGAGCATCCGACCACGGTACGCGGTCAGGTTAGTTCCCCCCTCTGTAGCCCCAAAGTATGCGCGCATGCAGTTCTCGTTCATACTTTGAGTCCATCGCATGCGCTGCACACTTCCACCGGGAGCGAGGACCCTGTCAGAGGCCGGTGGGCCTCGAGGTCCTATGCTGGCCGGCGGTCGGCCTCTTCCTCGCCGTCTTAATTTTTTTTATTATTATATTAATTATTATTTACTACAAGGCATGTTTTTAACCTATAGATTCACCTCCTTAAATATTTCGGATTAATAATGTTAGACCTTATATATATATATATATATATATATTATGCACTAGAACATGTAAATCAAATAACTATAATACAATTCTTGTAATCTTAATAAATATCGTCATCACTTCCTTCTTATAAACTTTCTGCAGATACGTCAATAATAAACTGCTCTAACATATTTTCTACATGATTGTTGACTCCGTACATTTGACGTACGTCATTTGTGTGGAACAGACTTTATGTTGATTACGTGGACCAATAGAAACACAGTCAACATTTTCGGTACTCGTTTGTTAAAAAAACGGACTATAGTAGTTTTCATTTTATGAACATTTTTATTTTTATGAACATTTTAGTTTACGTGGACGATGTAATTATTTTACCTGGTGTAATCTAGAAAAATCCTACTGTAGTTTACAGAACAACCTATTAGCCCTCGTTCGCACGAGAGCTTTTCCAACGCGCGTTAAAAAAGCGTCCAACGCGCGCAATAGATAAGCTGCGTTAAAAAAGCGCTATCATGTGAACACATACGGCTTGCTATTGGTTGTATTAAAACGCTTTTTTAACGCGCGTTGATAAAGCTCTCGTGCGAACGAGGGCTAATACAACAAATAGCAAGCCATATATGTGTTCACATGATAGCGCTTTTTTTAACGCAGCTTATCTATTGCGCGCGTTGGACGCTTTTTCAACGCGCGTTGAAAAAGCGTTCGTGCGAACGAGGGCCTACAGACACTAAAAAATAAAAAAAACTACGTTTAAAAAAACCTACTTAAAAAACTAAAAAGTATAAAATAACTTAATAAAGACTTAATTTAATACACCTCTTACGCAAACCTAACCTAACCATAAAAATGCATTGTCATCGCAACTGAACCAACATGTAAAAATTCAACTCGGTAGGATAAGAGGAAGTGGTTCAAAATTCAGTTGCAAGATTTAAACCGAACATACATACAAACATTGCAAGTTAAGTAAAAGCTTGTAAAACAAGCTGTTACGGGCACTGAATTAAAGGCATGTGTGCTAAACAGATGGACATTAGTAATAATGTGCACCCTACGGTATGGACGGAACCCTACACATTTAAAAATAAAATCCAAACAAGCTCATATAGTCTGGAGTTAATAATGTTGGTTGCTGCCGTTTGTGTTCAATTGCTGCTCAGAATAGAATGTGACACTATGAGCCTTTCGATGGCACCAACCTGTGGCGTGAAGTCTGTGACAGCTTTTCTTATTTTAAGCTCAATGACGTCATCGGGGTCGGTCAGCAGAATGCGCGACTTGGGGTCTGTGTCGGATTTTGACATCTTCTTAGTCGGGTCACGCAGGCTCCGCAGGCGATCGCTACCGTCGTCTGAAGCGATAAAACGTTACATCAAGGTAGACTAATGTCTAGTTTCGATGGCCAAAAACAAATCGTTTTGATTATCAACGGTAGCGTTATTTATTACCTAATTGGGCATAAAAATTGACTCGTAAGCTAATTTTACCTGTGATAGCTACTAACCTATGTATGTGCTATCAAAACTATTGGACCTTTACTTCTTTATTGGTAAAGATACAAGAGTCTTAATATATGATATGTAGATGCTAAATTCGATGAATGCTCAAATTCATCGTAAAGCAGTAATATCGCGACAGCGTAGCGTGCGTACACCGTCATCGTGCGATGCGAAATGTCTGAATTTCAACGATGCTAATTTTTGGGAAATCAGATGAGTCCGATCGCTACGTCGCTGTGTCTTCTCTGGATACTGCACTGCAATCTTGATGAGCGAGAGCGTTGTTAAGAAATTTTATTGTGAGGACTGTAAAATGGATTTGTGGGCTAAAGAAAAATTATGGTTTCACAAATTAATCGATTTAAGAGACATGGGTGGTTTATGTTATGCTTCAAACGACGTGTTCGACATATGCATGAAAACCGAACGTGTTATACGCAATTGTCTTCGCATGAGTGGTGGCAAAACTTTATAATTATGTGTCAGTGTTTTAAACGCATATCGTCGCTGCGCCTGCAAAATCCGCTGTGTTTTTTTTTATTTAGGTTTTTGATGCTAATTTATAATAATTCTCAAGGCACGTGGGCCTGTGAAATTCGTTTTCTAATAATTTATTTGGTTAAGGAGATAGCAAAATCAGCTATTTAATTTTGGCCAAAAACGGCTTCAAAAATCCTCTATTGTATGCAAAGAAACACTTGTGTTCGAGGAAGACCAACAATGAAAATTATCTAGTAGAAGCATAAATCCGTCATGTGGCGAAAATGTATAATAGCGGTATTAACGACCCAAAAAAAAATGCGCTATGTGACCAAATTCACTTTAAAAAAACCTAACACTTGTTACATCGTAGACAAAAGCAAAAAAAATATATTTTGTGATGTCCCGAAATAAAGTCTAATTTTCTGCATACTACGTTTTTAAATGTTGTTATCAGTTTGACGATATATTGAAAAAGATGTGTGTTCTGGGGGAAACTAACACAACCATAAAATAAGTTTGATTAAACTAATTATAGAAAAAATCATTGATATAAGATTACATTATATTTGTAAAAAGAAACCGCTCAAATAAAAGATGATTCTAAAAGACAGCTTTATAACAAACTGAATCTGTTTAGAGGTACGTTACATTACGTTTAAACAGACAGATTACGATTGTCCATACACTTTTATTTAAAGCATCCACCTCGCACGCACCTTCACTCACGGTTGTTTACCATACACTTTTATTTAAAGCATCCACCTCGCACGCACCTTCACTCACGGTTGTTTACCATACACTTTTATTTAAAGCATCCACCTCGCACGCACCTTCACTCACGGTTGTTTACCATACACTTTTATTTAAAGCATCCACCTCGCACGCACCTTCACTCACGGTTGTTTACCATACACTTTTATTTAAAGCATCCACCTCGCACGCACCTTCACTCACGGTTGTTTACCATACACTTTTATTTAAAGCATCCACCTCGCACGCACCTTCACTCACGGTTTTTTACCATACACTTTTATTTAAAGCATCCACCTCGCACGCACCTTCACTCACGGTTGTTTACCATACACTTTTATTTGTAATTTAATTTAAATGAAAAAATAATTTGATTTAAATAATATTGATTTAATACAAATATTTCTCTATCACACTCTCAGCTCCCTTATCGCGCTCGCCTATGGCTCGCGCGCATACTACCACCTCTAGTGCAATGACCAACATACCACACTTGTATCAAAATGTACTATTATAACTTCTAAATCGCGTACATAAGTAAACGCACCTATTTTATTATACGGTTTGATTACAATAAGCCAACCCGGACATAATTAATAGAAAAATAATTGTGGTACTACTATTTTTTTAAATCGGTCAATTATAACCTTCGCCTAAAAAATATATTCTGCAATTCTACGTCTTTCGGTATTTACTGTGTTCTGAGTTTCTGAATTTGAAATATAATACAAAGGACTACGTCTAGTTCCAAAATAGAGAAGCACGAAATTGTCTACATAATGATTTAAACCTAATTGCTTGGATTTTAAGTTTCAATTTCAAATAAATATTTTTGTACTTATTTAAAAACGACTTTTTATTTTCAAAATCAAAATCAAAACATTTATTTGCACACTAAGGTAAAATAAGTTAATTAATTTAATTAAATTAATTTTCAAGTGATATTCTAAATTTTTTTGTTTTTCTTTTCTCTGATGGACGTAAATATAAATATTTTGCAATCGTAATTAAACTTTATGTTTGAGTGTTAAGGTTTACAATAAACTGAAGTTGTTAATATTATTAAACTTTTTTCTATATTTCGTAGTATAAAGAAAATGATAAGAAATGTATAAGTGTGTGCAAACGTGGCCACTTGAGCGACTTATTTCTGTTCCTGATCCTTAATCTAGTACTGTAAGCGAGGGATAAGTAAGACCGCAAGATTCATAGATTTGAACAAAAAAGCCAAGCGAAAGCAATGTGCGTGCTATTAATCTCAGTGCAAAAAAGTGACTGTCGCGCCGCTCGGTGGCGCGAGCGTCCCCTAAGCGACCTCCCCTCGCGACCGCACCCCGGTCCGCGCCCTCCGGCACGTGCGTGCCGCCGTACACCAGCACGTGCGTGCCGCCGTACACCAGCACGTGCGTGCCGCCGTACACCAGCACGTGCGTGCCGCCGTACACCAGCACGTGCGTGCCGCCGTACACCAGCACGTGCGCCGCCTGGGCAGGCGTAACACCGGGCTTATTGTGTAGATAGTGGAGGCGTGTCCTTACCGGCGAGCAAAGGACGCGGCGTGGGGAAGGCGCGCCCGAAGCGGTGCGAGAACGTGCGCACCAGCTGCGACGCCACCTGCAGGTGCTGCAGCTGGTCCGCGCCCACCGGCACGTGCGTGCCGCCGTACACCAGCACGTCCGCCGCCTGCGGCAGTTCCAACACCAGGCTTATAACAAAGACAGAATCAATAATACTACTAAACGTACAGAACTTGCAATCCTTAATACTGAATAAAACCTTTTGTTTACCTAAATATTACGTGACCATTTACAATTGCACATAAACTCCTGCTCCTTAGAGCCGAAGAAGCGCAATAGATACTAAATTCATATTATCGAAGCGCAGAGTGACGGATGCATGTCTAATCAAGGAATCGAACCGAGTACTGAATAGGCGCTCTTGTGATTGTATAGAACAATAATGGCATCTTTGAGATCATTTCGCAGAATTTTATTCTGGTATTTCAGAGCGCTTAGTATATCTAAGTAACTCGTAGTGGTTCATGACGGTGGCGGCGCCCCTACTTCGCTCCTTCGCATGAAAAGTGTATGATCTCGAAAATTTTGCAAAATCGAGTTATACAGAAACGATCAGTATCTGATACTGATTTTCACGCGAAGAAGCGACTTGTGCAAAAGTAAAGGACATGTTATATTTTTGTATGGAAGCTGGGCTTTGGCTGTGAATGGAGAAGATATTATATTTTTATGAAAGTACATAAAATATGGAGCTTTCGTATGTTTTTTTTAAAATGCACCCTTTTGATGTTTTTTTTTTATTTAAATAATTAGAATAAAAAATGAAGTTGCAACCACAGTAATTATTAATTCTGGTAACACTTCCATTGGATGACATTTATTGTCATTGTCAAAAATGTCAAATGCAATTCAGGTTATTCAACTATTGTATTATGGCGTTTCTGCGAAAATTAGCACAATTTCGCGAATATCAAGTAAAACAAAAATTACAAATTCAGTAATCAACCACAATAGATGGCAATTTTGTTTGACAACTTTGACATGTCCAGACATTGATGACATTACTGACAATGACAAGTGACAACCTTGCTGACAGACAGTAAATCTTTTCATTTATTCTATTGAGGCAAAGGAATCAATGCCATACATCCAAATCATTGAGTTAATTCATTGATTTTATTTTAAGCCGTTTAATATTAGGATAAATATTATGCTTTCAAAAGTGATATATATCAGTTTTTTTTCTGAGTTTTTTATCATTTTTTTATAATAAAAAAAATATCAGGATTTTAAATAATTATTTTTTAATTAAATAACGGTGCTTTTTAAAATAAATATGTTTTTGTTAGCACATCCTAGATAGTTTTCCCTGTCAGAAAAACTACACATGTAAGTGGTTCAAAAATAAAAATATTAAGCCCATTTCATAACATGTCCTTTTAATATAAAATTCTGTACATTTGAATTTAGTTCCCGAATTTGTTGCCTACCAAGATACACTAGGCGCTCTGTATATAAAATGGGCAGGGACCGTACAACCCCGGTTAAGAGTTAAGCCTTTCGACAGGGTAACCCGTATATGCGGTAACTTATATCGCGGTGTTACATTTTATTCGGGTTTCATCCTCGGAACCCAGCAAAACGGTTAACACCTTCATTGTGATAACCCCTTGAAGGGGTTAACCCGTTCAATGACTTAAGCCTTTGAAGGGGTTATCTTTATGAAAAGCTTTTATTCGGGTTACCCAAAATTACCCAATAAACTTGAGCTGCATGTGAGTGACCTTGAAACTTGCAGTTTCACCCGAGCCGCGCCTCATTCTTATTATTTTTACTTAGTTATTACAAATTCGGCAACGAGTAAAGAGTTGACGACAGATTAGCGAGCTAGGAGAGAATTTCAAAAAACCCTCAAATACATGTTTGTTTATTTTTCACCAAAAGTCTAAATATTTAATTCCATGTTTCTTACTTTAAAAGTACCAGATTTCTCATAGAAACTTTCAACGCTTATTTCACCCCCTTAGGGGTTGAATTTTCAAAAACGCTCAAACACGTATACATTTATTTCTAACCAGAAACCTTAATATTTAATTCCATGCTTCTTACTTCAAAAACGACGGACATACATAAAAACATAAAACCCCTATTTCACCCCCTTAAGGGTTGAATTTCGAGAAATTCCTTCTTAGTGGATGTCTACGTCACAAAAGAAACCTACTGTCAAAATTTCAAGTTTCTAACCCTAGCGGTTTAGGCTGTGCGTTAATAGATCAGTCAGTCGGTTAGTCAGTCAGCTTCTCTTTTTATATTATGTACTAGCTTTTGCCCGCAGCTTCACTTACATGTTTTTATTTTCACCCCCTTAGGGGTTGAATTTCGAGAAATCCCTTCTTAGTGGATGTTTACGTCACAAAATGAACCTACTGTCAAAATTTCAAGTTTCTAACCCCAGCCGTTCAGGCTTTGCGTTGATAGATCAGTCAGTCAGTCAGTCAGTCAGTCAGCTTCTCCTTTTATAAGTATAGATAAAAGATAAATAGATAAAGATATCGGATTTTTAACAAAGCCTGCTACTACTATAACATAGGTAAGTATTTGGTATCTTTTCGATATTAGATTTTAGGTAATAAATTGTCAAATTAAGCAATAATTACCTACATCAAAATATCCGTAATAAAAATCTCACTCAATAATCTCAATATTTATACGAACTTTAAAAAAAATACATTAGAAAAACGAGGAATCACAGTAATTATGGCGCGACACTCGATGAAACGCTCGCGGGCCGCGGCGCCGTGTAAAGACCGCGTATCGGTGTGCGTGCGACAAATCAAAAAAAAAAAGTTTGCGATCACTAGCATAAGCTGATATAATTTTTTAAATTGAAATTTATCAAGAAAAAAAAATCTTTGTTGTGTGTTTTCTTTAAATAGAAATACCCAGTTTGAAATTAAAAAATAAAACTATTCCTTATTTTTTATAAAAAAAATTGAGTAATTAATCATAATGTAATTGTAACAGAAATTTGATAGAAAGAAAAAGACTGTTTAACCAAACTTAAACAACAATTTATTAATAAAAGGTTTATATTCAATATAACATAACTCTTCCCCTGGCTCGAACACATGCGAAAATCCTCCTGGACATGCTGAGAATCAAGTTATCCAGCATTTCTTGGGGTAACCTGTCCCATTCTTGAATAGCGGCTTCCCTAAGCTCTGGCACTGTCTGGGGACGTGGCTGACGGTTCCAAACAGCTCGCTTAAGAGCATCCCACACGTGCTCTTTTGGGTTTAAGTCAGGCGAGCCAGCAGGCCAGTCTAACCTTGTAATGTCGTATTCTCGAAGAGCAGCATTGACTCGTTGAGCTCGATGGGCGGGCGCATTATCATCGACCAGTACAAATTGGTGCCCATGGTTTACTCGGAATGGTCTGACAATTTCATCAATAGCAACTGCTCTGTACATGCTGTCTGTCTGAATGAATGAATCTGCATCTGCAGTCATGAAGCCTCGATACGGGATCAAAGGCGTTCTAGCTCCAATCATAATACCACCCCAAAAGGACACCGATTTCCCGCCTTGCTGAACTGTTCCAGTGGCAGTTCTTTGCCTTTCACGGTCTTCTCCAGACACGGACACGTCGGTTATCTGGATGAGTACTGATTCGCGATTCGTCAACGAAGAGACAGTTTTGCCAAATGTTTTCTTCTTCATTTTGCCGAAGCCTAGCCCACTTTAATCTCCGTCGTTGACGTTGCCGGGAATTCAGAGGAGCTCGCCAAGACCTCCGTGCTCGTAATCCAGCCTGGTGCAAGCAATTCCGAATGGTCTGAGTGCTAACTTCAAGCCCAGAGGCGGCCCGAACTTCCGCTTTTATTTTAGTGGCGTTGATTGTTGGGTCACGGGCTGCCAGCAATCTAATATAGCGCTTTTGGGCAGCAGTCAAAACAGTTGGGCGACCACTGCGGGGTCGGTCAGCTAAATTACCCATCCCGTGGTACCTCTGCAACGTGGTCACGACACAGGATTGGGATATAGCAACTCTGCGTGCTATTTCTCTCGTGGTGTATCCTTCTTCCCTCAAAGTTACTATTCTTGCTCGTAAAACTTCTGATAATCCTCTTGGCATTTTTCAATCACAACTTTCCGCGAAATCTATTTTAAATCCGGTAAAATTGACTAAATCTGATTTCTGAATGAGCGTAAGCTAGGACTGAAAGCCTTTTTATATCGAAAAACAATTGAACTGTTTTATTGTTTTATATTCTAAATCTATTTTTTTAAATAAAGAATCTAAAAAGAAGAAGAAACCATAATATAATCTACCGTAACAAAAAAAGTCGGTTTTTCATAGTGATCGCAAACTTTTTTTGATGTGTGTAAACTACATTTGCTTGTATTACTTGATGCATCATAATAATCCATATACCTATATACCCAGTCTGGCCATAAATACTGTTACAATTAAAAATAAGAAAGATATTACATTTGAATTTGGAATCTGTCATTTTTATACGATTGTTCATTGAGTTTTCTAATTTTAGCGCCAATACATTGTACAATATTTTGCGATATTAAAATGGAGTGGGGTGATAAAGAGAACCGAATCGCTGTGATTGCATTACACAAAGTTGGTATGGAGCCAAATGCAATTTTTAAAACTCTCCATACGCTTGGTATTAGTCAAATGTTTGTGTACCGGGCTATTAATAGGTACAATGAGACTTCCTCTGTTTGTGACAGAAAAAGATCTGGCCGTCCACGTAGTGTTCGTACGAAAAAGGTGGTCAAAGCAGTAAGGGAAAGAATTCGAAGAAATCCTGCCCGAAAGCAAAAGATTTTATCACGGGAGATGAAGATAGCACCCAGAACCATGTCGCGTATTTTAAAAGATGACTTAGGACTTGCAGCCTATAAGAGACGCACTGGTCATTTTTGAACTGATAATTTAAAAAGAATAGGGTGGTAAAATCGAAACAACTACTGAAGCGGTACGCAAAGGGAGGTCACAGAAATTTTTTGTTTACGGATGAGAAAATCTTTACAATTGAGCAACATTTTAACAAACAAAATGACCGTATTTATGCTCAAAGCTCTAAAG
Organism: Amphipyra berbera; assembly: GCA_910594945.2. Classification (NCBI taxonomy): domain Eukaryota; kingdom Metazoa; phylum Arthropoda; class Insecta; order Lepidoptera; family Noctuidae; genus Amphipyra; species Amphipyra berbera. The sequence goes on from OU343135.1 coordinate 143,708, forward strand.
AAGCCACCCAATCAGTCGACAGAGTGCAACGTGGGCATTATCCGACTTCAGTAATGGTCTGGTGGGGTGTTAGCTATGAAGGAGTGACTGAGCCATATTTTTGTGAAAAAGGTATCAAAACATCGGCACAAGTGTATCAAGATACCATTCTTGAGAAGGTAGTTAAGCCCCTTAACAACAACATGTTCAATAACCAAGTATGGTCCTTCCAACAAGACTCGGCGCCGGGTCATAAAGGGCGGTCCACGCAGTCTTGGTTGGAAGTGAACGTTTCGGACTTCATCAGAGCTGAAGACTGGCCGTCGTCTAGTCCCGATCTTAATCCGCTGGATTATGATTTATGGTCAGTTTTAGAGAGTACGGCTTGCTCTAAACGCCATGATAATTTGGAGTCCCTAAAACAATCCATACGATTGGCAGTGAAGAATTTTCCCATGGAAAGAGTGCGTGCTTCTAATGATAACTGGCCTCAACGTTTAAAGGACTGTATTGCAGCCAATGGAGACCACTTCGAATAAGCTTTTTATATTTTAAATTGTTTTATATTTATGTATTAAACTAATACACTGTAAAAGTAATAAATATTAATTGCAATAAAAAAAAAAATCTTAGTGACAATATTTATGGCAAGACCAGGTATAAAAGGAGAAGCTGACTGACTGACTGACTGATCTATCAACGCACAGCCTAACGGCTGGGGTTAGAAACTTGAAATTTTGACAGTAGGTTCTTTTTGTGACGTAAACACCCACAAAAAGGGATTTCTCTAAATTCAACCCCTAAGGGGGTGAAATAGGGTTTTTAAGTTTGTATGTAAGTCCGTCATTTTTGAAGTAAGAAGCTTGAAATTAAATATTAAGGTTTTTGGTTTGAAATAAACGTACACTTGTTTGAGCATTTTTGGAAATTCAACCCTTAAAGGGGTAAAATAAGTGTTGAAAGTTTGTATGAGAAATCTGGTATTTTTGAAGTGAGAAACATGGAATTAAATATTTAGGCTTTTGGTAAGAAATAAACGTATAAGTGTTTGAGGGTTTTTGGAGATTCCACCCCTAAGAGGGTGAAATGGGGGGTTGAAGTTTGTAAGTCCGTCGTTTTTGAAGTAAGAAAGATGAAATTAAATATTAAGGTTTCTGGTTAGGAATAAATGTACACATATTTGGAAATTCGTCCTCTAAGGGGGTGAAATAAGTGTTGAAAAAATGTATGAGAAATCTATTACTTTTGAAGTAAGAAGCATGGGGAGAAACTGACCGACTGGCTGACTAATCTAGCAACGCACAGCCTAAACCGCTGGGGGTGATAAAAGACGAACTTTTGGATTTTAAAATGTCACTTTAAAATTGGCTTAACGAGGATTTCAAACTTCACGCAAGCGAAGCTGCGGGCAAAAGCTAGTACATAATAGCGGTATACAGCATCTTGCCTCGGCTGTGGCATTTTCATAGATGGAAAGAATAACTAAAATATTTGCTATATAATAGGTAGGTACTACAACATAAACACTTTTTAAAACACCTCTGAAATACTTTTATCACTTCCGTGTTCCGACTTATATGACGAATGATGAGAATAAACAAGTTTTGACACGAAAAAAAGAAATATTTCAATGTTTAGTATGTGCGAAAATTAAAATTGAACTGTACTTACATAAAAATAACCATTATTATTCCACGTTTACAAGTCGCTCGGTACATGCAACAATGGCACCGCCGAGAAGGAGCATGTCATGTGCGGTCGTGGATATGCAATTTTCAAACTAATGTCGATTACTAAGAGTTTATATTACAATGTTTTGGGTCGGAATGGGTTACCCTGTTACCGTGTTACAGGGTTTTGAAAGGGTTACCAGTTCAAAACCCTGTTACCGTGTTACAGGGTTTTGAAAGGGTTACCAGTTCAGAAGCGGTAACATTGCACCCGTTCAAGGGTGTAACACGTACCATAGGGTTTTTTATGTAAGCGCTTAAAAAAACCCCTTCAAAAACCCTTTCAACGACTACCCGGACGGTCCCTGAAAATGGGTTACATAATTATGTAAACTCAACAGTCATAAAATCAACATGTAAAATATTACAACACCACTTTAATCAACTGCGTAAATAGTTAGTGGTTTACTGCAACAATAAGTTGTTAGATAATCAACAGTTCAACTCGGAAAATACCCTTGTACTTTATATCAACGGTACTTACATCACCAAGTTATTAAAACACCGTTCATTATAACAACAGCTATAATATTTGTTTATATTTTATATAAACAAATATTATAGCTATTCTACTATTTATAAGTTGTTCTTACTTAAATTTGTCCATGCTTCAATAGAGTGGTAGTGTTGGTTCATTACTAAAATGTAATTCAACATGTAAATGACTACTTGCCAAACTAATAAGTAATTACCTACTAAAAAGGTCTGAGGATCTAATCTTCATTTACTAAAATTATCTGCTCTACACTACACCATATCAGGCAAACAAATATTCTTTGTATGGATTAGTGCAAAACAATGCCCACCAGACTGTTCCGTCACCGACCTATACATAGCGTGTCATGCACGGACCAGCAAAATTTCATTGTTGATCATCGTCTTCGTTGTAATTCTTGTCTGATACAAAATCTTAATTATTTGCTGGCATTTGAACGAATGCACGTATGCAAAAAAAAGTGGAAGAAAAAATGTAATAGATTTTGTTCGTCAAAACGAATATACAAGGTTAGTCGGAAAGGGGGTACTAAGCCGCGGGCCACTTAGGCCCAGTATCCGGTATATAGCGGAGAGGAGACGAGACGAGATGTGTTTGAATAAACCAATCCGATTTCGTTATTTCCACATCTCTTCTCCGCTTTGCTTGGGTGGAAATGGATCAAGCGGAGAGGAGAGGAGATGTCTAATTTTTCGATAGAATTTTGTGCGGCGAGCGAGCAAGCGGCGCGGCAGAGCGGAGAAGTGTCTAGTCGGCCGGCCGGGCGCCGGCGCACGCGCTCGCGCACCCATCTATCTATAGATCTTTCACAGCTCACATCTCTGCTACACAAAGCTCACATCTCCTCTCCGCTACACTTCTCCTCTCCGCTTTGGTGGAAATAACCTGCCAGCTTCGCAGCACATCTCCTCTCCTCTCCGCTTTGGTGGATACCGGGCCTTAAAGTATCACTGATGACTACATATTTTAAAGCAAGTGTTAATATTTCAAAATTCGATAATTTTTATTTGCATGGAAAAAGATTTTTGTTTTAGTTTTTAAAAAAGAAACATACCTGCTTTAATTATGAATTCCGAAAATTAAGTTTCTAATCCGTGACCCCAAATATAACCTAAATAGTAAACACAGTTGATCATAGCTATGGACAGATAGATTTTAGCATATTTTTCACAAAATCTTTGAAAAGCTATTTCTCTTAAACTATCGAGTTTTGGGGAAAGTTGTAGAACAAAAGTTATCCCTTTTATAAGTACTTTAACAGCCTTTCGGTTTAGTACCCCCTTTCCGACTAACCTTGTATAAACAATTAGAAAATGTACATCAACCAACAGAATGGGAACTAAACAATGTACATCAACCAACAGAATGGGAACTAAACAATGTACATCAACCAACAGAATGGGAATTAAACAATGTACATCAACCAACAGAATGGGAACTAAACAATGTACATCAACCAACAGAATGGGAACTAAACAATGTACATCAACCAACAGAATGGGAACTAAACAATGTACATCAACCAACAGAATGGGAACTAAACAATGTACATCAACCAACAGAATGGGAACTAAACAATGTACATCAACCAACAGAATGGGAACTAAACAATGTACATCAACCAACAGAATGGGAACTAAACAGGGATGGAACTGTCATCATACACATGGTATACCCCCGTTGCAGTGGGCATAGTAGTTGTTATGTAGGTATTGATTCTGTGGGTTGCTGTCAAACTATTATAGATGTGGGTACTTACAAATAATGTATAAGTACCTGGTTGGTATATATCATGTATTTTGGGAAGAAAAAAAAAAGAAAAAGAAGGAACTTGAATAAAATAATCATCTGGATTCGAACCGGGGTCTTCTAGTTTCGGGACCGCCCGATTTCTCACGTGAGCTGTTATGACATTGTAGATAGTGGCGAAATTTACCTTCGTATTCTAATGATATTGTAGCAGTTTTTCATTGCCTGAAAACACGGATAAAACGACGTTTTCTAAAAATGAAACCTAGCTAGATCGATTTATCGCCCCCGAAACCACCTGCATACTAATTTCATGAAAATCATTGGAGCCGTTTCCGAGATTCAGATTATATATATATATATATATATACAAGAATTGCTCGTTTAAAGGTATTAGATAGATAGATAGATATGTGTAAAAATAAATAGTTTTGCTTCTACCTCGAAATGGTGTGTATCTTTTAGTGGCGACTTCGGAAAATTAAGTAATATCAGTGAAAAATGGCGTGTAACTTAACTAATATTGTATTTCCTGGACAGTTTAACCCCAAGACTGATAAGTGGTATGAATATAAGGAACGATTATTGTGTTCTTTGGATGTGGCTGGTGTGAATAATGATAACCTTGATAAAGCTCGATCAGTATTTTTATCTCAATGTGGAAAAGAGACTTATTCATTGATTGTATCACTTTTAGTGCCAAAACGACCAACTGATGTTCCGTTTAAAGACATTCTTGCGGTGTTAGACCAATTTTAGGCACCAGAATTAAACGAAATACTCCAAGCTGGGAAATTTCATACACGTAAACAAGCTGATAGTGAAAGCGTGCAGGACTTTGTGGCGGCCATTGGTTCATTAGGTGCAAAGTGCAACGTTGTGGACCTGAAGCATCAGTTGCGGGACCGTTTAGTGCTAGGTGTGCGCGATCAGCGCTTGCGTCGAGAGTTGTTAAAAACAAAAAACTTGACGTATGAAACAGCAGTGCAACTATGTCTTAATCATCAGGCGATAGTGCAAGATATATACCCAGACACTAAACTCAGTATGAAGCAAACTCATTCAGATGTTGCCGAACCTATGGAGATCGGTAGGATTAGTGCTGTGGATTATCGACATTGTGCGCGACGTCACAGAGAAGGCGAACGGTGTCCCTTTGTGAAGGCTACGTGTTTCTATTGTAAACGCTTTGGGCATACCGCGTCGGCCTGAGATAGGAAGAGTAAGAAGCAGCACCAGGTGGCGGATCTGACAGAAGAGGTTAAGTTGGAGAATGAAGAAGACATGATGGGTGTCTATATTTATTCAGAGAGTCATTCACCTCCTATTAAGGCAGATATAACAATTAATGGTGCCACAGTTACTATGGAGGTTGATTCCGGGGCTTCTCGGACAATCATGTCGGACGCTACGTATCGGCACTTGTGGAAGAGACCCCCACCTCTGCGCCCTACCAATGTCAAATTGGTGACATATTCTCGTGAAGCCTTGCAAGTTCTGGGAGTCACATACGTGCATGTTATGTTGGGCAACAAGGAAGCCCAATGTGAGCTGTTTGTGGTATCGGGTGAGGGGCCTAGCCTTCTTGGTCGAAGTTGGTTTAAGGCTCTAGAGCTACAAGTAACGGGAATTTGTTGGACATTCGCAGATGTTAATAATGATTTACAGAAGCAGTTTCCCGAGTTATTTAATAAAACGCTTGGGCAATAGAAGGGGCCAGCAGTGTCACTACATGTGCGTGCCGACGCCACGCCGCGGTTTTTGAAGGCTCGCCCGGTTCCATTTCCATTGAAGAAACAAGTGGAACAGGAATTGACTCAGATGGTCAATGTGGGAATATTAACCCCTGTAAGATATTCCAAATGGGCTACACCACTAATGATTGTGAAGAAAGACGACGGTTCTCTTCGGATTTGTGGAGATTATCGATCGACAGTGAACATGGCGATGGATGTTGATACATACCCCTTGCCCGCAGCTACGGAAAGTTTCATGAAGCTTACTGGGGGACGAATCTTCAGCAAACTGGACTTAAAACAAGCTTATATGCAATTGAGGGTGGATGACGATACAGCTATGCTGCTAACGTTAAATACACCTCTTGGACTCATGAGGATGAATAGACTGGCATTTGGAATCAATGCGGCACCAGGAATTTTCCAGAGATTGATGTCGTCAACACTAGCAGCAATGGATGGTGTGGCATGTTTACTGGATGACATTGCAGTGTCCGGCAGGACAATCGAGGAACATGATAGCAGGTTACATGCAGTTCTACATAAATTAAATTAAATGGACCTCAGATTGAAGTTAGAAAAATGTGTGTTCGCTTCTAACAGTATTAATTTCTTGGGACACATGATAGATGCTGAGGGGCTTCATCCATCCCCTAATAAAGTCAAAGAAATAAAAGAAAAACCAGCTCCAACAAACAAGCAGGCTCTACGTGCGTTCCTTGGCTTGTATAACTTCTATGAAAAGTTTTTGCCTGACAAAGCAACTTTGCTGGAAGCTTTGTATCGTCTTTTGGAGACGAAGCAACCGTGGTACTGGGGCGAAGTTGAGCAAACTACTTTTAATTAGGCGAAAGATCTCCTGGCTTCTGATTTGACCTTAGTGGGTTATGAGGTCGAACGCGAGTTATTGCTTATCTGTGATTAATCAGACTATGGATTGGGAGCAGTCATAACTCACGTAATGGATGATGCGAGTGAGAAATCAGTAATGATGGCTTCGCGAGCTATGCAGCCTCATGAAAGAAGGTATGGACAAATTGATAAGGAGGCCTTGGCGATTATGTTTGGGTTGAAGAAGTTTCACGAATTTTTGGTAGGTCGCCAATTTTACATCGTGACAGATCACAAACCCTTGGTGGGTCTATTTAATCCGAACAAACAAATTCCTAGCCAAATCTCCCCAAGAATGTTGCGATGGTCTCTGAAGCTAGCTTGTTACAGCTATCATGTTAAGTATAGAGCGGGAAAATTGATTCGTAATACAGATGCGCTTAGTAGGTGGACTGAGCCTGAGACTTCAGAAATATCTGACAAACCGCTCAGAGATGTGTTGTTATTGGAGGAACAACCTACGGGCTGGAATTTGGATGCATCTAAATTAGCTACAGAGACGGGGAGAGATCAGGTTTTGAAACGAGTTTCATTTCACGTTCTTCACGATTGGCCAAACAAAGCACCTGACATCACACTGCAGCCATTTTGGACACGACGGGAGGCTCTTTCACACAATAAAGGATGTTAATTGTGGTGCAATAGAGTCATAATACCTGCTAATTTACAACAGGAGGTACTTAGATTATTGCATGCACCGCATGCCGGTGTAGTCCAAACGAAGGCGTATGCAAGAGGATATGTGTGGTGGCCAGGAATGGACACACAAATTGAGACAACAGTGGGAAGCTGTGAGTCATGCCAAGCGGTTAGGAATAATCCACCGAGAGATCCATAGGCATGGATTGTTACTGAGAAACCGTGGAATCGGGTACATGTGGATTTTGCAGGCCCATTCCAAGGCAAAACATTTCTTGTATTGATTGACAGTTTTAGTAAATGGTTTGAGGCGGAAATAGTTTCTTCAATGTCTAGTGAGGCAGTGATAATGATATGCAGAAAAATATTTGCATCACAGGGCCTGCCCAACGTTCTTGTTTCAGATAATGGCAGGGCATTCAGTTCAATTGAATTTAACACATTTCTGCAGAATAATGGCATAAAGCACTTGTATTCACCGCCCTATCATCTAGCTACTAATGGGCAAATGGAACGTGCGATACAAAAATTTAAAAACAAGTTAAGAAAGATGTCCCTGAGCCATTTACCATGGAGTGAGAAGCTACCTAGAGTTCTTTATTCACTGCGGACAGTGCCAAACAGCTGTAACAATAAAACACCTTCCGAAATGCTGAATGGGCGTAAATATAGAACAGCTGTATCAAGCTTATACCCTGATAATGCACTAAGTCCTCAGGAGCAACAGCTAGAGAACAGAGCTCAGCAACAGGCTGGATGAGGTTTACTGAGTTTTAGTGTGCAATTATGGACCTGGGGAAAAGTGGAGAAGAGCCATTGTTGAGATGGTAGAAGGGCCTAGTTCATACATGGTGAGGACGGAGGATGGTGAGCTACACCGACGTCATACTGACCAAATATTAGCTCGCGGATTAGCTCAATCCAGTGATAGCCCAGTGCTAACGGAGCAGAGAAGCCAATCAAGGTCAAGCTCATGTTCACTGGAGCCACCAATAGAGATACCTCCTCCTGAGTTATGGCCTGACATCATAGGCATACCAAATACGGCTGATAAATAAATATAGAAAATATGTATTTGATATATTTAAATTTATAGCTGATTAACTTATCATGATTGTTTAGTTGTTACTTAAAGATTATAAAGGGAAGGTATGTTATGTATTGATTGTGTGGGTTGCTGTCACAAACTGTATAGGGATATACTATGTTGCTGTCAAACTATTATAGATGTGGGTACTTACAAATAATGCATAATATTAATTGTGTAAAAATAAATACTTTTGCTTCTACCTCGAAATGGTGTGTATCTTTTAGTAGTGAATGGAGCATTTTTTGCCGTGCATGACACATTCCTAGTATGATCTGTTTTAATGGGAAAGCTCCTTAAATACTAATTTACATTCAGAATAAAATTGACACAGGTCAGTGTAAAATAAGTCTTATAGATGTAGAAAAATGTACAACTTAATGATTATTGCCACACCGCAGTGCGTTAAATGTACCTGTAGCACAGGGTAGAGCAGCAGGCCGAGTGGCACCTCCTTCATGCTGGCCGCCTTCTCCTTATACTGTGGCAGGTGCGCCAGCCGCGCGTGCGTGGCCAGGCACGCCAGCAGCCAGCACAGCTCGGCGTGGCGCGACACGGACGACTGTGTAAACAACACCGAACGCTCCGGGTCCACGCCGCTGGCCAGCAGGCACGCCGTCAGGTCCAGCACATTCTGCTTCAGCTGCTGTGGATCCTGTACACCAGTGTTCCTAATAACTAACATTACAGTGATGGCTGAGCTAACTATACTTGTTCATTTCTTAGTTATACCAATTTTCTCATTGGTTATTTCAGTTCATTTTAATATTTTCTGTAATTTACATCAATCAATCCATTTTATCAATTTTTTTGTCAGCTTACATTTACAAAATACAGTTGAATTGTATGAACATTACAAAATTATCTTAATTCAATAAATGAACTTCATAATACTGTCTATGTGATTGGGTTCTGAGCCTGTCACCCTTGTCTAGGGCTGCCATCACAGCGACACCAGACAAAGATTTCAAATCCCGCACATATGGTAGAAATCGGGATTTTTCCGTGGACGCCCTTAAAAATATAAAAAAAATATGAAATTGTCCATTTTATGTTATAAAATATCCAAAATATACATTTTCATATTCAATTCATATATGGTGGTGTGCTGCATCAAACTAGTTACTGGAATAGAAAACGAATGGAACTGCTAACGCACGGGCATCTGGGTATAAACCGGATACTTTTTGAGAACCGCCCCAGATGCCCATGGGCTTTCCCCTGAATTGCCTTAGTTTGGGACGGCTCCCAAACTAGGGCAATTCACGGGAAAGCCCTAGTTTGGGAGCTGTCCCAAACTAGGGCAATTCAGGGGAAAGCCTGACGGATGTCAGAAATTGAACTAGTTTACATAATATAAATATAGACCGGATGATAACCTGGTGTGTAGTGAGTGAGTGCAGGTCCGCTATGAATATCATGAGATCCTCGCCCTGCTCCTGCAGACGCACGCAGCGCCGCACCGCGCCAAAGTAGTTCCCTATGTGCAATGCGCCCGTCGGCTGCAGTCCTGTTACCACGCGCCGAGGCCACTCCTCTTCACGACCACTCCCGTTACCGGCTTCATCAGACCCTGTCTGATATCCAAATCATTAATAATCATGTACGTATCCAATATTCTGATAGGTTACCAATCCCAACGTACCTTTGTACAATAGCTAAAACTACTACTACGATTATTTAAAATATTTATCGTACATCGGTGGCAATGATTAACAGTTTTTCTAATAAAAATCGATGACATAACGCCACGCATAATTAAATAGGTAGCAGACTCTAGGCTGACATTAAATTGGTAGGTACGGATTTCTTCAAATTTAATATTAGATAAAGTTTACTCTTTGGAAATTGGAAGAAATATCAATAACCCTAAACCTTCTAACCTAATCTGTCAGATCTGTCACCACCAGTGTTGCCATCATAGATTGTTGCCATGTCAAAAATCAGTTCGACGGTGATACCATTTAAAAAAAGGTAGATTAAAAAAAGTACGGTAATTGCGCCAAGAAAAATACGGTATAAAATACAATGTACTAATTATAATAAAACAACAATTTTACAGTACAAATTACTGTTTATTGAAAAATTATTATAATATAAATAAATAATAATAAGGAAGTGTGGGGGTCGAGGCTTTCTAAATGCTAAGACCCTCCACAACCGCGAGGTGTGCAGCCTCAGGGAGTACTTCCTCCAAGCCGACGTGGGGATGCATCGTGATGTAGTCGCAGTGGACAAAGGATTCACCCCGCTCTCCTTGGCTAAAGAGAACTGGCGCAAGCCTGTAGTACTAGATACTAATGGCCGCAGGGAGGTATGGCAGAGCAAGGAGCTTCACGGACGCTTCTACCGAGCCCTTCATGGGCCCGATGTAGATTTCCTAGCGTCCGTAGCCTGGCTACGTTTCGGTGATCTCTTTGGGGAAACCGAAGGTTTTGTCTGTGCAATTATGGACGAAGTTATGATGACGAACAACTACCGGAAATATATTGTGAAGGACGGCACGGTTGACATCTGTCGGGCATGTCACTGTCCCGGTGAATCCATACGACATATTATTTCTGGTTGTTCTCGTCTTGCTAACGGCGAGTATTTGCACAGACACAACCTAGTGACTAGGATTATCCACCAGCAACTTGCTCTGAAATACAACCTTGTGGACGCAGAAGTACCATACTACAAGTATGTGCCCGACCCAGTTCTCGAGAATGGTCATATCACATTGTACTGGGATCGATCTATCATCACCGACAGGACTATTGTTGCCAATAAGCCTGACATAGTGGTGATAGATCGATCAGAGCGTCTCACAATGATTGTTGATGTCACTGTCCCACATGACGAGAACCTTGTGAAAGCCGAGAAAGATAAAGAAATTAAGTATCAAGACTTGGCACACGAGGTTGTCGACATGTGGGAGGTTGACTCAGCAGTCATTGTGCCGATAGTCGTTACGGCCAATGGCTTAATAGCCAAGAGCATCGACCAACACCTGATGAGGCTCTCGTTGGGCAGCTGGGTCAAGGGCCTGATACAGAAAGCGGTACTTCTGGACACGGCACGTATTGTCAGGAAGTTCCTCTCTCTGAGGCCCTGACCACCGGTAGCTTGGACCCTGTTCCCGATGCCGGTGGGCTACTATTTTTTATATTTTTAAATGTTTTTTATATTTTTTGTGGAAATATTTAAAAATATAATTTATATGTATATAAAATGAATAAACGAGATAATAAATAATAATAATTTATTAATAAAAGAAATTACAGAGTTTTCACATTGGCCCCAAACTAGGCAAGCCTGTATCTTGGGTACCAATACAAAGGGTTTACATTTAACATTTAACAGATAAGTTCGTGTGCTTTCAGACATTTACGTAAAACAAACAAAAAGAAAACAAAAAACAAAATAAAAGTAATTATGAAACGAGTTGAATTAAAACAAAGCAGACAGGAAATAAACGCTATACTGAAATGTGTGACTGTGTGTATGGATAAGCGAGTGTCTAAGCCTGAGTGGTGTTTAGATTGTGTGTGCGCGTGTGTGTGTGAGTGTGTGCGCGGTGTGTGTGTGTTTGTGTGTGTGTGTGTGTGAGTGAATATGAGGTGTGAGTAGGTACGAGTTTGACGGTGTTTAAGTGCGGGTAAGACAGAGACGTGAGAGCGGCAGATGCGTGCACAAATTATTTTACTACGCTAATCACTTTTTCTGCTTCGTCATATGATAGATTTAGTAGCCAGGATGTTAGACTATTCTTTATTTGTTTCGAGTGAAGTTTCTTATATTGCATTGTTTGATAACCGCATTATAAGCGTGAAAATGCAAAAAATGTGGAAGTCTTTGGGCAAAAGCGGATTTAACTGCGGGAGTTGGAATTTTAAAATTACGTTTGGCCTGTAAGCTATTTAAATCACTCCTTTTCGAAATTTCGATGTGGGTCTTTGTGGTTACATTCAAAATGTAAAGTTTTCTTACGCATTATAATCCACAACATTTAGCTTCTCTAACAATTTGTATGGGTATTTAGATCAAATAGAACAAAATGACAGTTCATCTTGTGACAAAACAAAAAAGTAAAACTAAGAGTAAATCATTTATCTCATTCCCACAACCTTTTTCGTGCTATTAGATAGAACAGTTACAGAGCTACTTTTTTAGCCTTCCTTCTATGCTTTAGTCATTATTCTGAGGAGACGATAGCTAGAGTGCGCGCAAGATAACTCTGCGCGCGGCCAAAATCAGAACTAGTCATGGTCCGCCATAGTGTTGCCGTTTTATTAACTTTGTCACTAGATCTGCCTGATTTTAGGAATAAAAGAAAATATAATAACAAAGATTACCTTATCAAACGATAATAATCATAACGCATTCTTATTCACTCACGCCACATTTATCAGCTTAGTTCTTTTCCTTTGCAAATTACGTAAAAATACTAATTAATTTAATTGATAGGTAGTAAATTTATACGAACATAACTGAGCTCAATTAAAATATAATAAACCGCAAGAGGGCTGCCCAATTTTAATGCTCACGAATATTTTACTTTTCCTTAAAAAGTAGGACTTTGTATTTTTGCGATCATGGCAACATTTAGCACGCCCTCCGTTGCGCGCAGAGTTATCTTGCGCGCACTCTAGCTGCACGTTACCTGTCAAACTTTGTTTATCAAAGTAGTCTGCTAACCTTGAAAAAACGTGGCACGCTCCGTGAAACAAAAAATCTCATCGTTCTGTTTCATTTCACGACATTGGCGTAAGTTGCTCTTTTTCTTGTGTGAATGCGACATACGATATCAAATTGTTTTGTCTATTGGTTTCTCTGTCTACGCAAAACTCCTCAGAATAATAACTAAAGCATAGAAGGAGGCAAAGAGTATAGTAATATATAGGGAAGGAGGGCTAAAAAAGTAGCTCTGTAACTGTCTTTTTTCCCGTTCTATCTTATAGCACGAAATAGGATGTGCGAATGAGATAAATGATTTACTCGTAGTTTTACTTTTTTTGTTTTGTCACAAGATGAATTGTCATTTTGATCTAATTGATCTAATTCAACCCGTACAAAATTTAATAGTACTTTGTTTCAATGTCTGACAGTCCGTTCACTGAACTATTTGACTTGTTCGTGTGTTCACTGTTCATGCGTTTGATATAATCTCCCACGGTTTTGCGATATTTTAAATATATTTCTACTGTTAATTTCCTCGAATTTTTGGTTTAACTAGGAATAGTGAGTGTGTGGACGCTGTGGAGCAATGTCTTGTGTGGTTGAGGGCTGCAAGTCCCATTCAGGACATAAAGAAAATGAACAAGAACTATTGTCCTTCCATCGGTAAGTTATTGCTCAATTTTATGTTGAATGTGAGCTGATACACGAATATACATACATAACAAATGTTGCTGAATCACTTTGTAGCGGAAACCAGGCATAATATCTATTCCAATGAAGTTATTAGCGAATATTCAGAAAGTGTTCTGAGGTTATCTTAATCATACGTAGTGACGTAAATAATGTGGTCGATACTTTTCTTTTATAGATTTCCTAAAGATGTTGTGAAAAAAAATGAATGGATTAATTGTATTAGTAGACCAAATTGGACCCCAAAAACCCACAGTCACATATGTTCCAAGCATTTTACTTTAAATTCATTTGTATGCAATGGAAAATGGAGACGACTTAGAGAAGATACTGTTCCTACATTATTTATGATGGATAGAATAGATGAAATGGTCTGATATATGATCTGATTAAGGTATTTTATTTACAATAAACAGTATCCCGTGCGAATTAAAACTCGATTTATTACATTACAGGAAGTACCTATGGAAGTCTGCGAAGAAGTACATAGCGCAGTTCTGCAAATTCAAAGAGCCGTACCCCATCAACAGCAATCTAAGACATATCTCACAGGAAGACAGGTATAACGTTTCATAAGGTGAAAATTGATTTACATAATGTTGCATGTTCCTCTAACTATCCCAGTCGGAAATATATTCCTGTGCAAATTTATTCATTTATTTTTAATACAAAATACGTAATTTTAGGATCCCGTAGCAATGGAAGTTGAAACAGGGCCGATTTTGCAGGACCATTCCAAGTATTAATATCAAAAGGGAGAGGAGCTAGAATCGACAAAGCCTATAACGCCATTTTTATCTATATGGCCGTCAAAGCAATACCTCTTGAATTGGTTGGCAATTTAACAGCAGAAGCATTTATTGGTGCATTTAAAAGGTTCACATCCAGACGAGGCAAATGCGCTCACTTATGGAGCGATCAGGGCAGGAACATTGTCGGCAGTAATAAAGATGGAAGCGTGGAAAAATGCGCAGTTGGAACTCCCTAGAGAAGTGGCAGATTCATTAACAAAGGATGGAATTCAATGACATTTCAATAAAGATGTATTACTAAATTTTGTTATTTACCTGTGGACTGTGATGATGATTCTTAACGTAATAATTTACTTACCTAATGTTGCACTGTCATTCGTATTAAATGTTTACCTGTAAAAGACCCTCAATTTAAACATGTAAAATATAATATGATTATTAAAGTATCGTTTCATTTTGAACAAACTTCAATAAAACGATGAAGATATATGTATGTATTCTCTCTTAAGTATGCTTAATAATTTATATACATACTAGCGGATCCGGCAGACGTCGTCCTGCCCGCAAATTTGGTGATATACCGACAGCAGCGCCACCCACTGGGTCCAATTGTGAATCTAAACCATGCAGGGCGCCACCCAAACGCATACAAATAAAATCATTCAAATCTGTCCAGCCGTTTAGGAGGAGTTCAGTGACATACACACGTAATGTCGAATTTTATATATAAAGATTTTAGGTATGGTTATTATTTTTGGCAGTATAAGTTATGATAATGCATATCATTGTAAATTTTATCGACGTTGAAATTTAGCGGGTCACATCACTAGTCAGAATAAAATTAGTGATAACCTACGAAATTTCGAAACTCTTCTGTATACGTGTCCTTCTCTAACATCATAGCGGCTCCATAAGTCAAAATGATGCAAATATATGTGAGTTCAGTTGCTATTTTAGCGAGGTATCTATGCTTATTATTAATCTGAGCAAAACTCTAAGGATAAAGATGACATGTGAATCGTGACATTCGTGACATTAGTGACACATGACACATTATACATGATACGGGATACGTAAACCTACAGATGTCTTAATTCTTATTTTTTTTACGTCCATTGATCAGACGGAGACCGTAGTTAGATAAATTAACTGTTCCAGTTTCACAACCTATTAACAGGCTTTCCACTCATTATCAGATTAATTCCTAGAATCATAAATAAGTACGATAACAGGTAGGTATCTAATTTTTTTAAACAATTTACTGGTGTACCTACTCAAAATGAAATAATAACTTGGACTTCTCCTTCATTTTGATATAAAATACTTATAATAATGTCACTCAAAGTGCATTCTTTGACATTAAAATATCTCCAATACTATATTATTATAGAGCCGTGTGGTATATAATCTTATTTCCCTTTAGGATTCCAATCAATGATTAGCTCTAGTGTTTACTGATCTAGCCCAACTCTGTAGATATAGGATAATATTTGTTATGGAACTATGAAGTTTTCGTAATTATTTATACTTTAATAAGTTTTCTAGAATAAGTTACAATTAAGTATGTTAGTTTCCCTCAAACCAAGAAAAAGGTCAGGTGGAGCACATACAACTTCAAAAATAAAAAACACTTAATTACAAAAGTTATCAAACTGGGTAATGGGAGGAGTATTATTTTATTTTTTATACAATGCTCCTACCTTTATAATAATATGTTGTATTCCTCTAGCGGGTGTCACTCCATATAACCTTTTTCTTTTTTAGGTCTCATAGGTTTACACAGAACTCCTACACTTTTAATGCATACAATTCAATTAAGTATTTAATAAATTCGGATCATTCAATTATTTATCTCGATTTGAAAGCTTATAATCAAGAAACCACTAATGCTTAACAGATTTCTGTTTTCAACAATACCAACCCCTAAATTCTACCTTTATTAGATTATAAAAAGAACTTGATGAAAATGTAAGAATTTTACTAAAAATATGGGGAGAAAATATTTAGAATCGCACACAATGTAGTTTTGAATACAAGAATGAACAAAAAATATTTAAAAAAATACATAGCTGACACATAAATTAAGGATTTATTTAGCTGTGCATCAGGCAAGTCTACAATGTGCTCACATTTACAAAAACTGGAGCTCGCATAATGTATGGGGGAAGTCCATGACCATGAGTATGTAAACACCTGTTGAGTAAGGCAAAATATCGCAGTCCATCAACATTTTTTGCATGGATGAATTCCACTACTTACAGAAGTCAGTGATCCATAGTCCATAAAAAATTGATGGAATCAACATAGCCATTGTTAGAAAAGTAAATTAATAATATTAGGCGAGGATGGGGGAACGGCGTGCTCTAGCGGCGGCGGTGCAACTGGCGGCGGCGGGCGAGGGCGCGGCGGCGGGCGCGGGCCGCATGCGCGCGTGGCGCCTGCACGCGTACGGCGCGCTGCCCGAGCTGCGCCTGGAGGACGCGCGCGTGCCGGCGCTGCGCGCGCCGCAGGACCTGCTCGTGCGCGTCGTCACCGCCTCGCTCAACCCCATCGACGTCGCTATGATCGGTGAGGCGACGCGACAGCATTGCACTCTGTCGTACCTCGTGTCTACCTTAGAAGCGCAGTCACTAGCCACGGTCCGTTTCGATTGCAGGTGGATACGGCGCGCGTGCATTGAACGCGTTGCGCGCGCTGGACGGTGCCGAAGGTGTGGAATTCCCGCTGGTGACAGGACGTGACTTCCTGGGGGTGGTGGAACGTGCGGGCCCCGCGGCCCGCCTGCGGCCCGGCGAGCGCGTGTGGGGGGTGGTGCCACCGCACCGACAGGGCTCACACGCTGACTTCGTCGTTGTCAAAGATGAATGGGTATCGAACGAATATAAAGAATACTTAAAACGACATACCTACGCTGTATACGAATGTGTATAGAATATCTGAATGCCAGATAGCGCATTTCAATAATTGGACCGTTCTGACACTCTTGACACTGATGTACTCGTGTTTTAGGCGGGGCGGGCACCTGCGAATTTAGACGACGAGTCGGCGGGCGGCGCGCTGTACGCCGCGCTAACGGCGTGCGCGGCCCTGCGCGCGGCCGGCCTGCGCGCCGGGGAGGCCCCGCGCGCGAGGGTGCTGCTGCTGGGGCTGGGCGGCGTGGGGCAGGCCGCCCTGCAGCTGCTGGCGCAGCGCGGCATGCACGTCACCGTGGGCTGCTCCGGGGACCTGAAGGAGCGAGCCGCGCGCCTGGGTGCAGCATCAGTGCTGGACCGGCACGCGGACGACTACGACCAGCAACTGGAGGCGAGCGGCCCGTGAGTATGCTAGGCGCGGGGGCCCGCCGGGCGCCACTAGGCGACATGTTGACCGTCGTGTGCGGCAGGTACGACGTGGTGCTGGACTGCGCGGGGCTGGGCGGCGACGCAGCGGCGGCGCGGCGCTGGCAGTTCTCGCGCTACGTGACTCTGACGACGCCACTTCTGCGCAAGATGGAAGCGCGAGGGCTGGCAGTGGGAGCGCTGTGCGCCGGCGCGTCGTTGCTAGCTCAGAGCGCACGCGCGGCAGCGGCGGCGCGGGGCATAGCGCCCTCGGGGGCTCCGCTGCCGCCGCACGTGCGCTGGGCGTTCTTTTCTCCGTCCGCAGCGGACATCGAGCAACTGCGACGCCTCGCCGAGCGCGGCCAGGTACGGCTCTCGTCGTTGCATGATTATGTCAAAAGATGGAGTTTGAATGAGACGGATGGAGGGTGAACGGGTCGTTTCCGTACGTGATGGCGTGCTTTGTGTGGTTCAGTTCAGCGTGTTCGTGGAGGGCGTGTACCCGTGGTGGAAGGCGGACGAGGCGTACGCGCGCGCGGCCCGAGGCGGCGCGCGCGGCAAGCTGCTGCTGGACTTCAAGGCGCCGCGCCCCGCCGCGCCCGCCTCGCTCGCCTCGCGCGCTGAGTAATGTGTAGTGGTGAACATACGATCGTTCGTAACTGGCCTCGATTGTTATTGTTATGTGTTTGACACTAATACGATGCCTAGTTGTTTTTTATCGAAACCTTAGCTCTAGGATCTAGGATAATAATAGACTGTTTAGCATTTGATTTATTTATGTATAAAAAAGTAGAAACCGACTTCAAACAACTGAAAAGTATAATACAAAATACAAAAATACAAAAATGTTTATTTCAGTACCTAACTTATAAAGATATTACATTACAGGGTTAGGAGGAGTCTTCTTTTAAGCAACAATTTGTTTGAGTTAGAAGAAACCAGTCTTCCGTTGATTCATATACTGATATATTAATTATAAGGCAGTGTAGTTTTAAGTAGACAGCCTTAGAAGACTGTCTTCTGGTATGATATAATAAAACACGAGAAAAGAAAGGTAAGATTGCGCAAAGTGCGTGTGTGTGCGCGTGTGAAATACTTAAAAAAAGACTGTCTTCTGGTAAGATCTAGACACGCGGCAGCGTGTCAAGCCAAGTTCAAAGGAAAAAGGAACTGGCGACGCAGCAGCCGTGTGTTATATACACGAACCATTTGAGGCTACTTTTGACCCCTTAATAACACAAAATCTATTTAACATAAACACGTGAAATTTGGTTTATTTATTAAAACCCCTTAGATCAACAAGAACCTTACATTTTATAAATACAGCTCAAACGGTTATTGGATATTAACGTCTAAAAATCGGCTTTTTTAACACTGACTGACATATAGATCAAAAACCTAACCCACTTCCAGATGACCTAGAAAGTTGAAATTTAGTGTCCAGCTGGGTAATTGTGTGTATACAAAGGAAAAATTCCAAAAACAGTGAATTGTTACGATTTGAAATATTTTTCAAAATCGATTTTTATTACCTAGCGCCTTTCAAATTTATAATAGCAACAATCTTTTTCTTTCGCAGGAGAATGGGTTCCATAATTCCACGATGAAAGGTTGTTTTTATCGTTTTGTATACCAGATTATTTGATTCAAGTGAGAAATAAAAACATGTCTAACAGGCAAATGATAAAAAGGGGGGGGGGGTGACTTTGTATTTCTAACGTTCAAGAAAATGTAGAAAATAGCACAAAAAAGAAAACTAAACAGCATAAACGTTTTACAGATTACTTTTGAATGATGAATAATAATAATTTCTTTACAAAAAGTAATGATATCCCATCAAAAACATAAATGTGAAAATGGGAGCCAAGTTCAATAATAAGAATATGCGTGGTTGTCGACTTCGCCGAAAAAAGAATTGAGATCTAAATGGGTGCCAAGTTCTGTAGATAATCCTGAAATTTATTTACACAAAGCAGATAACTTAGGATAAATTAAAGCTCAAGATTTGACTTGGCTAGTTTTCACATACAAGTTATCTTATATTTGGCTAATCAACTTATCTTCTTTATGTTATACCTACGCAAGTTACTGTTTTGATATTGTAAGGTCAACATAATTACCTTACTCTTCTAAAAATTCGGTTTGCTGGTAAAAACTAGCAAAGTCAAACTTGAGCTTCAATTTAACCTAAGTTATCAGCTTTGTGTAAATAAATTTCAGGATTATCTACAGAACTTGGCACCCATTGAGATCTCAATTCTTTTTTCGGCGAAGTCGACAACCACGCATATTCTTATTATTGAACTTGGCTCCCATTTTCACATTTATGTTTTTGATGGGATATAATGAAACAAGAGAAAAGAAAGGTGATAAGATTGCGTGAAGTGTTTGTGTACGTGTGTGGGAGGGTATGTGTGTGCGTGGGTGGGTGTGTGAGATGTGGTCTAAAGTGTGGTATTGGTTAACCCTACGAATTTATCTTGGGATCGGAAGCCGCTGCACTCTGCGTTTTCCACTAACCGTAAAACATGGTTAGCCTGTACCTATAGCTGTTAAAGCATAGCTTGTACTATGCTATCTGTTTCATGGTAACCTTTGCTCTTAAGGCATTGAGCCACTTTCTTTGTGCAGTCAGAGAATGCGGGGGATATATTATAACTAATTCCTTATTGAGGTGGTTGTACAAGTGAGAAGATTGTCTTTGGTACTGTCTTTTAACAAAAGTAGTTTTTACTATGAGTGTAGGAGCTACGTTGTGCTTTCTTCTTCTTTTAGCATATAATGGGTTGAAAGGAAGAGATTGTGCTTTTAATAACTAATAGCAATTTATGATAGCATTTAAATTTTCTGAAGTGTACGCTGCAAAGAAGACGACTAGGGTTGCCACACTTTTTAGCCTATAAGGGACAAATGGCAAAAAAAGGCATCAAACTAAGTAACATTTCGCAAAAACAATTGCTGGCGCCCGACTTTTATTTATAGTTATTAAAAACTTTAAACAGAGAGGAGTGGAAGGAGGGAATGGTGGCCTTCGCCTTGCAGTGGCATGATCATGACTGAATAATAATAATTAAAAACAGCTGTAAACTGTACCACGCAATGAAAGCGCACAACAGATTGGGCATACATTTAAAAAAAAAGTTGAGAAGAACGATAAGTAGGTATTTACCTAATAATAATAACATTTAAACTTAGTTTTTATAAAAAAAAACATTTAAAAAATTGTGACTGACCTTCAGTATGTCCATAACCAGTCGGTTCCCAGGCATGGCCCAATATAAAAAAACCTTCGTAATGATGGAAAGAACACGTGGCACTCTGCTCCGATAAGAACACGTGGCACTCTGCTCCGATAAGGGTCTTTTTACACCATACATTCGTATTATTTGCGTTTTATTGCTCCTTATATTTTAATGAAGAACGTAAGTATAATATGTAGGTTTAACACGTTTTTGTTTGATATTACATAGGTACCTACTTATTTAAAACAATCGATATGCCCATATAATCATAGTTGATTAGTGCGTAGCAGGGCTGTAGCTAGAGTCGAATTTGAGGTAGGGCAGCATTGGTTACAGGTAGGGCGGAAATAAAAAAAAAATCATAATTGATCTGCCCTCGAAGCACTGGCTCCTAAATCAATCACCATGTATATCACTGACCTCTAGAGGTTAGTGATATACATTAAATAGCTATTCGTAGACAAATAATTTCTGTGACAAAGTATGAGTATGGATCTAAGAACTATTAAATCCTCAATGATGAAGAACAAGCGAACAAGATGGTTGAACTTCCAGATTTGGATGTAGAGATCCACGTCTGAGTGAGAGTGAGGTAATAATTAATTGTTGAGTGGGGTGATACGAGTAAATAGATACAACCAAAAATACCATTGAGATCAATTGTTTCTGCAAACTTATTATAATAATTAACATATTAATCAAAATATTTAAAACAGCTGAATTCTACGATTCGCCATGTTATTAAAAATGCGAAGAACTTCGTTCAGATCAACTGATTTTGTTCTTTTTTTTTCAAAGGCCAGAAATACCATGCCAGCCATTCTCTCGTGGCCCATTGACAGCCTTTGAGGCCTATTGATTTCAGTTAAAGTTGTAAACGTAGATTCGCACACTGCAGTGCTACATCCTATGGTCGCCACAGATGCAAAAAGTTCATATGTATCTTTGAACGCCTCTCGTTGCCTGTACAAAACTTACAATGTATTTTCCATTTTATCCTGGTTACGACTCAAGTAAGCTTTAACCACACTAGCCTCTTGTTTTGATGGAATTTTCAGACCTGAAAAATTATTTAAAATTGTAAATTGAACATGACAAATTAATTTAATTTTTTTTTCAGTCTTATCCTAATTTTTCAGTGGAACCATTTTATCTACATCCAACTCATCGAGACTTGCAATCGAATTGATTAGATCATTGTTGTCTGAAAACCTTCTTTGTAATTCAGCAATTAGTATGTCCAACGTTTCGAAATACTCAGACTTAAATGGCTCGTCGTTCTCTTCTATATTTTGTCTGGCGGAGGAACAGGAGGGGCCATACGTCAAATAGTCATCCATCCGATTTGGTTTTTTTACTTGCCTCTTCGAGGTCTGTGTCCTATTTTCAGATTCGCCGCAGTTGTCGCTTGTTAAAAACTTAGCTTCTTCCAGAATTTGATTATACATTTGATTTGATCTTAATTTTATAATTTCATCTTCGAATCACTTTATGATTGTTATGGCGTCTTTCAATCCTGCGCTTCGGGCTTGCAAAGCTGCGTCTGCAGGTTGTAGCGTAGATAAGATTTTTTTGGCCACAACCATGGCCATTCGGAATTCCAGATCAAGCATGACTTTTTTAATACCGATTGAGCGGCCAACTATACACCGACATTCCCCACCCTAAATCAGGTGATATGGTGATGGTAAGCCGGTTGTGATGTCACCACCAATCAACTGCAGGCTCGACGTAATAAATTCGACGCATCTTCCTTCATCTTCATGTCGTAGCTCGGCTGGCATATGACGAGGCGTTACAGTCGGCCATCCTGTAACAATTGCTTCCGCAATTGGGAACATACACAATGATTAGTTTTCAAATAGATCAATTAGGTCTTAAGTCTCTAGGTGTTCGTCAGAACTGCTAGCTCGGCTTTAGCTTAGCTTGGCTGGCTTGGCTTGGTTTGGCTGGCTTGGTTTGGCTTATTTTTTTTTCTTTTTCTCTTTTTTTTCTTTTTCTCTTTTTTTCTTTCTGTTTCCTTTTTCTCTTTTCTTTCTTTTTTTTTTCTTTTTCTCTTTTTTTTCTTTCTTCTTTTTTTTCTTTATTTTTTCTTTTTCTCTTTTCTTTCTTTTTTTTTTCTTAATCGTCGCCTCACATTAGGATTTCTCCTGTATCGTGGTTGCTTTTACAGACACAAATCTTCACATGCACAAACACCCAGACCCGGAACAACTAACTGTAGGCCATACAAATATTCGCTACGTGCGGGAATCGAACCCACGACCCGTAGCGCAGAAGCCAATCGCTCAGCCACTGCACCAAACGTGTCGTCAAAGCAAATTAGTGACGGCTAGCATTGTGGCTCAAAGTTAGTTGTCATTCAGGAGAAATCAATAACCGTTGATAACTTTGAGCCATGTCAAAGCTTGTAAAATATATTTCTTTCTTTTTTTTTTGCTGGCAAATTTGGAAACTATCAGCTATGTTTGGCAGTGGATATCGATCTTTTACAGTGACCGCTCTAAGTGCACGATAGTCAATACATAACCTACTGTCACCGTTCCTGTTCTTTACTAATATGACGGGGAAGGCATAATCGGGCTCGGATTCCTTGATAATAGCGGTATCTAATAATTCGACAACTTTAGACAACTAACTATTTCTTGTTCAATGTGCGATAGCATATAGGCTGACCATAAATTGGCTGCTGAGTGGCAAGTTTAACCTTCATGTGGGACAAATTTGTGCAACCAAGATCTTTTGTACTATTTGCACAACAGTTTTTATATTGTAATAATAAATCAAAATCATTACGTTCGTTTTTATTTAATTCTCCTGTTTTAATTTCGACTAAGGGAACCCCACCTATGCACACGTCATTGATCTGATTTGCAGCTAAGACAGAGGCTGGCAGATTAGAAGAATAATACGATTTAAGCAAATCACACAAATTAGGAGTATCAGACAAACTAGGCACATTATTCAAGTCAGGTAAATATGGCATATTTGGCAAATTAGGTAAGTCAGATAATAATGGCATGGCTTGGCAACTAACTAACTTGGTTCCTCAACTCGTCACAGCTTTTTGCTCGCGCCCGGACATAGCCATACTTCTCTAATTAACTAATGAAAACTGGCACATGGGCCTTTACCTGCATCCTCTACTTCTAAACCTTCACTAGATAAGTCTTATTCACTCAGAACTTGACGTTATGACACTTTTCTGATCAAATAAATATGATAAACGAAAATCAATAACCAGAATCATGTAACTGAGCCTAGTTAACATTAACCACGAATTTTATCGCAACCGGGCCTTTAGAATATCACGTGTAAACTGCTATAACGCTACGGCTCTCATAGCTGAACAACGATTTCAATTGCTCTCATACGTGGATTCACCCTCCTGGTGGATCGTCGTGGGCATCACCCACCGACTACCCACTACAGCTGGTAGAGTAACTTTATTCGCATTCCCAACACTACTTAGGCGTACAAATCACCACAATTACATCTTCTACGACTGGGACATGACCTACTGGCATTTCTTTTTACCTATCAACAAAGAAAGAAAGCACAAGTACCCCGACGTGATATTATATCGCCATTTCAACGAGCAAACCTTATCGTGCCATCCATCAATTTCTGTAATTAAAATATATAGGTGTTACTCAATCGAATTTGATGGCTCAACGATACTATTATTTTTGACTTTATAAAAGTTCGTTTCTTTTTGCATCGGGGGTTTTTTAAATTTTTAATTTAATTTTTATTTTAACCTTTTTAAACTTAGTACATATTAAGTTAAAAAATGTAAACTTACTTTTGGCAAAAAAGCACGTAAATTGTTAAGTAAATATATATTTCATAAATAACATTTAGTTTTTGCCACCATTGCATTGTATGTAGAATCAAATACTGATCAAAACGAATCCAAACATGACATATATCTGCTATTATTTTTTCAAGAGTGTACTACTGTGCTGGATATCCTGGCTGCAGCATCAGCTCATCATGTCGCCACCATTGAATTGCATGTAAAATCAAATACTGATCAAAACGAATCCAAACACGACATATCTGCTATTATTTTTTCAAGAGTGTACTAATGCACTGGTTATCCTGGCTGCAGCATCAGACCAAGAATTTCATAATCTTGCATAGTTATATAGCATACATGAGTGTTTCAAATTTTATTTCACACGTATGTTTGAAAGTAAGGTAATACACATTATGCGTCTAAGAACCCTACCGCAGCTAACAAAACAGCTGATAACCTTGAAATGGCTGAACCGATCTTAATAAAACAAGTCTAAGATCACTTGCTAGAAAACCAGCTTTGAAATAAAAAAAACCGCACTCAAATCGGTTCACCTGTTTAAGAGCTACGGTGCCACAGACAGACACACACACAGACAGACGGACACACATAGCGGTCAAACTTATAACACCCCTCTTTTTGCGTCGGGGGTTAAAAATGGTTACGACCTCTCGCTCTCACCGCTTTGTCAGTCACTCCAGAGGGAAATATTCCACGACAATAATTACAGGATGAATTTAAAGAACCGAAACTGGGGAGTGTTTTCTTTATCACACTTCTGATTGTAACAAACGAATTGAAACACTCAGGGAGTTGATTATACACTATTTATTTATGACAATAATTGGACAGAGTTTTGGCTTATACTCTAGTGTACAGACAGAACCCCATAAAATGAGCTCCCCAGACTATATAATCATAATTCCCCACCCTAAATCAGGTGATATGGCGATGGTAAGCCGGTTGTGACGTCACCACCAATCAACTGCAGGCTCGACGCATCTTCCTTCATCTTCATGTCGTAGCTCGGCTGGCATATGACGAGGCGTTACATTTGTGAAAAACATAAATGCTGTCAGCGGAAGTGGTACCTACCTACCTACCACACTACTTGTTTACCGATGTAAGTAAACACAAAAGCACGAAAAAACTATCGGGCGCGACCGCGGAATACAGAATAGGATTTTGGCCAGATTTCATTTGAGCGCTCAAGGTCAGGTACGCGACTTCTTACCGATATTGTAGCACTGTACCATAGTCTACCTATTATATTAGGTAACTACTACTTACAGGCGATCAACTCGAAAATTTGACACAGAACAATAGTGCGGGGGGTTGCAGGGAGAAGTGGGTGGAGCGTAGGTATGTCCCGAGGTGCAGTATTCCAGGGCTCTCGTCTTCCAAAAATAGGTAATTCATAGGAGAGGACGTACCTACTTACTACTATAATCACGTTTTATACATATCGCACACCTAGGTTTAACTGAGACAACTCAAAAATCTAGAATCAAATTAAATTGTATAACTTCCCTAACAAAATTTGCAGATATACTTACGCTTTATTCGTCCCCTGAAAAATTACCTTTTTTGAGTTGCTTAGTTTAGATCTAAGTGTGCGATATGTGAATTTTAAAGATATTCTTTATGGGTAAGCTAAGTGGGTAAGTATATCCATAGTTTTCAGGTGAGCTAATGCCGAAAACAATAATGATTTCTAAATTAAAGATGTCGGCTACTATCATCATGGGTATCAATACTATCAATTGCATGATTTTCGTGGCTCCCGACGCCAAAAATGAGATCAAAACCCAAATCCAAGATGGCAGCCATGAAAGAAGATTGCTAAGCGGCCATACATTTTTCTCTTAATAATAAGAAGCAATAGACCAGGGCTGAAACCTTTGAAAATAGTAAAACGTGAAAAAAAATTAGTAGGATGAAACCCATTGGAAAAGGAAGAGAATATAACAAAAATTAAAGAAAAAACAAATTACGGGCGATCTGAGGTCGGGAAGTGGATGGGGGTGCGTTTTTAAGGGTAAAAAACGGTTTATCTCGATTTCTGGCAAAACTACAAGTTCTATGGAAAAAAGTCAAATGGCAAAGTTGTAGGTAATAAAAATATCTACAACTTTTGTATTTACACTTTTTTCACATAACCTCAAAATTTATGTGAAAAATTCAAATAACCAAGTTTTTGGTTTTTTATTTTTATCTTTTACAAAAAAATGTTTTTTTTTCTCACGAAATTTGGTGAAAATTTACCTTTTTATGTCCCAAACACACTGTATTTTTTTTTATTTAAAATATAAATTATTTCACCTTATTTCTTATTATTATATTCCTTATTTCTTTGCATTTTCTGAGAACATTTACCATTGTAGCCACCACTCGTCACAACATACTACTGCACGACTGAAGCAGTTCTCAAAAGAACTTTGTTTTGTTTTGACGAGACAGTGAAGGAGCCGCCACTCCGGTCTTGCGTTCGAGCACAGCTGCACAGCACGTCTTCAAGTCTTCACTCCACGGCGGACGCCCGACGAATAAGAGATAATTACGCACCACCTATATTTATAACTGCGGTGTGCGCGCCGAGGCACGAGCGCCTCGCGCGACAGCGAGCGGAACGAGCGGAACTAACGGACAACAGTGTGATGTGATTTGATTGGTTACCGTAATATTAATTATTTCTATTGGACAAACTTTTTTCTAAATATTTAATATGTAATTCTATTGGTTAGACCATAATTGTAAAATTGTATATAAGTAGGGACATTTTAAAAATAAAGGACTTAGACTCAGCCGAAACTCGCCGAAACTCACCCCAACCCCCTCGTAGTATCGGCCGCCCGATACACCCCCTCTAGAATCTCTAAGATTAGGCGCCCTAGGCATACCCTCCTCCAACCCGATGACCCCATCACCCTCCTTCAAGAGAATAGTAGGGAAACCAGTACACGTCGTAAGTACAGAGTTACAGACACAAATATAAACCGCGTTTCCGGCCTCGCCGTCGAGGCCCTCCGCGACCCCCTAGTAACATCACCGACCGACCCTTGCTCGCCACGCCAGCCCGCGAAGCTGAGCCTGTAACGGTAATAAACCAGCCCCCAAATAATTTAACCCAGCCCGATATTGATTGCCCACCCCTCAGTGACCCACTAAGCCGAGGCCCGTACCCCACAGGGGGTGCCCTTAGTGCCGCGTCACTTAACTTAAATCCATAGTTTGTAAGCCCTGGCTGGGGGACTTAAAGTAATTTTTGGCCACCACAGGATACTCCGGTTAAGTAGTTACAAAGCCCTCGCGAGCTTTAAACTACGAGTGGTCATATCAAAAAAAAAATAAAGGATTCAGTCATTCGTAAACATCCTACATTCTTGGTATTACAACTCGGAGTTTTATTTAACTACCAACGACTACCAAAGTGGTGACCCCGAACCAAACACACCTGAAGAAAAGTATAATTTCTCATTAAGATGTCGAATCCCTGCCCAACGGAAGAAGAATCAAGCTCATCGACAGCTCACACTGTCACGAAGGCTGAAGCTGCCGGCGTATCTCTCACCATGCGCATTCCACAATTCTGGCGCGATCGACCACGACTCTGGTTTATTAACTTCGAGGCTGCAACCAACGATCTCAAGAAAGGCCAAGCACAGCTCACCCAGGTGGTCATAGCACAGCTGGAGCGACAAGACATCGAACAGATCATGGATCTACTTTACATCCCACCAGCGAAGGACCAGTACAACGCCATCAAAGAAAGACTCATCTCCGCCTACGAAGAATCAGACAACCGCCAGTTCCAAAAATTGCTATCGGAGATGGAACTCAGAGATCAGAAGCCAACTCAACTACTCCGCCGCATGCGAAACCTTGCCAGAGACAAAGTTCCCGACTCCACACTGCGTCTCATGTGGACAAACCATCTCCCATCACACATCCGCTCAGTCCTCGCAGTCAGCGAATCATTCAGCACCAAGACCGCACTCGAAGAACTCGCGCTACTCGCCGATAAAATGATGGAGCAGACTGCATCAACAGAATTCGCAGTCGTGCAATCACCCGCACCATCTACATCCTCCGCACCGCCAGCAGATATGCAGTACCTCATCAACGAAGTAAGAAACCTATCGTTAGAAATAGCCGAGCTAAAAACAAGATCACCATATGACAACAACTATCGCCGTAACCGCTACTCATGTCATCACCGTAGCGCATCACGATCGCGCAATCGAGAAGCATCGCCATCACCATTTTGTTATTATCACCGACGTTTCAAGGAACAAGCTAGACGCTGCACGTCGCCTTGCTCATTCAAGAAACAAACTACGGAAAACTAGACTGAACGTTGGCAGAGGCGGACACCGGCGTTCAAGGAGAATCACACCGCCTATACGTCACCGACAGAAACTCGAACCTATCATACACCCCACAGGGGGTGCCCTTAGTGCCGCGTCACTTAACTTAAATCCATAGTTTGTAAGCCCTGGCTGGGGGCCTTAAAGTAATTTTTGGCCACCACAGGATACTCCGGTTAACTACGAGTGGTCATATCAAAAAAATAAAAAATAAATAAAGGATTCAGTCATTCGTAAACATCCTACATTCTTGGTATTACAACTCGGAGTTTTATTTAACTACCAACGACTACCAAACCATAGTAATGTATATTTTTTTACACCATCAGAAAGTAGAGATTTCAACGAACATAAAGCCCACAGACTTTTTTAAAAAAGCTGATATTTAGACGCGAGAATTTTTTCTAACCAAAAACTTATTTCAACTATAATTTTATTCTTTTTTAACCTTTTTTCACTTCGCTGTTTAGGTAAAACATGGCACAGAATTAGCGCGCGCCCCAATGGCGGTCAATGCATAAGAAATGGATGACTTTATTCTTAGAGAGTACAGGCAATTTAAAACGTTATTATTTTTTGGTTAGAAAAAAAAAACACTTTTATCTCGTTTTTTTCTACATAGATATGATTAGTTAAACGTATTGAATACTGTGTAAAAGTTTGTCCAGGTTTTTTGGTTGGACCTTATACATATATTATATCTCATAGTGAAAAGCTGGCTTGAATGACGACTACATTCGACTGAAATTAAATTGAAGTAACGGACACCCTTGAGAATTGTTTAGTACTTAGGTACTCATCCAAAATACTTTCGGATTATGCGGTTATAAACATAACATAACATCACGCCTCGAATTCCCCGAAGGGTTCGGCAGAGGTGTTTTTTAATAAACCCTCGTTTTGCCAGTTGTGTTTCAGTCCCATGAAATAGGGGGCGAGCCTATTGCCATTAACCGGGCACAAATCCAGACTCCGGGCAGCTACTGAGAAATTCCTAATGGAAAAATCACAACATTATATTGTTTTTATTAGCAGTTGCAGACAAGGACGCTGCTGCCCTGTTCCCTTTGCCGCCTTGTATGATACCCACGGGGGGGGGGGGGGGGCTATTCTTTGCCGGGAACCACACGGAACTGACGTGTACCTACCTGTAGTACTTATAAATAATACATCTGCGCCTCTGCGGGCTACCGATTAAGTATTGCTAGTACCACCCAACTGTAACCTGTAACTCGCGTGTAATAAACTAATAAATAATCCAGAAGTCCTGTGTGTGCACGGTTTAATGACTGAAGGACTTCAGAGAGGTCTAACTAGTCACTCGTACAACTATAAGTAGGTAGGTGGTAGTAGTAGGATAGCTTGGTTAAAATACATTTTAGACTGATATCAGAAACAAGTTATCAAGTGGTAGGTAGGTAGGTAGGTACTTAATAAAAATATCACAAAAATTTGGCGCATGAGAAGCTGCGTGCGGGTGCGTGCATGACACGCGGGCCGTGCGACCCAGGCGACCCCGCGCGCTGGGCCAGCCACAGAATCTATACCTAACTACGTGTGCCTAGTACGTATGTAACCCGCAGCCACAAGCAGGCCGCGCGCCGCGCCGCTGACTATACCTGCTAGTTATCTGCTCGTGCTTACAGCTACACTTTGCGATAACACCTTATCTCCACAATTTATGTATAAAAAATGCATACTTAGTGATGAAGAATTATTTATATGCCCAAATTCACTTTTTACTTTTACATGTAAAACGAATAATTTTAAAGATTATAAATTAAACATTTTAAAAACCCCCGACGCAAAAAAAATCGAACTTTTAAAAAGTCAAAAAATAATAGGTAGTACCTATCGTTGAGCCATCAAATTCGATTGAGTAGGTACCTAACACCTATATATTTTAATTACAGAAATTGATGGATGGCACGATAAGGTTTGCTCGTTGAAATGGCGATATAATATCACGTCGGGGTACCGCTAAAGTAAGTCAGACCCTTCATTTAATTGACCATCTATTAATTTACTAGCTAGCTAATTTACTTAGCGGTACCCCGACGTGATATTATATCGCCATTTCAACGAGCAAACCTTATCGTGCCATCCATCAATTTCTGTAATTAAAATATATAGGTGTTACTCAATCGAATTTGATGGCTCAACGATACTATTATTTTTGACTTTTTAAAAGTTCGTTTTTTTTTTGCGTGGGGGTTTTTTAAATTTAAAATTTAACTTTTATTTTAAACTTTTTAAACTTAGTATTAAGTTAAAAAAATTAATCTTACTTTTGGCAAAAAAGCACGTAAATTGTTAAGTAAATATATATTTCATAAATTAAGATTTCAGTGTGAACTCGCATTCTTTGTTTAACGTGTACAATTATTCATATGTTTATTGTTAACTTCTATGTATACATAACATAGTAATTGACTAATTATTTTGTGTTTCTCCTTACACCATTGCATTGTATGTAGAATCAAATACTGATCAAAACGAATCCAAACACGACATATATCTGCTATTATTTTTTCAAGAGTGTACTAGTGTGCTGGATATCCTGGCTGCAGCATCAGCTCATCATGTCGCCGCCATTGAATTGCATGTAGAATCAAATACTGATCAAAACGAATCCAAACACGACATATCTGCTATTATTTTTTCAAGAGTGTACTAGTGCACGGGTTATCCTGGCTGCAGCATCAGACCAAGAATTTCATAATCTTGCATAGTTATATAGCATACATGAGTGTTGCAAATTTTATTTCACACGTATGCTTGAAAGTAAAGTAATACACATTATGCGTCTAAGAACCCTACCGCAGCTAACAAAACAGCTGATAACCTTGAAATAGCTGAACCGATTTTAATAAAACATGTCTAAGATCACTCGCTAGAAAACCAGCTTTCAAATAAAAAAAAACCGCACTCAAATCGGTTCACCCGTTTAAGAGCTACGGTGCCACATACAGACACACACACAGACAGACAGACAGACACACAGCCAGACACACATAGCGGTCAAACTTATAACACCCCTCATTTTGCGTCAGTATGCTCAACTTATGGTCAGTCTGCACATTGATTGGGTGGAAACTGGAAATAACAAGTGTGAAGTACCGATAATAATAATTATATATTTTGAACCCTTATTGTAATCCATGAGTATCGGAATATGGCCGACAGTCACTCCTTTATCTTGTAAGGAGATCGAGAATGGTTCGAGCGCGCGATGCGTCCAAACTGGACACATCGCGCACTCGAATCACGTACAATATTTAATTGCATCAATCTAGGTATACGCGGCATAAGAAAGAAAGTCCTGGGTAAAGCGAAAGGACGACGACGATGCATGTGTATAGTACAGTATAAATTGCTCTGCAGACGGATTAGCCCACATTGACCTTAGGTACTAAAAAACAAAAATAATAGGTAGTAAAAAAATACATTTTTAAAAACAAGCTTTTATTTAAATGCTCTAAAACGAAGAAAATAAACTTTATATTAAATCAAACCCATCAATTTGTTATATTATACAATTAATTCATTTATATGATGTAAAAGCTTGTCGCGAGATACTAAATAAACAAGAATACAATAGGTATGTAACTTGATCTTGACACAAGTAATTCTAAGAAAAAATGTATGTAGGTATTTCATAAAATTGTAAAATAAAATATTTTTTTAAAAATTAACTTTTTTTATTTTACACTTTTTAGTTAGGATTATCAGACGGTTGAAAATATAAGGAAGAATGTTTGCTAACCAACTTTAAATCGGTTTACTAATGTTTGCCATAATTTAAAATGCAATAATTTTATATAGGTTCCATACTTGGCCAATGGCCAACCAAAAATAACGGCCAATGGCCTAATGGCCAAGAGCCTCGACAAACATCTCATGAGGCTCTCGTTGGGTGGCTGGATCAAGGGCCTGATACAGAAAGCAGTCCTCCTCGATACGGCGCGTATTGTGAGGAGGTTCCTGTCTCTGGAGCTCTAACTGCCGGTAGCCTGGACCCTGCTCCCGCTGCCGGTGGACCCCTATTTTTTATATTTTTAAATATATATATGTTTTCTTTTTATATGTATTTAAAAATGTAAATAATATGATAAGACGTGAATAAAGGTAATAATAATAACTTTATTTCAGAGAAAACACTCCATAAATGTACATACCTCTCCACTCCATAAAAGTGATATTTTATAAGATTAGGTAACTACCTAATCTTATAAAATATCATAAATTGAGAATTTATGGCTATGCAGCCCCGACCAATATTTTATAAATGGGCTGTCTACTTTATCAGCAAGGGTTCTCAGAATACTGTTATCACTGCCGCGAATTCTGCTTAGCATAGACGCTGACCGTTTGCGTACGATAGCTTGGAAACTATCTATTCGAGTTTCGGCAAACATGCCTGATGCGCTGCAGAATCGCGGCAGCCCCAACAGTATCCTGAGAGCGTTTTTATATTGCACACGCAGGGCGCTGTAAGCCTTCTGCGTATATTTGATCCACAGGCTACACGTGTACAAGGTCTGGCAATATGCCAGACCAATGTTGTTGTTGTAAACAATGTCAATTTCACTTGACCTGTACAACGTGAAAACCTGTGGGCCAGCATATTACATCTGACTGCCAGCGCCCTGCGCTCCCTCTCTATGTCATGATCATCACAGAGATGCTCGCTCACAACATGTCCCAGGTATTTAAATTGGGTAACTCGCTTAAGTGGCGTTCCACAAAGAGACACAGAAGGAACATTTGATGGTGATTTGTTTCCTGCCCTGAACACCAACAGTTCGCTCTTCACCGCGTTATAACTAAGTCCGTGTGACCCAGCATATTCTTCACAAATACCCAGCAAACGTCTCATTGCAGAGATCGATGGACTCAGCAGCACCTTGTCATCAGCGTAACTTATATTATTGATTATTTTGCCATCAATTGAGCATCCAACTCTGGTACTGCTGAGCTCATTGATCAACAAGTTGACATACAAATTGAATAGTTTTGGTGAGGTTATTCCACCTTGTCTAACCCCACATTTCAGCCTGTACTCATCTGACCGAGCGTCATTCCATCTAACAAAATTACACTGACTTTTGTACCAAAATTTTAATACTTCAATTAGTTCATTAGGTAGTTTAGTTTCATTTGACAACTTTTTCCACAATACGTCATAGGATACCGAGTCAAATACTTTTTTTAAATCTAAAAAAACATGCATATACAGGTGTTTTCCGATCGGTGTAGTACTGGACAGTCTGTTTGAGGCAAATGATAGCACTCTCAGTCGACAATCCAGTGCGAAAACCAAATTGGGCATCATGTAATTCGAGGCACTTATCCAGTTGCCTATCAAGCAGACTATCCAGCACCTTCGCAATTGCAGTAGCCAGGGATATTGGTCTGTAATTATTCTTATCTGATGTGTCACCAGTCTTATTCTTTATAATAGGAACAACTACAGTTTTCATTAGTTCACTGGGAAGATAAGAATGACCGATACACAGATTAAGTAACAATGCCAACACTCGTGGAAGGTGGACACCTGCATACCTCAAGTGCTCCACACTCAGACTATCATGACCGGGAGACTTGCCTCGCTTCATCTCCGAAATAGCACGTTTAATGTCCTTGGCCGAATATATTATGTGGTTGTCACCCGCGCGGGGTCCAAGCGTCGGAGTGTGCAGCACCGCATCAGAGTTAGTAATAACGCGGGGGCTCGACCTGGAAGTGCCTCTTAAAAATTTGAGCAATGCTTGCATTACAATTGACACCATCTACACTCACCGGAGGGCTCGGCCTAGGGTTCAACTTATTTGTTTGCTTCCAAAAAGAACTAAAGTCCTTGGCATCATGCCGTGTAGCAATGATATCCATTTTAATTTGATTTTCATTATTTTGGCACCATTTGAGCTTGTTCTTGAAAATTGATCTGTTTTCTTTCATGTCATTGTATATTTGCCCACTATTCGGACTACCATAAGAAATCCAATTATGAAAGCTAAGCCGAGCCTCCCTGTGAACATCTTTAATATATTTATTCCAGCCCGTTACATATTTCTTTCTATTTCGGTTACGATAAGAAGCATTACTACTGTGACAAGTAACGGCGGCGACTGTTAAGACACTTACAATTGTATTATATAACAAATATTGTAATTGTATTGTATTGTATAATTGTATCACTTTAATAAAAATCGTGAACTTTAAATAAAAACTGAAAAGAAAAAACAAGTCTTTTCTGTTAAGTAATATTGAATAACTACACCATTGAATTAGTTTCATCATCGATACACACAAAACAAATAATAAATTCTAATCCGGAACATAGCGACTTTAAGTTTCAGTAGTGGACACGTCGACGGGTTTGCTTCGTGGCAGGCCACATGGAGGTGTAGCACTGTTATGGAGAAAAAGTGCATTTGATTCAGTTGTCGTGATTACGTGTAGAAATGTGCGACTTACTGCAATGCACGCTAAAGTGTCTAACAATTCGGTCTTGTTTTTCTCAGTGTATATGCCGACGGGTTGCGGTGATAACCTAACTGAATTTGTAGAATGTTTAGCAGAAATAAATGCTATAGTTGAAACCTGCAATATAGAAACTGTTTTCGTGCTTGGTGACTTTAACGCTCATCCTGGTGAGTTGTTTTTTCGTGAACTGATTCAGTTTTGTTCTGAGCAAATGTGGACGTGTGCTGATATTGAAGTGCTGGGTTATGGCTCCAATACCTACACCTTTTTTAGTGACGCGCATGGCTGTACTCGGTGGCTCGACCACTGTCTAGTCACTGAGGCGGCAAGACTTGTGTCTTGGCTCAGTATGACGTATCGTGGTCTGATCATTTTCCTCTGTTTGAGTTGTGATTTTAATATATTAAAGCCGAAACAGATAATCAATCTGGGGTGACAGAGACAAGGCACAAATAATAGAGTATAGTACATTATGTAATAACAGTTTGAGAGACATTGACTTTCCTTGTGAATTAAGGAAATGTAGTGATAAGTTGTGTGACAATGAGAGGCATCTATTAGTCATTGACCGGTTATATAATACAATTGTAAGTGTCTTAACAGTCGCCGCCGTTACTTGTCACAGTAGTAATGCTTCTTATCGTAACCGAAATAGAAAGAAATATGTAACGGGCTGGAATAAATATATTAAAGATGTTCACAGGGAGGCTCGGCTTAGCTTTCATAATTGGATTTCTTATGGTAGTCCGAATAGTGGGCAAATATACAATGACATGAAAGAAAACAGATCAATTTTCAAGAACAAGCTCAAATGGTGCCAAAATAATGAAAATCAAATTAAAATGGATATCATTGCTACACGGCATGATGCCAAGGACTTTAGTTCTTTTTGGAAGCAAACAAATAAGTTGAACCCTAGGCCGAGCCCTCCGGTGAGTGTAGATGGTGTCAATTGTAATGCAAGCATTGCTCAAATTTTTAAGAGGCACTTCCAGGTCGAGCCCCCGCGTTATTACTAACTCTGATGCGGTGCTGCACACTCCGACGCTTGGACCCCGCGCGGGTGACAACCACATAATATATTCGGCCAAGGACATTAAACGTGCTATTTCGGAGATGAAGCGAGGCAAGTCTCCCGGTCATGATAGTCTGAGTGTGGAGCACTTGAGGTATGCAGGTGTCCACCTTCCACGAGTGTTGGCATTGTTACTTAATCTGTGTATCGGTCATTCTTATCTTCCCAGTGAACTAATGAAAACTGTAGTTGTTCCTATTATAAAGAATAAGACTGGTGACACATCAGATAAGAATAATTACAGACCAATATCCCTGGCTACTGCAATTGCGAAGGTGCTGGATAGTCTGCTTGATAGGCAACTGGATAAGTGCCTCGAATTACATGATGCCCAATTTGGTTTTCGCACTGGATTGTCGACTGAGAGTGCTATCATTTGCCTCAAACAGACTGTCCAGTACTACACCGATCGGAAAACACCTGTATATGCATGTTTTTTTAGATTTAAAAAAAGTATTTGACTCGGTATCCTATGACGTATTGTGGAAAAAGTTGTCAAATGAAACTAAACTACCTAATGAACTAATTGAAGTATTAAAATTTTGGTACAAAAGTCAGTGTAATTTTGTTAGATGGAATGACGCTCGGTCAGATGAGTACAGGCTGAAATGTGGGGTTAGACAAGGTGGAATAACCTCACCAAAACTATTCAATTTGTATGTCAACTTGTTGATCAATGAGCTCAGCAGTACCAGAGTTGGATGCTCAATTGATGGCAAAATAATTAATAATATAAGTTACGCTGATGACAAGGTGCTGCTGAGTCCATCGATCTCTGCAATGAGACGTTTGCTGGGTATTTGTGAAGAATATGCTGGGTCACACGGACTTAGTTATAACGCGGTGAAGAGCGAACTGTTGGTGTTCAGGGCAGGAAACAAATCACCATCAAATGTTCCTTCTGTGTCTCTTTGTGGAACGCCACTTAAGCGAGTTACCCAATTTAAATACCTGGGACATGTTGTGAGCGAGCATCTCTGTGATGATCATGACATAGAGAGGGAGCGCAGGGCGCTGGCAGTCAGATGTAATATGCTGGCCCACAGGTTTTCACGTTGTACAGGTCAAGTGAAATTGACATTGTTTACAACAACAACATTGGTCTGGCATATTGCCAGACCTTGTACACGTGTAGCCTGTGGATCAAATATACGCAGAAGGCTTACAGCGCCCTGCGTGTGCAATATAAAAACGCTCTCAGGATACTGTTGGGGCTGCCGCGATTCTGCAGCGCATCAGGCATGTTTGCCGAAACTCGAATAGATAGTTTCCAAGCTATCGTACGCAAACGGTCAGCGTCTATGCTAAGCAGAGTTCGCGGCAGTGATAACAGTATTCTGAGAACCCTTGCTGATAAAGTAGACAGCCCATTTATAAAATATTGGTCGGGGCTGCATAGCCATAAATTCTCAATTTATGATATTTTATAAGATTAGGTAGTTACCTAATCTTATAAAATATCACTTTTATGGAGTGGAGAGGTATGTACTTTTATGGAGTGTTTTCTCTGAAATAAAGTTATTATTATTACCTTTATTCACGTCTTATCATATTATTTACATTTTTAAATACATATAAAAAGAAAACATATATATATTTAAAAATATAAAAAATAGGGGTCCACCGGCAGCGGGAGCAGGGTCCAGGCTACCGGCAGTTAGAGCTCCAGAGACAGGAACCTCCTCACAATACGCGCCGTATCGAGGAGGACTGCTTTCTGTATCAGGCCCTTGATCCAGCCACCCAACGAGAGCCTCATGAGATGTTTGTCGAGGCTCTTGGCCATTAGGCCATTGGCCGTTACGACTATCGGCACAATGCCGATTCCACATCCCACATGTTGACAACCTCGTGTGCTAAGTCAAGATATTTGATTTGTTTATCTTTCTCAGCTTTCATGAGATTCCCATCATGCGGGATGGTAACCTCAACAATCATTGTGCGGCGCTCTGATCGATCTATCACCACTATATCAGGTTTATTATTATTTTCCTTTATTCGTTAACTTACATACTAATTACATTTTTAAATATTTCTATAAAAATTATAACAAAAACATTTAAAAATATAAAAAATAGTAGCCCACCGGCATCGGGAACAGGGTCCAAGCTGCCGGTGGTCAGGGCCTCAGAGAGAGGAACTTCCTGACAATACGCGCCGTGTCCAGAAGTACCGCTTTCTGTACCAGGCCCTTGACCCAGCTGCCCAACGAGAGCCTCGTCAGATGTTGGTCGAGGCTCTTGGCTATTAAGCCATTGGCCGTCACGACTATCGGCACAATGACTGCTGAGTCAACCTCCCACATGTCGACAACCTCGTGTGCCAAGTCTTGATATTTAATTTCTTTATCTTTCTCGGCTTTCACAAGATTCTCGTCATGCGGGACAGTGATATCAACAATCATTGTGAGACGCTCTGATCGATCTATCACCACTATGTCAGGCTTATTGGCAACAATAGTCCTGTCGGTGATGATAGATCGATCCCAGTACAATGTGATATGACCATTCTCGAGAACTGGGTCGGGCACATACTTGTAGTATGGTACTTCTGCGTCCACAAGGTTGTATTTCAGAGCAAGTTGCTGGTGGATAATCCTAGCCACTAGGTTGTGTCTGTGCAAATACTCGCCGTTAGCAAGACGAGAACAACCAGAAATAATATGTCGAATAGATTCACCGGGACAGTGACATGCCCGACAGATGTCAACCGTGCCATCCTTCACAATATATTTCCGGTAGTTGTTCGTCATCATAACTTCGTCCATAATTGCACAGACAAAACCTTCGGTTTCCCAAAAGAGATCACCGGAACGTAGCCAGGCCACGGACGCTAGGTAATCTACATCGGGCCCATGAAGGGCCCGGTAAAAGCGTCCGTGAAGCTCCTTGCTCTGCCATACCTCCCTGCGGCCATTAGTATCCAATACTATAGGCCTGCGCCAGTTCTCTTTAGCCAAGGAGAGCGGGGTGAATCCTTTGTCCACTGCGACTACATCTCGATGCATCCCCACGTCGGCTTGGAGGAAGTACTCCCTGAGGCTGCACACCTCGCGGTTGTGGAGGGTCTTAGCATTTAGAAAGCCTCGACCCCCACACTTCCTCGGAATGTACAGCCTCATCACCGATGAACGTGGGTGATGCATTCGGTATGCAGTCAGCAGCGTGCGGACCCTCCTATCCAGGGCATCAAGTTCAGTCTGAGTCCACTTGAGTATGCCGAAGGAGTACATCAAGACCGGCATGACCCAACCGTTAAAGGCGCGCACCTTATTTACGCCTGATAAAAGATTTTTAAGTACCTTTTTCAGGCGGCCATAGAAACGCTCCCGTAACGATTGCTTCATGTCGGCCTCATGGATGCCTAACGCCTCCGATATGCCCAAGTATTTGTAGGTTTCGGCTGAAGAGAGGGATCTAAGGTGTATGGAATCCGAGAGTTGGGTTCCCACGGATTCCATAATCCCTCCTCGTTTTACATGCATGACTGCACATTTGTCCACACCAAATTCCATCCTGATGGAATTACTGAAAGTTTAAGTTACTTTCAGTAACTTCACCAGTTGCAAATTGTTGGGGGCAAAGAGTTTCAGATCGTCCATGTAAAGGAGGTGGGATATTACCTGACCACCTCTTCTCAACCGGTAGCCTAACCCTGAACCCTCCAACAATGTGCTCAGAGGGTTCAAGGCTAAACAAAACCACAGCGGGCTCAGACTATCGCCCTGGAATATACCTCGCTCAATCCTTATTGGTTCACTTCTCCCTTGGATTTGCCGACGTCCTGGATAGTGAAGGACTGTCCTCCATTGCCCCATACATGACGTCAGGAAGGCGCATAGAGTTGTATACACTTTATACAACTCTAGCACCCTCATGAGCCATGTATGTGGCACCGAGTCGTAGGCCTTCTTATAATCTACCCAACATGTCGACAGATCCTTTCGGGATCGGCGAACTTGTTGGCTGATGGCCATATCAATGAGGAGTAGCTCCTTAGTACCGCGGGACCCATTCTTACATCCATTTTGAGAGACGGATATTATAGAATTATTTGCAATATGTGTACTAATTCTTATCCTTTCTTTTTTTTTGTAAATATTGTTTTTGTTTTTGTAACTGCCTGTGTGAGTCCAAAATAAATAATTTTCTTTCTTTCTTCTTTCTTTTACTAATTTTTGATCTCAAAATGGACGTAAGAAGCTTATAGACCGTCGGCAAACACGTGATCGGTCTATAATTTTTGGGTTCCGTAGTACTACCTGATTTATGGAGCAGGTGGGTAACTCCTGTCGTAAGGAACTGTGGAAGCGACCCAGATTCCAAAGACGACTGGAATTGTGAGGCCAAACGAGCATGTGAACTGCGTAACCATTTTAGCCAGAAGTTGTGCAGTCCGTCTGGGCCAGGGGATTTCCAATTCGCCATTGGACGGACTGCACTGGTTACGTCTTGGGGGACAATAGTTATGCCCCCCATTTCCTCAATCGGTTCACATGCTCGCTGGACCTCCTGCATCCAGTCACCTTCAGTGTGAGTGACAGGCATCGACCAGATATTGCGACAGAATCTATTCATGACATCATTATCCGGTAGATGCGTGTCACTCACATCGTGATCAGGTCGCTCCCAGGTTCTGTATACCCACCTTTCATCGCTATGAAACATGCGATTCTGGGTATATCGCTCCACTCGCCGCTTATACCTCCGAATACGGTTTGCCCATGCATAAACCTTCTGCTTCAGGAAGTCGATGCACTCCGTGACACGGGACATGTAATCTCGAGGATTTATATCAGTCCCCGAGAATGCCCGCCTCACAAAGCGCATCACTCTAGGACGAGTATTGCCCTCCCTGAAGCAGATTAGTTTGCCAATGAGTGCTCTAGCCTCGTTAATACGACGTTCAATCCTGCACTGCCAGGCTGGTACGGCGGGTTTTGGTCGTGTAGCTCTGTCATTATTATTAAATTTGACGTGAGCTACACGACATGCCGCAACAGCCGCGCAGTACAGGATTGAATGAGTATCTTCGAGGTTTTCGCTGTTATCAAAATAACTTGATAACAGCGAATCTAGAGCACACATTAGCGCCCTATTTTTTCTATGCATGGGCAAACGGGGTATGCGTGGTCTAAGGTGTGGCGGAGTGAACCGATACTCCCGAATCGCAAGCTCCAAAGCGCTCCTCAGTTGTTCATTGCACTGGGTACTTACATTTGTAACCCTATTATCGCTCTCCTCGTCAGCGTGGATGGGCAACGGCGGAACCACAGTTGGGGCGTGCGGTTGGGCCGCAGTCTGCGACTGGAGAGATATGATACAGTTACTCTGTACTTCAGAGCGTAGCCTATCAAGTGCGGCGTCAGTCAACCTGTGATCATGTTGATTGACTCGCACCTGATCCGATAATCGTTGTGCCGAGACGTTGACTGCCGGCTCAAGTACCTGAAACAGAGAGAGCATCCGACCACGGTACGCGGTCAGGTTAGTTCCCCACTCTGTAGCCCCAAAGTATGCGCGCATGCAGTTTTCGTTCATGGTTGGAGTCCATCGCACGCGCTGCACACTTCCACCGGGAGCGAGGACCCTGTCAGAGGCCGGTGGGCCTCGAGGTCCTATGCTGGCCGGCGGCCGGCCTCTTCCTCGCCGTCTTGGTGGTGGTGGTGGCGGTGATGTCGGTGGCGAGAAGAATTCGTCGCTCGAGCTCGACGCAACTGCAGCGGCCGGTGTGACATCACTCACGATTGAGGAGTCCGGCGGCTGCGAGGCGGAGCTGAGCGACGGGGCCGAAGTTGTTGGGCGTGTGTTCTGAGATATGGTAGCTTTCGCCCGGCTTCTAGTTAGCATGTTATTTACGTTTGTATTGGATCACCATTAAAAAATTGCTTATTTCTTTTTTTCTCTTCATTTTTGGGGTTTCTATTGTTTATGTATATTGTTTTCTATTATTTATAAGACTTGTATGTTTATAAGTGAATATTTACAAAAATATTTTATTGAATTTTTTTCTTTGACGTTGTGTCAACCAGGCGTACCACAGATTATTATTATTATTATTTAAGGCTCAGTTGCACCAACTAACTACAACTGTTAACGTGCCATTTTTTTTAGTAACCTATGGAACGTCCCACTGCTGAGCAAAGGCCTCCCCTTTTGCCTTCCAAACCTCTCTATTGTGTACCGTTTCCAACCGTGTGAGCCCCGCAAAAGCGTCGAGATCGTCACGCCACCTACGCCGCGGCCGACCTGGACGATAGTGTCCTCCTTCAGGCATCTAGTTAGTGGCGATCTTTGCCCATCGATCCGGGTGCATTCGAGGGACATGACCGGCCCACTTCCACTTAAGCCTGGCTGTTTTTTCTCCAACATCTGCTACTTGCGTTATGGAGCGCAGGGTGGTGTTTCTAACACGATCGATAAATGTAACACGGAGGATACTACGCTCCATTGCTGATTGGCAAATCTTGAGTTTAGTCTTTTGTTCTTCAGTAAGTGACCAAGTTTGAGCACCGTAACACGGGCAGGATGCACATAACGATAAGTCTACGTTTCAGCGTTATTCGAAGGTTGCCCTTCATGTGCTCTTTTAGGGACCAGAAGCTCTTCCAGGCGTTTTCAATCCGTCTTTCGACTTCTTTGTCTTGCCGGTTTTTAAACGAGACTATTACCTGGCCCAAGTA
Organism: Amphipyra berbera; assembly: GCA_910594945.2. Taxonomy (NCBI): domain Eukaryota; kingdom Metazoa; phylum Arthropoda; class Insecta; order Lepidoptera; family Noctuidae; genus Amphipyra; species Amphipyra berbera. The sequence goes on from OU343135.1 coordinate 187,093, forward strand.
CGTATATTCTTCGACATATTGCAATACTTACCCGTCTACCTCGACCCTACGTTTCCTGCTGTTGGTCACGACAAGGTCTTCGATCTATTTATTTAAAGCCCAACCTCGAGACTTGCCGTACTCAGATCTTGGAGCATCTGTTCAAGTTCCGAAGGCGATGAGGAGAATAACACAATGTTATCTGCAAAGCGGAGGTTTATCAGCTTTTTACCGTCTATGTCTATGCTTCGTGATTGCCACGAATTCGGTAACTTATTGAATACCTCCTACAATATACTTGTGAACACCTTAGGTGAGAGTGGATAGCCCTGTTTTACACCCAGTTCTATTTTGAAATTTGGTTCTGGAACATGTAGTTTTATATTTGCAGTGCTATTTTAATAGATAGTTTGGATGAGGACACTGTAAGTGTGAGTAATGTTTTGATTTTCTAAGGCATACATACATAACTGAGTTGTGGTCTATGCTGCCAAAGGCTTTAGCGTAATCAATAAAAGCCAGGTACAATGGTTTATTAAATTCGTTGCGCTTCTCTACTATTTGGTTGATGGAATCAAGGTGATCTGTTGTTGAAAAGTGGGGACGGAAGCCAGCTTGTTCTGGAGGTTGATGAAGATCTAGTGTCGGGGTGATACGATTTTCTATCACTTTAATAAATAACTTATATAAATGAGAGCTTGTCGCCTTTTTTATGTTGGAATGGCACATTATGGAAGGAATTTGACCTGTGTGTAAAATGGTGTTGAAAAAAGATGTAACTTGAGGCAAAAGGACTTTTCTCCCCAACTTAAGTATCTCAGTAGTTATTCCGTCCTCTTCAGGGCTTTTATTGTATTTCATGCTACTAAGAGCCTTATGAACCTCATAGCTACTAATAGGAACTTGCCATATTTATGTTAAATTTGTACTGATTTGACAGTTGGTGCAACTCAGCCTAACCTTCGGTACCCATTATTGGGAAGATTTGAGTCGGTTTAGATTTTCTTGTGTTCTCTGATTTAGCACTAAAGCTGATTAATAAAGACTTAAATCATAAAAACAGGTTTTATTAAAAAAATCGAAATAACCGAAAAACCCGGAAAACCGGTTTTGTGGTGAAATAAAAATCGAAAAACCGGTTTTCTAATATACCTGCGGTTTTGTGACCCCTAGTTCCCGGTAACGAGACGCGTAAGTGTTGTCGGCTAACATCTTTCTCTCGACTGATTTTAAACGGTTATAGGCATTTTGATAAGAATCAGGCATAACAATGTTACAAACCATTGGTTATCAACTAACTCACATGTGTTATTTAGTATGGTGACAGCACGCAACTCATCCGCATTCTGTCGCGGTTGTTTTGATATACCTATCGACTCTAATGAGAATGATTTTTTTATAAATTCGTTCAACTCGGAATCACAACAATGTTGCGCGCTGTCATCACTAGTAATACGACTAAGTGACATGTTCATCATAATATGTACACGGTGTTGTAAACAATATAAATATTATTTATATTGTTTACAACACTGTGTACACACCACCCTAGCGGTGTCTTTGTAACATAGGGTTAATTTTTCCTATTACCTTTTAAACACAAGATAGGGGCAATAAGATCATAATTATCCTGTCCGATTAATAATTTAGGTTGTGCGTCACATTGGCACAAGTTGTAGTCAATATAGTCGGAATAATTACTAAAGTCCATACACGATAAACGTTGAATAGGTAAATTAAGTTCTTTCATTTTACGAGCACACTAATTAAAATGATCGCCTGTATTATTAGTATTGTCAAAACTTACATTTTCCGTTTGGCACACGAGCTCACCGGAGTCCCATGCGCTGCGGGCGCGCATCGTTACTGTCTTACCGTGGAGTCCCGACTCCCGCCTGATCAGCGAGGTCAGCAGCTATCAACGTTACGGTGGCACCGTCGTCGAGCAACGCGTGTGTGTGGATATTGTCTTTAGGTCCATGAACGGTAACCGGCACTATTTTTAACAACACTTTAGGCACTGATACGCTAACGCTAGTGGATGCACTGGTGTGGGCGTGGGCGACGGTATCCTCGCGACGCGACTCGTTGGGCGTCGGTAGATGCAGGCGGGTTGCGCTCACTGCGGGACGCGTTGTCTCTGGTTGCGCGATTGCTGTCTCTTACGGCGCCGCTGGTCGCTCGGATTCGGGTGCCGCAGTCGCGGTGGTCTTTGTCCAGTGAAGGAGATGATGATGTGGATGTCCACACTCGCTGCAGTCGGGAGCGCTACTCGCGGCAGGTTCATTATGCCGTGCGCTCAAGCACTTGTAGCACAGATGTTTAGCACGTACAAATTGCCATCGATCACGTCTCATAGTGCGTTCGAACTTGCCGCACTTGTCTAAAGCATGCGTGGGAGAGACACGACAAAATATACATTTATTATCGGAAGTAGTGCACGCTAACACTGAATGACTTTCTAGATTATTATGGTCGTATTTCTTTCTTACGTCGTTTTGAGTGTGTATGTAACTCACACCTGAGGTTGCGACGATAGTAGAAGTAAAAACTCCGAGAGTATTTCCAGTTTAGGTATAGAACTATCGTGTCTCTCGTAAATATACTCGGCCCACTTATTGCTAAGAGCGGGCGGTAACTTCGAACGTGTAATTGATATAGTTTCTGAACTTTGTAGGTATTCTTGCAACTTAATAGCTTTAACAGCTGTAATGTAGTTTTTTACTTTTATTGAGAAATTCACGATCTCCGTGTGGTATGCCGTCGGAAGTAGATGAATTTTCTTAAGTTGAGTGAATATTTTATTGATTATGCACTCGGGCCTGCCGAATCGCAATTCTAAGGTGTCAATTATAGCTTGCGGTGTTGTGTTGCCGATGAGGAGCGATGACACGGCTTCCTTTGCGTCACTACGTAGACACTTTCGCAACCGCCAAATATTTTCTGCATCGCTATAATTGCATAGGTGTGACGATTCTTTATATGACTCCTTGAACTGCAGCCATTGCATAGGATCACCGTCAAATAATGGTAAACCTTTTGATGTTGCAAGGCGCGCAAGTAGTTCTCTGTTATTATCACGAACGTTACTTCTAGTAAGTACTTAGTGCAGCGCTTCCGTCAACTGGTTGATGCTATTGCCTGGCGGCGGCGTGCGCTCGCTGACGAAGTCCTGCTGCTGCTCGGTATGGTTCCAGGTTTTATTACGAATCGGTACCGAATTTAGTGGGCAGCCATTTTTTGCGCAATCGCTTTCAGCGATGGACGCGACACCATCTTGTTTGTCGAACCATGATTCGACTATTCTCGAACTTTTTGAGACTGAGCAGTGTTCCTCTTCTTGTAAGTCTGCTATATCGACTTCTAGCTTTTTCGAAAGCAAGTCTTTTTGTATTTGTGCACTTTTTTGTGCTAAATCGAGGTCTTTTTGAACTAAATCGAGATCGATTTCAGCTTGAAGTTGAGCCGCTTCATACTCTAGCCTTTTACGGGCCGCCGCCGACGAACACGCGGTTTTATTACTTTTCACTGATTTTACTAGAAACTGTTCACTTTTGCTAGTAGCCAGCTGCTCCGTAGCACACATACTAGGTAGGTACGTGTTTTAACACCCTTCGGGGGTGTGCGAAACAGTGACATCCCTGCAGACAGGTTTTAGTTCGACTAAATACGTGGCCGAGATCCGAGATCCGGCTCGAAAGACCTGCGTACAGCACGCAGTACGTGTTTAGTCGGGGTGCAAAATAAAACAGTTTGATTATTGTAAAGTGTCTTGAGACCCTGCGGCGGCGACTATATGTATACTATTGGTTAAATAGAGCACGGTTAGTGCTCTGTGCGACGGCGGAAAACGAACTAACTCCGGTAGGAGCGCGAGAGCAAGAGAAAAAGTAGTAGAAAGGTTTTTGCCAAGCAAATATGAGCTCTACGTTGGCGGGTGTTGTAGCACGGCGCGGCGGTCGATGTCTTTGGCATAGTGGTGAGGCGTGTGCGACGATGTTGTAATAAATTTTCACTTTTGTTTTACCAAAATACAAATAAACATGTAAGATCGCAGTGGCGGGGTCTCAATACGTTTTTATTATAAAAACACATGTTACCCGCCATAAAATGTTTTTCCATCCGTAACAATGGTCGTGAGGATACTTTTTTTTTTTTTTTTTAAGAACACGTTGCCCCACTAGGATTTCTCCTGTATCGTGGGTGCGTTTACAAACACAAATCTTCACACGCACAAACATCCAGACCCGGAACAACTATCTGTAGGCCATACAAATATTTGTTCCGTGCGGGAATCGAACCCACGACCCGTAGCGCAGAAGCTGATCGCTCAGCCACTGCACCAAACGTGTCGTCAAAATATTGCATCTGTTATTGAATATTTATGCTCAAAAATCCAGAGGTAGCAGCAAAATTAAGGAAATGATTAAGAAACCAGTTTCTTCACCATTATTTTCACCAGAGAAAGCACTAGGTTTGCTACTTTCATTAAAACTATCGAAATGGCAATACATCACTTTGAGGGAAACGACAATTCGAGAAGGTTCAAATGATATATATCCATCTTACTATAAAATACAAAAGGCTAAGCTGCAGTGCTACCCTCCGAAGACATTCGTGACTGTAACGGATTCCTCGGCTAAGATAGCACTACAAGCATTACTAGATTTAACAGTGAACAAGATTCTTGAAAGTCTTCATAGTACTAATGTCATACAAGGCAAACAATTAATATTAATATCAAAGTGGGGATTTGACGGAGCATCCAACCAAAGTAGATATAAGCAAAAAATGGTGAGTGAGCAAGATGATTCAAGCATATTTATGACCTCTTTGGTTCCATTGAAGTTGATAGCTGGAGATGATACCACATGGATGAATCCAAAACCCTGCTCACCTACGTATTGTCGTCCAGTGCAGTTCGGTTTTTTGAAGGAGAGCAAAGAAGTTGTCATGAATGAAAAAATAGAATGGATAACGAAATCAAGGCTCTGGTTCCCACAAAATACCAAGGAAATGAGGTTAGTCATCAATTAATGATGACGATGATTGGCGACAAAATTTGTACGTATCTTTCTGAATCTAAATCGAATGCGGCTTACTACCTGTGTTTAAGGCTACGGAAATGAATAAGTTAAATACCGTTGCGTCAAAAACCGTTTCTCCTGCTGTATATGAGTTTGGGTTATCGTCACTACATGCTCGCATTAATATGATGGAATGTCTTTACGCATAGCTTATCGTCTCGATTTCAAGAAGTAGTCTGCGAGAGAACAAGATCACAAAGAGTAGTTACAGCCAAGGAAAAAACTTATCCAAGATCGATTTAAAGATGATCTCTATCTTTTGATCGACATCGTTAAGCAAGGTTCAGGTACAACTAACGATGGTAACACAGCGAGAAGGTTTTTTGGGTTTCGTGATAAAACTGCAGCGATCACTGGACTAGATGAAGACTTGATCCGCAGGTTTGCTGTGATACTGCAAGCTATCACACCTGGAGAGCTTATAGATGCGCCTAAATTTAAAGAATTCACTAAAATAACCGCGGAAAAATGCGTGGAATTGTATAATTGGTACTACATGACATCGACCGTACACAAATTATTAGTTCATGGAGGGGACATAATCGCGTAAAATGCTATTGTGCCAATTGGGAGTCTTTCGAAAGAAGCTTCAGAGGCCCGAAACAAAGATTTTAGGAGGTTCAGAGAACACCATTCGAGGAAGAAGAGCAGACAAGCATCAAACGAGGATGTCCTCAATATGCTTATCGTCTCTTCTGATCCTCTTATTACTTCAATAAGACCAAAACTGGATGCCCATAAGAGGCAGACATACTTTAAGGAAACTTTAGATCTACTTAAACTTCAGGATCAGGAAGCTCCGATAGAGTTCTTAGATGTAATATCAATTGTAGAGCCTGATTCGGAAGTGGATTCTGATGGTGACGAAGAAGTATAGAACAGGTTAACTTTTATTGTTTATAATAGATAAATTCTTAAATATTGTATTTTTTTTCTTTTGGCAGACATTTATTTATAACAATTTTTTTAAATTGTTTTTAATAATTGGTTATTTAGTTAGTGATTTTATTGTTGATGATGTTTTTTTATAAAATACAAATTAAATGCAAGTACAATCATACAATCCAATAAAATTAAAAGTAGGTACTAGATATCTACTGTGAATAATAAATATCCCACATAGGTATAAAAACGAACTTTTGTGATTTCTTACGGTGTTTTGGCCTATAGACTATGGCCTATAGATATAACAAAATATTGTAAACTGGACTTGGCATACCTACTCATATTTAAAGCATTTAAATTTGATTATTATATTTATGTCTGTGTGTAAGGATATAACGGCCAACCTTGTGATTCCAGAGATAGCCTCATTTTTCATGTCAGCGCCATACAAATTTTTCTTTAAAAAATGATAACTTCGTCATTTGTACACACAATTGCCTCATACGAATTTTTATAGTATAGTAATGATCAGCAGTATCCATTTCTAGCCAAAAAAAAGACCCTTTAAAATTCAAGTCTTTATTTATGTCTATGAAAGGCGATTTTCAGCCCACCGGCGGCGCGTGAAAAAAGAAATACACGCGTCATTTTTCACAAATACTTATCAAAATAACCAACTCAGCTTGTTAGTAGGTATCATAGATACCTAAATTCTGTTTTTTTCCTCGCAAGTGTGTTGAAAAATGTCGTATGAAACGCATGTGCATTGATCATTACACTCTCGAGTGTAATGACTAGACATCGGATTATAATGCACTATCAAAATGCCAAAATATGCATGTAAATATGCACTAAAAAAGGGCGAAATATGCACAATCAAAAACCATTTATTATTAGAATTTACGTTTATTTTCACATTATTTCTACAAGGTTAGTCAGAAAGGGGGTACTAAGCCGCGGGCCACTTAATGAATCACTGATGATTGTTTTAATGAGTGTTAAAATTTAAAAATGATGTTTGTGTTTAGCTGGTTTTGTTTTTCATTTGGCGGCCTCTAACTTAAGGAATATACCTACCCCAGGCTAGCTAGTAATAGTACATGGCGTAAATTAAGGATAAACTGAGATTAAAAAAAAACTTATACGAGATTATGTATTTAAGTACGAGATATTTGGCAGACCTGGTACGAGAAAAAAAATCGCCATCTGGCAACCCTGTATAGATAGGATTCAGTGCGCTCCATATAGGAAAGTAATAGGTACGCCAGGGGGGTGACACTGCCATGCTTGACATAGGCGATCATTTTTCGCTGAGACACTAGCTTCATCTTGCACTATACTCCTGTAAAATTAATAGCATCTAGTGCTTAATAGCAAACAGATGGCGCTTTGGCCAATTTTATTAAATGCGAAAATGTGCACCTTTTTAATTTTATTAAAAACTAAGTAAAAAGTAATGCTTTTTTTAAATTATTTAAATATGTACCGTTAATTATTTAAAATTTATTTATTTAATAATCTTTGATTTCCTAATTTTTTTTTTATATTTGGCAATAATTTCAATATCTTTATACAAAATGGCTCCTACTCTCAGCGTATGCGCATGTTTGTAGTTCTCTTCCATTTTGTGTATTTTATGTGGATTTTCGGTTGTATTAAGCTCCAGAAAGTGCGGTTGAGTTGCGCGTATTCCTCCTTCCGTCTTCCTGTGCAGTTTTCCATCCGGGAACTTCATTTGGTTTGTGTTTTGTTTTGCCGGAAAGCTTACTTTTAATGGTGATGATGAGATAAAAATGTATGCCCAGCAGTATTATAATAAACACCGCCATAACAAGATAAATAAATGAATTATTAAACAGATATAATCATTTTTATTTTGTGCTTGTATAATAAAATTTTCACTTTTGTATACATTAATTGTATTTGTTTTTTGGAAATCTTAACTAATATTTCAAATCAAGAACAAAGCTACGAAGTGCAATAAAACAAAAATACAAAATGTTTTCAAAACTGTTTTTTTTATAATGCATGTATTCCTAATTCCCATTAGAAAACCTACTCTATAGTAAAATATATATGAATAGGTGTATTACATAGGTGCATACGAGGGTGTATAGATACACCTACGTATATGTAGGTACATAGAGCATAATATTGGGTTAGTTCAAGGGATATGATACCAGACGGCGATACTGTTCTTTATGGGTGACAAAAAATCTCGTGAGTGAACTCTCTATTCCCATAATATTAGTATACTATTTGTGATACGCTCGCTGAGTTTGTGCGAGGTGGACGTGGCGACGGCATAATACAACAGGCCTAACACGTATAACTACATAAATAAGCACTGTCAATGAAAAAGTACCAAAATATGCAATAACGCTATAAAAATAGAATTATATGCATTTGCATATACAAACATGCAAATGCATAGGTATAATCCGATGTCTAGTAATGACCAACATAGCACACTTGTACTATAATGTGAAAATAAGGCTGATTTTGGAATCCAAGATGGCGGCTGTGAAAGCTTATTCTTTGTCATGGGTATTAACTGTCAATACCCTGGTTTACCTATGGAAAACCACTAACATTAGGCCAAATTTTGGCCTAATTTGGCCGCCAAAACCTAAATCCAAGATGACGGTCATGAAAATATGTAACTTATTCGTCATGGGTGTCAATTCCATAATTTTTGGGGGTGCTCATACTGAAACAGGTCAAAATCCAAGTCCAAGATGGCGGCTATAATTTAGGTACATACCTTAATTTCAGCAAAAGTAGGGGATGAAACGTTTAAATTTTTGTCATGGTTTTCTACAACCATGGAAAAGGGACTGTGCTATTTAACGATGGCGTTTAAAATTCGTCTGATCAATTATTGATTTGTCCGGTATGTTATTATTTCGCATGTAGATAAGTTTATTCAGTTGATCTAAAATAAATTTATAATTTTGCTAGTTTAAGATGTGTTGATCAAATTCTGCTGGTAAGTAATTTATTTTTGTTCAATCAATATTGGTTCGATCTAGGTAACACATCAGAACAATTAATATTCCGTTGATTAATTAAATAGGTAGAGTAAGTACCTGCCCTTATAACACAAAAGACAACAGTCGCGTGCCCGGCGCGGCGGCGCGGCGGTGGACCGTGTAGCGGACGGCGCGACGGCAAGGGGTAGCGTAGCGCCCGGCGCGCTGGGGTGCGCGGTGGCGGCGCGGCACGACGGCGCAGCGTGCTCGCTCGAGACTCGAGGGACGGTCGCGTCCTGCCATTGGCCGCATGCACGTGGCCTGATCTCGCACCATGGCAACGCGCCCCGTCCCGCGCGCCCCCTCGCTCCGCAATTAGATATCGCGCAAGCAGTTGCCTTCTCGCATTTAACGTTCACGCTCCACACCACAGCAGTCGCGCTGAAAACGAAGTCGCGTCGCGACGTGCCGGACGTCCGCAGATCGCGCGCCGGTCGATACTCGCGAACCCATATTATTACGACGAACATTCACGTTATAATTACGGACAGTGCTTTGAGCTGAGTGATATAGATTCCTCATCGGTGAAATTGCTCGACATTATAAAGGATTGATATTCGGACAATTTTAATATTGCACTACGATACGCCACGAGATTCGTCGTTAAGTCGCTAGCTGTCACAAATTGGGATTAATTTTATACTGTAAGTTTAAGTCGAGTGAGAAAATTGAAATAATAAAAGTATAGTACCTACCTACACTAGGTAAGTACCTAGGTGTAGGTACTCATACCTTACTAACTATAGAGCTATCCTCACACTAAGCATGTTGAAATTAATTTTCTGACTTCACAGAGTGTAGGTAATCATTCAGTCAAACAAAACGAAATTAAATAAGGAAACATTTTATGCCTCATAGTAATACCTACCAACATTATTACGTCCCATACCTACCTAACTGATACCATTAGGTTTTCCTTACCCGCGTGTTTCCCTAAAGTCGTACATTACGTTATTTACGTAAGAAGCTAGGTATCTACATCAGACCAAGTGCGCAAATAAATTACTTGTGTGAAGAGGATTACTAAACAAAAAGCCCCACGCACTTGGTCAGCAAGCACACCGTGTATACATATAATAAACTTACACTGCACAAGTGCACACAGACTTATAGTAATACCTACACAGGTACCTACGGATAGTGTGGCTCGGAGGCTCTATTTTTGGTGGCAGTTCGTGTTGGTGTACAACATTGGTCACCTACTAATCTGTGATGTCGCGGTCGCGTCGCACCGGGGTGGTCCGGAGGCATTCGGGGCGTTCAGTGCATCGCGCTATTGTGTTGGAGGAGAGTCGGTGACGTCACACGCCGCCGGCGCCGCGCGGACAGCTGATGATGATGCGGCGCGCTGTCTGCCACAAGCCACAAGACCTCACCGTGATGTCAGTGCGCACTGCCAGTCTGTCACGTGACTCGAATTGTTATCAATATGTTGTACTTAATAATATTTACTTACCTACCTGTGGAGTATGTAATCCATATAGGTACTAGCATAAAAATACCATAACAAGGCTTAACACAACGAATTTGTACCTAGCTCCACCATTCTAGGGTACCCACTAAGTACCTACCTACTTCAAAAACTTGTTCCTGAGTGCTGAACTATGACAACATAAGTTGAGTCTCGGATTATTAATTTATTGTCTGGGCCTCTAACTCTAAACTCCTCTAAAAATCTTATGACAAGGCCCGAGGTTTCCAAATTGAAATCGTGAATCTGCCATTGGTTTGCGGTGGTTTTCCACCTTAACCTAAAACACGAATATTAAAATTGTTAAAAGCTTTAACTTGCGTTTCATAAATTAAACAAGAATTAAACCTTGTTGATTTTAGTTAGTAGGAAGGTAGGTACTTATATTAAATTAAACAATAAATAATAGGTACGTATAAATACGTCGAAAAATACCTCACTGTGTATGATAAGATAAGACGCTAATTGGACATAAGTGATTTTATTTTATTTTTCTAGAAAACTAACAGCTAGAATATAATTATCACACACAGTATTATAAGATGGCCAAATACAAGTTTTCACGATTACGAAATAGATTAGAACAGGTAGACATAGAGATGAAACTTTGAACACATTTGTTTACACAGCTGCAACATTATGACACTGGACCACACTGTAGGTACCATTAATTAGAACAGGTAGACATAGAGATGAAACTTTGAACACATTTGTTTACACAGTTGCAACATTATGACACTGGACCACACTGTAGGTACCATTAATTAGAACAGGTAGACATAGAGATGAAACTTTGAACACATTTGTTTACACAGTTGCAACATTATGACACTGGACCACACTGTAGGTACCATTAATTAGAACAGGTAGACATAGAGATGAAACTTTGAACACATTTGTTTACACAGTTGCAACATTATGACACTGGACCACACTGTAGGTACCATTAATTAGAACAGGTAGACATAGAGATGAAACTTTGAACACATTTGTTTACACAGTTGCAACATTATGACACTGGACCACACTGTAGGTACCATTAATTAGAACAGGTAGACATAGAGATGAAACTTTGAACACATTTGTTTACACAGTTGCAACATTATGACACTGGACCACACTGTAGGTACCATTAATTAGAACAGGTAGACATAGAGATGAAACTTTGAACACATTTGTTTACACAGCTGCAACATTATGACACTGGACCACACTGTAGGTACCATTAATTAGAACAGGTAGACATAGAGATGAAACTTTGAACACATTTGTTTACACAGTTGCAACATTATGACACTGGACCTCACTGTAGGTACCATTAATTAGAACAGGTAGACATAGAGATGAAACTTTGAACACATTTGTTTACACAGTTGCAACATTATGACACTGGACCACACTGTAGGTACCATTAATTAGAACAGGTAGACATAGAGATGAAACTTTGAACACATTTGTTTACACAGTTGCAACATTATGACACTGGACCACACTGTAGGTACCATTAATTAGAACAGGTAGACATAGAGATGAAACTTTGAACACATTTGTTTACACAGTTGCAACATTATGACACTGGACCACACTGTAGGTACCATTAATTAGAACAGGTAGACATAGAGATGAAACTTTGAACACATTTGTTTACACAGTTGCAACATTATGACACTGGACCACACTGTAGGTACCATTAATTAGAACAGGTAGACATAGAGATGAAACTTTGAACACATTTGTTTACACAGTTGCAACATTATGACACTGGACCACACTGTAGGTACCATTAATTAGAACAGGTAGACATAGAGATGAAACTTTGAACACATTTGTTTACACAGTTGCAACATTATGACACTGGACCACACTGTACCATTAATCAATCTTTAATAAAATTTCAAACATTGCCTTTTTTAATTTCAGAAAACTAGTGTAATATAAAAGTCGGCCAAGTGCGAGTTGGACTCGCGCACTAAGAGTTCCGTACCACCACTAGCTTTTCTTCTTTCTATTACCTATTTGTTGTTTAACTATAGAGACTGCACTACGACCATATCGTCAGTGGAAAGGTAAAAAGACTAAAGAGCCAATATATCCACTTTACAGTAGAGAGATTCAAAGTATTTTTTTAAGAAAATAAACATAGGTAGTTATTTATCTTAGAGTATACATATTAAATAGATAATTAAATGATCTTAGTCGTTTTAGTCTTTTTACCTTTCCACTGACGATATTAAGTTCCACGCTTGTATGTATTACACGTTCTAAGATAGAGCACGAACAAAAAACGTCCCCGTCGCGTCGTGTACTTGTTATACATAGTACAGATTTCTTTAAAAATGTAACAATGTGTCTTCTACCACAGTACATCATGCTGCATGATTGCCAACTCCGAAATATATCTTAATAACTGAAATACCAGACTTGGCTCTACATTAGATCTCGGAACTTTTTACGGCAAAATAGTCGCGAGACGTCTTTTTCTGACATGAATATTTGTATGGGGTCTCATTTCTTTTTGTAGCTTTTACTTACTTCTTTTTTTTTTGCGGTGCCATTTCTGCAAAGCCCACTCTCTATCTTTCTCCTTTGCCGTGTATCAATACCAAAGCACCTACTATTTTTCTAGGAACACCATGTAGTTGCGTTTTAGTAAAAATAATTGAAACATAGACATTATTGAGAGACGTTAATTTTCTGAATTAATAAAAAATGAAACTGACTTCAAAAAACAAATAAAATAATTTCCATATTATAAAATTAACATTCTCAGAAGTCTGTGCCTTCAATTTGGTTCAGCGTGGTTTACCACCGAAAACTTCTTATTTTATAATACGGTAATGTTTTTTTCGTTTTCTTGAAGTCGGTTTTATTTTTTGTTAATATGCTTTTTATTTTTTCTATTAAGTAACCTTAATTAAAACATAGTTAGCCCTACAGCCACTACAGACGCTGCTCGGAATACAAAATCACATTATACGTAAGCAGAGTGATAAGTCTGTAAAAATTAAACAAGGAATATATATTTTGTAAAAGTTATTATTTATTTTTCAACATAGTCTCCTCCTAGCTCCATACACTTCATCCAACGTTTCTCCAACTTTTCGATTCCTTCAATATAATACGATTTTGTAAACCCTTCAAAATAGGCATTAGTTTTGTGCATGATCTCTTCATTGGAGCAATTTTTTTTCCACCCAGCCATTTTTTGTAAATTAGGGCACAGAAAATAGTCGCAGGGGGTTAAATCCGAAGAATATAGTGGGTGAGAAAGTAACTCATAGTGTAACTCATGGAATTTGGCCATGGCGATCGCGCAGGTGTGCACTCGTGCATTGTCTTGATGGAAAATTATTTTTTTCTGAGACAAATACGGCCGCTTTTCCATTAAAACTTTGTTGAAATGGTCCAATAAATTGACATAATATTCGCCGGTAATCATTTGACCCTTCTGTAGTTACTCAATGTGGACTCTACACGTGCATCCCAAAAAATTGTGGACATCACTTTGTCGGCTGATAAAACTGCTTTGGCCTTCTTCAGCGCATGTTCGCCACAAACAATCCACTGTTTTGACTGTTCCTTGGTTTCTGGTGTATAGTGATGGATCCACGTTTCGTCTACTGTTATGAAACGACGCATAAATTTCTTTTTATCCCGTTGAAACAACGCCAAACCTGCCTCTGAAGTGGTCACACGCGTGTGTTTTTGTTCCACAGTGAGTAAACGCGGCACCCAACACGCGGAGAGCTTCTTCATGCTTAAACATTGGTGTAAGATATTGCGCACACGTTCGTCTGAGATGTCTCCTATCTCAACTACCTCACGTACTTTTACTGGTCGGTCATTCAATACGATGTTATGGATTTTGGCGATCATCTCTGGTGTCGTGACCTAAACAGGGCGTCCTGGACGTTCAGCATCACTTGTGTTCGTACGACCACGAAAATCGGAAAATCACTTGTGAATCATTTTGATCGACGGAGCGAAGTCCCCATATTATTTGTCATGCTTTTGTTTCGTTTCCGTAATAGATTTTTTACGCAAAAAATAATGTTTAATCAACACACGAAATTCACTTTTCTCCATGTTTGCGAAAATTCAAGTAATTGTTTTTATTTAATGGCTGTCAAAAAAAAGATAACCGACTTAACTGGCTAAAAGTTATCATTTAGACTCTCAAAAGAGTGTTAAATAAAAATACTATATGCAATTTGCGATAAATTTATTCCTAAGTTGATTTTTACCAGACTTATCACTCTGCCCTCGTATGTTCTGTTCGTCATTGAGGAGTTCCATTGTCTATCTCCGAAGATCTTCATCACATCTTCACCAAATTTAAATGAGATCACATCAGGGGAAAGTTCTCTAAAAAAAGAATCATACAAATCGGTGCATTATGGCTAAGTTAAGCGTGAGCAAACCTAATATAATCTTTACATAGTATAAAACAAAGTCGCTCCCGCTGTCTGTACGCTTATGTTGTGGCCAGACTGGCAGCGCGGTGCGGGAAGCGGCGCGGGTGCGGGAACAAGATTTTACAAGCAAACATTGCGTCATTCAGACATCTTCGTTCTTCCAAGGTGTGCATGTTGAAGAATTTCAATCTCTTTTGGTAAGAACGCACTTTTTTGGTTATTCCCACAGAAAAGGCCAAATGCCAAACGAAGCGTTTTTGTACACTTTATGGACGCAAACTATTTGTAGCGTAGTGTGGCCGCCACACCACACTACAATACTCTAATATGCTACGTACTAAACTCTGATAAAGTAATATTTTAGTTTTAATTTGACGAAAACCCTTACATTGTCTTATGACAAATCCCATCATCCTGGATGCTCTTTTAGAAATGGAATCCAAGTGTGGTGCAAAGGTTAGTTTTTGATCAAACAGAACTCCGAGGTCACGAATAGTGTCTACTTCATTAAGTTTGTCCTCATTTATGTAATACCCTGTCTTTACTGGATTATTTTTTCTTGTATATTTTACGTGGTAACATTATTCTTATTCTTATTCTTTATTGTACACAAAATAATAATATATAATACAGTTCCATTGGTAAAATCATGTACAAAGGCGAGCTTAACTCACAAATGAGTTTTCTAACAGCAAACCTTAGAGCGATAGAGAGATTTGATGTTGAGGAGAACAATTACCTAAGTGTACAAGTTATATAAAATTACAAATTAAATACACAATAAATATACACATCTACATAAACTAAACAAATATGTGTATAGCACACAATACATAAACGTAATACATACAATATAATATATAAAAAGACGTACATACATACAGGTCATACAACAGGGTATTGTTTACAAGGAAGGACTAAAATTAGTTGATTTATTTGGTTCCGAAAAAAAATAGTAAAATTAATTGAAACTATGTTGCTATAATGTTATTGACTGATAATACAGAAAGGCGTGGTTAAAATCTTTCGGGTACTTCGGGCCCACGGTGTATAGAACGAAGGTTTAATTTGTTATTCCCGAGCAACATATCAAACAGAGTGCAAGGACTTTGGACCTGTGGATAACAAAAATACAACCACGAAGTGGAGAGTGATCGCGTTGCGATTGTTAGTTGCGATCACTTTCCACTTCTATCCCAATCTATCCAAGTTGGGTTGCTCAGAACTCATACATATTATGGTCATTGGCGTAACCAAAAGCTGTTCACAGTGTACAGTAAACCATAGGTCCGAAAACATAATTACAAGAGTACATAAGTAAAAGACGTTTATTTTTGTCCATTTTACACGATAGAATACATTTTCTGTTACAAAAAAAATTATGAATTTTGTGAATAATCCTAATGAAGAATGGCTGGATGAAATGGTGGCAGGTCACGGGAACAACTTGCAACTCCCGAATTCTCCTTAAACTCAAGGGGAGAATTTACAAGACCATGATCAGACATGGAATGTTAGGTCACAAATGGGATGGACGAAAAGCATGCAGCTGAGATGATAATGTTAAGAAGGAATGGGCGGTGTGATGAAAATGGATAGGACAAGGAATGAGTATGGAGGGAATTTAAAAGGAGCGCCGATAACAGAAAGGTTGAATAGCAATCGATTGTCATGGTATGGACATGTGATGTGAAAGAATGAGGATCATGTTACGAGGAAAGTAGTAAGTATGAATGTGGATGGCTATAAGAAGAGAGGCACACCAAAGAGAAGATGGAAGGATTGTGTGAAAGATGATATGGAGGGAAGTGAACACCTTAGACCATTAAACCAATGGTCTAAGGCACAGGTCCCCAAACTTTTCTGTCTCGTAGACCGCTTGCCATGTTTTTCAGTTTTGGGAGACTCCTGCTTAGCTAATATTGCATTTTTGCAAATTTTCGACTTCAAATGTGTTATGAAAGAAAGAAAAGTTATTTATTCGCGCCAACATGACGCACAAAATAAAATAAAAGTAACAAACTGAATAGAAGCTTGGGGAAAAATATGCGTCACATCCGCGCAAAACGGCCATCGCTCAGCATAATGCTGTGTCTCACGTGCGAGACAAAGCCACAGCGCTGGTGGTCAGCGACAGCCGGCGTTATTGACTGATTATGTGAGGTGTAGAGCGAAAAACAATAAAAAAACACACGTTAAGTTTTATACATTTACTAAACTTACGACAGTACCTACCTACCTACCTACAATAGTACTATCTTCGTCGGTCTGTTTGTTACGTTTTCAGGTAAAAACTAAGCAATAAATCATCTGTATATGTGGGTTATTCCATTAATGGAAAGTAAAAATTAAAGTCACGACCTGCTTAAATGGGATCCACTATCGTGAACCCCCATTTAGATCTCACGGACCCCCAATTATTATTTTCACCCACATGGACCCCTTGTAGGTCGTCGTCTACCCCTGGGGGTCGATATACACGACCACTTTGAGTATTACTGGTCTAAGGTGAACACAGATGATAGGGATATGGAAGAAAAAGACATGCTGCTGAATAAATTGGGATAAGGGCAGGAGGATGATAATGTGAAAAATTCCAATCTCCTTGCATACCCTTTACTACACTCCAACTGGCACCTTTTGATATACGTAGGTACGGTTATGAGATTTTAAATGATTTATTAAATTCTACAAAACAATTGCGTACATACATACTACATAAATATTATTATGTTAACAACAAATGAAACATGAAGACCCATGGCCGAGTCTGCGTGATGAACACGAATCCCGTAACGTGGAGAACGTCAGATGGTCTGAAAAAAAAACGGCCAAGTGCAAGTTGAACTCACGCATCGAGGGTACCGTACAATATAATATTCATCAAATAATTTAATTAATTCAGACATTAGAATGTCTGCAATTTCTTTTTACGTTTTGCTCCTATATCAGACCTTATTATTATTATAAATTGTTTAGGAGATCAGGAGGGGTATTTCTTTGCACATTTTCGAGTACATATAAGCCAAAACCAGTGCGTCAAAAAAATAAAGG
Source organism: Amphipyra berbera (assembly GCA_910594945.2). NCBI lineage: Eukaryota > Metazoa > Arthropoda > Insecta > Lepidoptera > Noctuidae > Amphipyra > Amphipyra berbera. Next base: position 205,016 of record OU343135.1, read on the forward strand.
AATACTGACATTTTTTGAATCTTTAAAGCAAGCTCTTTGTGAGTGATACTCGTCGATAAAAAAAAGCATTTTCGAATATTAAAATGAAAATAAACTGAACTTTTTTTTACCACATACCTATCGTTGCGGGCTAACGTCTTCTGCAACTAATTTAATGTTGATAGTAATACCCAGGGGCGTAACTACCGCCGTATCTGCCGTATCAATTATACGGGGCCCCCGGGCCACGGGGGCCCCCAACGTGCGTAAGCAAAAATTAATAAAAACTGTCAGACCTGTCACTATTGTCCATAGAGGCAGAAACTTTAGAAAAACTAAAGTCATCATCAGCTATAAATCAGTCTGCAGAAAAAAAGGCAAGGAGAGTGTATATTTAATTTGAATTGTTTGTAAAAATTTTGGAAAAAGTGACAGATAATTATGATGAATAAATATTTCTTTTAATTTTATGCAAACATTTTTTTTTCCTTTGTGAGAAATCTTTACCCTACCTAAGGGCCCCCAAACAAATTTTTATACGGGGCCTCGCCAAGGCACGCTACGCCACTGGTAATACCTAGTAGTCACTGAGAAAAAGACAGACGCAATTCGGTTTTGACCTATTTGGTACGGAATTCTAAAAACACGCTAAGTACAGTAGATTCAATTGAAGCCGGAGAACTGAGTGTGTAGTACTACGTAGTAGCGCCACTAGGGAGAAACTGTCCAATGCGGTGCGAATGAGCGTTGACAGACGAACAGAACTGCGCTGGTAAGACAAGGATTTCACTGAAATAATATACTACCTACGATGATATTGAAAAGATACAATTGAAAAAATATATAAAGACGTAAGTTGGGTACACTCTAGACTTTATATTAAGTACCTAGGGCTTTTGGATATGGGTATACAAACGATTATTAGGTACCTATAGGATACGACAAAATTGTAACATTAGTAGGTACCTATAGTATTCTCAATTTGACAGTCTACAATAAAAATAGGTAGGTAAGTACCTAGGTACTTATAATGAACTAGCTGTGTCCTCACGGCTCCGCCCGTAGCCTATGTTACTCAGTGATAATGTAGCTATCTAACTGCAAAATAATTTTTGAAAACAGTCCAGTAGTTATAGTAAGTTTATTCATTACATACAAAAATACATATCTTTCCTCTTTATAATATTAGTATAGATATAGATAGAAAAATCAAAAGTTGCTTTTTAAAAATTAATACTATTTTGCATAATAATTAATGTAGTATCAATTAATGTCACACTTTTCAAGTTATTTCCAAGCTTATTTTAAGTTTATGATTATTACACAGATCCAACCTTCAATACCTACTTAATGATTATTAAGTAAATTGCATCTCGGACAATCAAACATCGGATGTTTTTTCGCCTGTTCTGACCGGTTATCTCAAATAGATAGAGCTAGGAGGAGCTTTTATTTTTCAATACTTTATAATTCCTACATAGCCACCAACTGTAGTTATAGTAAAGTTCACGGGCTCTAACTAGTCTGCAAGCTACGCTGACAGGAAGTACTTGATTTCATGGCGCTTATGATACACTGATAAGAAGCTTGGTTCATGTGGCTGTCTGGCTGTGCGATCTCGTCGAGGGAGGAGCCCCGACGGCTGCGGGTGCGGTAGCCGTGCGGCTCATTAGCTGAACAAGACATTGTGCGAGGTGATCCGATGTGTCGGTCGACGCCGCCAATTGACGCACAAAAGAGCCCTATTGTTGTTCAGAGATGGGAGCGGTGGCGAGCCGCGCCGGGCCGGCCACTCTTCCGCCGCCCGACGCGCCGCTGCGAGGCGCACCGCCGCCAGGCCCATAACTCCGACCAGTGCGTCAATTTAGAACTGGATTTTTTTGCGGTCAAGTTCACTCGACGACAAAAAAATACCTGTTTCGGTTTAAATCCAGTTTGCGGCACGATGCACACCACTGAGGTTGCGGGTGCGCAGAGTAGGCACGGGGACGAGCGGTGGGACGATTCGGCGCGTGATTTGCACTCTAAGATTATGATTAATTGCGTATTTAATCGAGGGGTCACTAGATCGACCTCTCTAGATAAAGGGAACGCTCGGAGGTCGAATCGGACTCCGCCTACACCTGCGCCATCAGCCTCGTATCACCCACCGAACACGCTCCCGTGAGCTCGCCGAAGTCCCGGTGCGTTCGGCACGCAGTGGGCAACAGCGGGGCGGGCAACATTGGTAAGTTTCTTGAAGAGGAAGAACGCGCCGACCTTGTCCGTCCTTGCGGCGCGATAACGCGGGTTCGGGGTCTCGTGGAAACGTGACGCTTCGGGCCGCGACCCCGCTATCGCGCCCTTTTAACCGCGTGTCGCATCGTCGCCGCATCACTCGGCTTGCACGCTCGTCGCGCGTAACACGCACTTTCGGTTCCGACCGTGCGTTTATACATAAATATCCAAAACTAAACATTTCGGATTCAAACGACGGTAAAATCTGAACCGGGGCGGAACATCATAAGAATTGGTTGAGGTGAGCGAAGAAGGCGGACAAGCCTTGTAGCCGCAACCCTGCGACGTTTTGTTTCCGCATAGTGCGTTCAACTGAAGTTACTGTTGTGGTCTGGTTGCAGATACGCGTTATACCTGAGAAGCCGAGATGCCGAGTGCCGTGATGAACGGGGCCAGGGGCTCAGAGGACGACATCGTGCTGACGGGGCTGTCAGGCCGCCTGCCTCAGTCCGACACCATCGAGGAGTTCGCACAACAGCTGTTCGACGGCGTGGACCTGGTCACCGCAGACGACAGACGATGGACTCCAGGTAAGCACTACTTGACATGAGACATCTTCTCATCACGCCTTCTCTTACATTAAGATATTCTCGTGAATGTTTTGAATATCTAAAACAAACTAGTTAAAAACTAATTAATACATAGGTAGGTAAGTACACAGAAATCTAAATAATAAGACAATGTGGTTACATATTATAGGTACCTAACGTAAGACTCACATCGGATCTACGTATATACGATAATTTTGGTTTTTGGTACAAGTCCGTAAATAAAACAATTACCACCTTAGTGCATATTAGTTATGATCATAACCGATGAATCGTAATGGTAGTGATAAAATACTATCAATTGCTTATTGAGTAACGAGAATCTTGTACTTCTAGATAGTGTGACATTGTGTTCACCTACCTATGTAGGTACTTAGTTCCTAAATTGTTTACGATTTAGGTAAGTGTAATCGCATCGCTACGATTTAGAGCAGTGTTGCCAGATCGGATTTGTAAATTTACAGCGGTTTGAGTATATAGGTACTTACAGTATTTTAGTATAAAAATACAGTATATCGTAAAGTTAAGAGCGAAGCGAAGAGCAATAAAAAGTATATATGGAAAAGTACATAATGATAAAAAATAAATGTATACATTTTTTTTCCCTGAATTTCTCAAAAGTACTATACCTATTTCTGCATCATTTTTGGGAAAAATACTATATTTGATCAAAAAAAGGTGGCAACCCTAGTCGTCGCTCCGATTTAGAATTCAATTTAGTGTACCTAGTGTGATCACTAGCTTCTAACTTCCTAGTTAGAGTGTTCCTAATTAGATTTAGAATTCAATTTAGTGTACCTAGTGTGATCACTAGCTTCTAACTTCCTAGTTAGAGTGTTCCTAATTAGATTTAGAATTCAATTTAGTGTACCTAGTGTGATCACTAGCTTCTAACTTCCTAGTTAGAGTGTTCCTAATTAGTGTACCTAGTGTGATCACTAGCTTCTAACTTCCTAGTTAGAGTGTTCCTAATTAGATTTCCTAAAAATCGAATAGTGTAATAAGCACTTAAAAACTCGCAACAATATACCAATAAATATGTTTTAGTTACTTACTATACATACCTATAGTTCCTTAATAAAACCCCATTTACTTAATAGTCTTTGTAAGTGTGCTGACTACCTACTGTTACTAGTTGGTAAGAGAAAACCGGGTGGTAGCTTCTTTTTCGAAACTCAGAGTCAATGGCTCTGTGATTGTTTTAGTCATATCACATTAAGTATAATTATTATAAAGTAAGGGTCTAAGCTAGGGGTTCTCACCCGAGTCGCGCACGCCGCCCTACCGCTTCGCTGGTGCGCCCGCAGTCCGCACATCTTCTGTTTGCGAGTTGCTGATACGCACTAAATGTCTGTCTCGCTTCGACTGCCCATACATCGCCGGATTTATAATAAATAGGGTACCTACATAGCGAGTATTAGGTACCTACGATGTAAACCTGAATGTTACACAATTTATTTACCTACCTATTATTTTTATCTATGCAATAAAACTACAAAGTATTACGTTATTCCAGCTTCTAAAAAAAACCCGTCTCCGATCCGTAAAGGCCATGTTTAGAATCGATATACAAACATTATTATAATATTAATGTATGTAAGTAATAGATTAGGTAATATTATGAAACAGAAAAGTGTTTTTTACGTACTTAATATTTTTCATAAAACTGGCATAGGCCACTCCATAGCGGCCCGCGGTCCTACCAGAGCCGCCCGGTGCGTCAACGGGGATTTGGCCAGGGCCTAATGTACCCTAGAGGTTACATAGGCTGAAATCAGCTGAATTCTGGGAGCACAAGGGTCTGAGGGGTGCAACGAGAAAGGTCGGGCTCGGGCGAACGGCGCGGCGCGACGCAAAACATTTTGAAAAAGCCCAGCTTTAGTAAAAACAAAATCAGGGCCGGTCATACCATAGGGCGAACGAACCGGCTGCTCCAGACCCGGACTGGGCGGCGCGGCGCCAAAATGCGACAATAAATAAAGAAAAAATACAATATTGTTTCGTAAGTAGTTAAGTAGGATCTTCTTGTTTTTTAGCTTAAAAATATTTTTTCAGACAATTTTTAATTTTATTTGAATTGATAACAGAAGTTTAAACAAAAAAAAGAATCTTATTGCTATAATTACTAAATTAGACAAACACGAGAACGTTGAATGATCTTGTCATTCTCATCATAAAAATGTTAATAATTTTTGGGTAGCATTAAACATTTTGATAATAATTGCATTTTAGGGTACAGTACCCAAAGAAAATTAAAAATAATAAAAGTCTAAGTCCAAAGGGAGTCCCAAACTCCCAATACTTACAAGAAACCTAAAAAAAATGTTTATTTTTTCTAATTTTGTACTGCTCTACCTAAAAACCGTAAGTAATCTATACTAATATTATAAAGAGGAAAGATTTGTATGCAACGAATAAACTTAAAAACTACTGGACCGATTTCAAAAATTCTTTTACCGTTAGAAAGCTACATTATCACTGAGTAACATAGGCTACGGGCGGAGCCGTGAGGACACAGCTAGTAGATTATACAAGCGTGAAACTTGGTATGATTGTACCTACTTAGTGCATACTCTATAGTTAAACAACAAATAATAAAAAGTTAATTTATTTTTATTTCAATTACAACAGTTATTGTAAATAAATAGATCTCAGTTTGTTAAAGCATAGTCCTAGGCACTAGGTTTGAGTGGCAATTATTAATTTCGTAAAAATTACTCGCGTTGATTACTATAGGTACTTTGTTGACGTAAATCCTAAGCAAATTGTCCGTAACATTAATAAATATCAGGCGAGAACGAATATAACGTTTTAGCAAAAAAAAATTGCCGCTTGTTTTTTATATAGACATCGGATTATATGCACTATCAAGATGCCAAAATATGCACAAAAAAGGGCGAAATATGTACAATCAAAAAAACATTTTTTATTTGAATTTACGTTTATTTTCACATTATATCTACAAGGTTTGTCGGAAATGGGGTACTAAGCCGCGGGCCACTTAATATGTCACTGATGATTTTTTTAGTGTTAAAATTATGTTAAAAGATAAAAAAGATAAAATATATTTATTTAGCAAAATATGGGTGGTACAACATAAAATATGGTGGTGGTTTGTGTTTAACTGTTTTATTTTTTCATTTGGCGGCCTCTAACTTAAGGAATATTACCCCAGGCTAGCTAGTAATAGTACATGGCGTAAATTAAGGATAAACTGAGATTAAAAAAAAACTCCTACGAGTTTATGTATTGAAAGTACGAGATATTTGGCAGGCCTGGTACGAGAAAAAAAATTCGCCATCTGGCAACCTTGAGTAGATAGGATTCAATGCGCTCGCTGAGTATGTGCGGGGTAGACGTGTCGACGGCATAATACAACACGTCTAACACGTATAACTACTGAAATAAGCACTTTTAATGAAAAAGTATCAAAATATGCAATAACGCTATAAAAATAGAATTATATGCATCAGCACATGCAAATGCATATAATCCGATGTCTATTTATAAGCCTTAATCCTTTATGATTGTTCGCTTTTCGTGACTGTTTTGGTACCTGCCGCAACACATCTACTGGGGCCACCTGTACTGCTCCCAGTGTGGAGTAGAGTCATTAATGTGGCCCTAAGCATTAAGGGCTCGTCGAGTCAATTGTCGTTCATGTCAATTTGAGGGCCACGCACGTCCCATTATATTGGCCCTCTCTAACAGATGCAACGATTGAGGAGATATGTGGACTAAAGAGAGGGGCAGAATAAAAAAGCGTCGCGTGCTATTCTTGCCAGCAGTACCTACATATTATATCAATGTTGCCAGCAGTTAAAAATATTGCCACATTCTACGGCAAATCTATTTCAACGAACTTACTCCATAATTATCCGTACAGTACTGGCCTCAACGCATCTTATTACCCGGGTTACTCACATCGTACATGTACGAATGTTTTCCGTTTTGTATGGAAAGTGTTCTCATAATCATTGCGAATGTCAGCCCCACACTTGTGGGTTCGCGTATACGTGCGAATGTGACTGACCCGTATTAGGTGATGGGGACGATGACGACTAGGGGATTCTGCTAGTCACTCTTAAAAGAAGAAAAAAGGCCTTATGGAATCGGCATCGGACAAAAAGAGGCATTCCATTTAGCGCACCAATTTGAAGAGCGCCAATGAGACTGAAGATGAAAGGCAAAAAAGGGAGAGTACAAGAAGAAAAGATCTCCAAATGAAGCAAGTGCCTCACCTGGACGTTGTTAGGCATAGCGCCCACCACAAGTCGTTGAAAATGTTCAATAAACTGCCAACAGAAATAAAAAATCTAGTATATACATATACAAGTGGGTTTCAGAGTAAGCTTAAACGGTTCTTGTTAAATAAGTGTCTTTATTCTGTTGATGAATTATAGATGAATACTAAAGTCAATATATGTTTATTGAGTTTTATGACTTGACTTATGACATTTACTTTTGTATTCTAATTTATTTTTTATTTTTTTATTCCCAGTATTGTTTAATTGACATATTTTATTTCATTTTGTTTTTATTTTTTTATTATTATTCTGACTGTAATGTAAATTGGATACCTAATTGTAATGATATAAATATAGATTCCGTGCATAGTTATAGAAATTCAGACACAATGTAAATTGTTATTGAATAAATGAATTGAATAGTAATGGGAATACTAATACTATTGGTGTGACTCGAATTGGTGCTCTTCCAAATAATGGAATATGCTGCAAAAACATGCGCAAGCGTGAACACGTGCGTGTATCAACAATCCAACATAGATTATCATTTTACAACTCTATTTAATACTACTTTATTCAAACAGTGCTATTTGTAACGTCATCTTCAAATCAGCGCGTATTCCGCACGGGGCGAATATCACAGAATCGGATTTTAAGGGACAAAAGTTTGCGTAAAAAGTGCACTAATGCCTCGAGAACAAATGTATTAACAAAATAGGTCATATCTAAGCTAGGTCTGTAAAATGACGTCTTCAAAACTAGGACACATCCAGGAAGACCCGCATGGGTAGCAGCCCGAATATACGCGAATGCAATAGAAGAACGTTGGTAAAGTTGGTGCGCAACGTAGTCTATCACTCAGGCAGTAGTATAAATCTTGCGCTAGGTACGCGATGTAATTAACAGTAGGTACTATTGTTCAGGACCATGCCAATGCCATGTTGTAATGAAGTAAACCGTTATACGCGTATAATGTGACGATCTACGCGCACTGCACGACGGGAACACGAGCCACGGGCCGCGTGGGTGCCACACGTCTTCTGATCTACGCGCACTGCACGACGGGAACACGAGCCACGGGCCGCGTGGGTGCCACACGTCTTCTGATCTACGCGCACTGCACGACGGGAACACGAGCCACGGGCCGCGTGGATGTCACACGTCTTCTGATTTAGGACGACTGCCCCACATTTCATCCAATTTTATGCAATCAATAGTGGCTCTACAAATTTTAAAATCATTGTTAAAGGACCTGAAAATCTGTAGAGCCACAATTTCTTGTTCCTTGATGAACCAGTAAAAAAACTCATCCGCAGCTAACTGGAATTGGAATTATCACAAGCACCACTGTCGTGTTTAGAGTTCCGTACCAAAATGGTCCCAAACCGAGCCTTCCTGGAGCAGCCCGTCCGCCTCTGTCTCCGTCGTTTAATCGGCTACTAATAAAGCTCTCGCCACGGAATTTGGCACAGTTGGCAAATTTGCGTATCCGCATTTAATTATTATTTAAAGAAAATTAATCCTTTTATATTCATTTACTAAGGAAAGGAGGTACATAAACAAAGCTGGAAAAAGTTGTCGAACAGGGTGTTATTTAAAATAATTTTGAATATTACTTACAGTAAACCAAGATTAAATAAATAACTAAAAAATACGCAAAACAAAAAATAATGATTGCCTGTAAAATAAAACATTTGATCTGATATAAACAAATTCTGATCACTTTCATTTAAGAAATTAAACGTAAAATTTTACTTTTTTTTATTTATTTTTTTGAGTTTAAAACGTTTATCTATAATTTACAATTTTTAAAGCAAAAACCGCCCCACGCTTTTACGTTAATTTTTTTAAATGAAAGTTCATTATCTTCCACCATTGCATGTTTTTATAGTTTTTTAACTACCTATGTATTTATTTTTCACTTTTTAGTGCAACAAATCAAACGAGCCCTACTTATTATATGTCTACTAGCAATCGTGCGGGGTTCCAGTACCCACCTTCCGGCTCCATCATGACATCAGCTCGATGGTACCAGATTATTGTATGGTCATCAGAATTACATACTTACCTATATTCGCAAAGTTTCACATCGATGCGATAGTTAGAAGTAGAAGAAAATAGATTTCCAAAGTATAGTATTTTTACAAACTTAGTTAGTTATAGGCGAAGATAATATAAAGCGTGTAACAAAAAAGTAATTAGGTTTCTACTTTATTATTAACTAGCTGTGTCCTCACGGCTCCGCCCGCGTAAGAAGTTTAATTCCAGTCATAAATATAGCCTATGTTACTCAATGATAATATAGCTTTCTGACGGCAAAAGAATTTTTGAAATCGGTCCAGTAGTTTTTAAGTTTATTCGTTACATACAAAAATACAAATCTTTCCTCTTTATAATATTAGGTACTTAGTATAGATGAACCGCACAATTATACACCTAGTGCACTCGACGCTCACACACATATCGACATGCTCCGGAGATAACTTATGTGACACCTAAGTTAAATAATTAAGATACATCTTAAACATATATTTCTGAAGTAATGAGATAAGTACCAAGAAGACATTTCAATAACTTACCTATCGGCGGTTTGCCCTACCAGAGATAGAAATTTGACATTACTTCTATGGAGCTTATGTCGGGTGAACTAGGTCTATATTGTGCGGTTCATTGATAATAAAGAAGGTACCTAATTAATACTAACTAGGAAACGGCGTTAATTAAATATTCAACTTCATTCACTATCTCTTATGCGATTAGAGCAATTGTTGCAGTAGTGGTTTGCGCGATACGGCCCGGCATGGCGGCAGTACAACAGTCCGGCTAGGATAGCATACTGTAGGACAGCGGTTCCTTAACTCGCCCACACACTACATACACCGCTTTTATATTACAAAAACTCTAACTAAATAATAAGAAACAAGGACACTGCAATTTATAAAGAGTAAAAAACCTTTATAAGAAATATTTCATACAACGATTATTCATGTAAAGAATGAAACTGTTTTACTAATAGGTGATTGTTTTGAAGTTCTGTTTTTGTCCGCCATGCGCCGGTTGTATGCGTACCTATGTCTGGGACAGCATCCAATCTAAACCTATTTTTTTGTATGACTATAAAAGCCCGTTACACAACGATAGAGCAGTTAGGATAGCCGTTTTGCCATAACCCAAAATTCGTTCAGTGACACAGACTCAGTCTCGCTACCTACAGTGGTTACAGTAATGGTTATTCTTATGACATGTTACTTATTGCTGTAAAAAATTAAATACAGTGGAAACAGTTTATTACGACTTCGCTTAAAGCGACAATCCGCTTAATAGCGACTTGCGAACACCATTTAGTTTGGTTTTCATTGAAATTGTGAAGAGAAAAGGCTGTTTACAGCGACCAGACGACTCCGGATATAGCGACCAATCCCGCTTTTAGAGATGTCATTTCAAGCGAAAATAAGCATTTTCTTCTGGTTATAACGACATGTCCTTCATTTGTTAGTAAGTAAATGAATAGTAGTATAATATATATAATAGTAGTTTAGTAGGGCATAATTTACGTATAAATCGGTGTTCTAAATGGCGATTGTCATTCAATTTATAATTAATGGAAAATATTTTATATTCCTTAATTGTACACGGTATTTGAATATAGGCAACTATCTACAGATGCTTATAACGACGACCTCTTAGTAGGTTCCTACGACTAAATGTCGCGACTCGCGAGTCCCTTCGTCATCGTTGGAAGCAGACTCCACTGTATTATTTGTAACTGTGGTACGATTCAGTGGCAGATGTACCTAACTGATTCGCAAAGCACTAGTGACTTCTACGGAACCCACTTTAGGAATCGCTGCTGTAGGATACCTACTGTAGGAGCGGCCGCAACTGGCATCGAATGATTCCTTTGTTTACGAGTGAGCACAAAATTGGCCAGTTGCGTGTGACGCCGCGCGCCGCCAATCAGCGAGGTTATCTGTCCGACCATTTGTCTTGTATCTCTCATCGGCTCATCATGGACACCCGACACTCAACAGATCGATCTCTCAATCTACAAATTATTCCACTTGTTCACAAAGTTTAGTTTTTTTGTACTATTTATATTGTTTATTTCCTGATTTAATGCATAACTTAAATATAAGCGCACGTATACCCGCTAAGGTAGATACCTACGTTCGTAAATGGTATCCTTGAACTTGTTAATTTAGATATTGGGTAGTAGTAGGTAGGTATAGTTATAACTTGCTACTTAGATTTCTGTATTTATAACTGATTAGATTTGCAATGAAAAAAAAACCGGCCAAGTGCGAGTTGGACTCGCGCAACAATATATAAAAACGGCAAAAAATCATGTCTTTTGTATGGGAGCCCCCTTAAATATTTATTTATTTAATTTAATTATTTATTTTTAAATTGAATATATAGGTAGGTAACTAAATATTCTGTGAATATTTCAAGCGTTTACCTGTTGCCGTTATCAATACCTAGGTATCGAGCAAAAACGAGCAAAAAAATCACGTTTGTTTTATGGGAGCCCCCTTAAATATTTATTTTATTCTGCTTTTTAGTAGGTAAGTATTTGCTGTTATAGCGGCAACAGAAATACATCATCTGTGAAAATTTCAACTGTCTAACTATCACGGTTCATGAGATACAGCCTGGTGACACATTACGGGTCACTTCAACAGGCAACAGGGATACCTACTATTATAACCGAATTATAATAAAAAGAATCACATAGGTAATACTAAATCAGTGGCAATTCAAAAGGAAAGGAGGAAGAGCGACGGTTTTGTGACGGTTGTTGCATACAAAATTGAGTAAGTAAGTACTCAGTAGAGTTCTGGACTACATGTTATGTTACTTATAGGTACCTAATTAAAATAATGTCCTGTATACATTCAAAGTAGCAGATCGCCCACATATTGGAACGTTTAATCAATTGGTGCGCGAATGAATGGCCAGTGTCAACGGCACGCCGCCGCGCCGCGCCGCCGGCCGCCCGGACGAGCGTCCCTTGTGAGTCGAGGCTTTCACCGTTAGGCGAGGACGAGCGGCTGGCACGGCGGAGCTCGGCGACCGGAGCGCGCGGCGCGCCCGCCTCGTGTGCGCGCGCCCGCGACCCGCGGTGGCGTGATGCGCCGTGCGTCACTGCGCCGCCCGCGCACACACACACACGCACACAACACGCGATATCTATCTCTGCTAACAAAGATCTTATTACTCGTCAAACCTGTCATAAATTATGTCATCGTGCTAACAGGAAAATAGTAAATATTGATATATTTATAAGGTTTCCGCATGGGTGTGTGACATCACAGACGTGTTTAGTTAGATAGCCCGCTGATAAACAAACATATTCTCCAAAATTGTATGACTTACCATCCGTTTGATGACGCACATAATAGGTATCTACAGGTACAAGTTTATCTAAAACCAAAACCGGATTCAGGATTAATAGGTGTCTGAATAGCTTCCACGTTAGTTCCTAATTGCAACGTAGGCTACTCATCATTTTTAATAATTCGTTGGGAATTTTGGGATGATAAGATGTTTCCTTTTATAAAATTACCAAAACTTAGTTTTCATTCGGCTACATAGTCCAATCAATCTAAAATTATGAGTTCTAATTTGAAGCTGGCGATGATGATTGTACTCCAATCTAAATTACTGAAACGCGAGACTACTGTATACCGGGGCGTTACGGGCACTTACGAGTCACACAAGTGTTATTCTGGGAATGTTCTTCAAAACGTCGAACGCTTGGCGTCTAAAGATTATGTGAATAATCCTCTGATTCAGAACGGTTCTATTAATCAGTTGTCGAACGATTCGGTTTGTTATCTCTTTTTCTCTTGTTACGAAAATCGTAGACGGAACGAGATAACACACCGAATCGGTCGACAGCTGCTTATCGAAAAGGTTATGAATCGGGGGCTGGACAAGTCATTTTAGGTATTCTTAAAAGTTTTATATGAGGGTCGCATGAAATGAACTAAAACGTCAGTCGATAGTTTGACGATTTTGTTTTGTAATGCAACCCGGACGAGCAAAATACCCCTATGATTATAACTATCGCCCTCGATAACTTATTAGTTAGGTAGGGGAGACCGGGGACAATAGTTACATTTTTTACTTCTACTTCATTTGCGGAGACACTAGGTATTCATATTTAATAATAATAATTATTTATTTATTTCAGACATATAGTCCATAAATCAGATAACATTAAATCAAATTAAAAATAATAAACATTCCCACAATCAATTACAAAAAATTTGACATACACAATTTACACAATAATGTCAAAAAATACGAGGAGAGGCGCTAACATGAAGCTGCATCCACCTCTGTATCAAGGACAAGTCCCACCGCTCGGACAACACCCTCAGGAGACTGTTCGAGCTGCTACGTAGGCGACTTAATAGTGAAGCGCTCCGCTTCCTTATGATCGCGAAAAAGTCGTCCGTTCTCGTCTCAGCAAACATAGTCTAAGCACTACAAAACCGCGGAAGCCCTAACAGTATCCTGAAAGCATTATTGTACTGCACGCGCAGTGCGCTATAAGTCCGCTGCGTAAAGTTGGCCCACAGGCTGCACGTGTAAAACGACTGACAATATGCCTTAAATAATGTCACCTTTACAGGCCTAGTACATCGCGCAAACCTGCGAGCCAACATGTTACACCGGACGGACAGCGCTCTGCGCTCTCTGTCAATGTCCATGTTATCACACAGATCGTCGGAGAAACCTTACATTTAAATTAAGAAACATAGTTTAATAACCTACAGGATTTTATTGTTAAAGTGTACTTAAACCGTATAGAACATGGTGTAATTTGCTTTTGAAGTGGGACGGACGAGTATTACAATCAACCCCATACCCAGGATCAATTGTACCAGGCTTATTAATCAAAATAAAACGCAGAATAATTAATTAATCAGTCTTCTTCATTTACTATCAAGTAGTTTAAACCTTTATAATCAGTCTTCTTTATAAGGCACTGGAATATTATGAATAATTTTCATAAAATTATCACATAAACGTAAAGTTGCATTTTCTCACTATAAACTAAAAATTTAACACAATTCTTATAGAGCTATACCTAATCACTTTGGTGTCCCTATCACAATAGCATTCAAATTAAACAAAAACCTTATGCCGTACATAACATAATCAACAACATAAGTTTGCCTACAAATGTAGCGTCAATAGTAACTGACACGTGGTACCTACAATTACTCCCAAGGACCTTTTTAACCGACTTCCAAAAAAAGGAGGTTCTCAATTCGGCTGTATGTTTTGTTTTAACTTTTTTTTTAATGTTTGCTACCTCACTACACCCTCATTTATGAACCGATTTGAATAATTATTTTTTTGTTTGAAAGAGTATTCTTTCGAAATGGTCCCATTTAAATTTGGTGAAGATCTGATGAAGAACTTCGGAGATAGACAATGGATCTCCTTAATGACGAACAGTAGGTACGCATAATGTGATGATATGATTATGTTACGAGCAGCGTCTTTAGTAGGTCCAACCATGCTTTAATTACGGCCACTGAAACATACAAAATGAAAAAAATTAACAAAAATAAAACCGACATCAAAAAAACGAAGAAAAGAATAAAATAATATTATAAAATTAACAGTTTCAGAAGTCTGTGCCTTCAATTTGGTTCAACGTGGATTAGCACCGACTTCTGAAACTGTTAATTTTATTATATGGTAATTATTTTATTCTTTTCTTCGTTTTTTTAAGTCTGTTTAATTTTTGTTAAAATGTTTTTTATAATTTATAATTATATTTCTCAGTCAGTTCTCAGTCTCAGTCGTTTTCTCTCGTTTTCTTGGCATCTGTGGAAAAAATATTTTTTAGTTTTTCTAGGATTTAACATATAAAACATTGGGGTCAATTGTAACGCGGGGTCAATTGTACCGTAACAACCAACCCCGTCGACATTGTTACAATTTGTCCTTCGCGGCTATTTTGGGGAAAATATAAAAACACTACGATAAAAACAAGAATAATACACAAATCATCTCGTATGGCATTCTTTAGTTCCTGTAGTAACGAATGGTAATAATATCTGCGTATAGCATGCATTAATTTAGAAATTACAACGCAATTAAATGATGGGTAATACTTACAGCGACCGCGCAAAAACTTCACAGCGACTTTGTACATATTGACTCCACACTGCCGCCGCGGCTGACTAGCGAGCAGGTCCGGACACGTACTGGCCATAGCCTCTGCGCACTCACACATCCTTACGTTGCTGCGTAGTTACCGAAATATTCTTAAAGTTACTATTGCTCCGCGTTACTATTGTCCCCGGTCTCCCCTACTACCGTACGTAATTATAATTTATCGAAGGATTTTTTGATTGAATGTATGCGGCCTGATGCAACAAGAAAGGGTTCATACATTATTGTATAAAATATCTAGATTCTCTTTAGTTTTCAGATAATTTAGGGTAACGAATCACAACTTAAAATTAATTGTAATTTTTCCCGACAGGATTGCACGGTTTACCAGAACGTAATGGCAAGCTCAAAGACTTGGCGCACTTCGACGCGACGTTCTTCGGCGTGCACGCAAAGCAGGCCCACCTCATGGACCCGCAGCTGCGCCTGCTGCTGGAGCTGACGCACGAGGTCATCGTGGACGCTGGCATCAATCCGGCCGAGCTGCGCGGCTCGCGTACCGGCGTCTACGTGGGCGTGTCCAACTCCGAGACCGAAGAGATGTGGACCGCCGACCCCGACAAAATCAACGGCTATGCGCTCACGGGCTGTTGCCGCGCCATGTTCCCCAACCGCATCTCCTACACGTTTGACCTCAAGGGGCCGTCGTTCGCAGTGGACACAGCCTGTTCCAGCTCCATGTTCGCGCTGGCGCAGGCGGCGAGTGCCATTCGCGCTGGTCACTGCGACGCCGCCATCGTAGCCGGTACCAACCTGTGCCTCAAGCCTGCCAACTCGCTCAACTTCCACCGGCTCAGCATGTTGTCGCCCGAGGGCCGCTGCGCCGCCTTCGACGCGAGCGGGCGCGGCTACGTGCGCTCTGAGGCGGCCGTGGCCGTGCTGTTGCAGAGGCGCGGCGCGGCGCGGCGCGTGTACGCCACGCTGCGCGGCTTGCGCATCAACACGGACGGCGCCAAGGATCAGGGCATCACCTTTCCATCTGGAGACATGCAGCGTCGCCTCGCCGAGGAGACCTTCGCGGAGGCCAAGCTGCGGCCCAGTGACGTCGTGTACGTCGAAGCCCACGGCACTGGCACCAAGGTAATACTTTGATTCAGCATATTTATTATAGATAGACAAGGTGAGACAAGTGTAGAGTCGGTAGTAGCTGTTTGGCCGAGGAAGTACCATCACCATACCTATTTCTGCCGCCAAGCAGCACTGCTTTGTTCCTGTTTGAAGGGTATGGGTGCCGGTGAAATTTAAGGCACATGAGACTTTCCAAAGTCGTCTCTAAGGTTTGCCAGGTATCAGCAATCCTCGTGGTGTGGTAGGTTTATAAATACAGGCGGCGGTAACCAGTTCCATCAGGTGGGCCGACGGGCTGTTTGCCCTTATTACATGAAAAAAGTGAAAACCACATGTCTATACAAGGTTAGTCGGAAAGGGGGTACTAAGCCGCGGGCCACCTAAAGTATCACTGATGACTATTTTAAGCAAGTGTTAAAATTTCAAAATTCGATAATTTTTATTTGCATGCAAAAAGATTCTTATTTTAGTTTTTTCCAAAAAAAAATATACCTGCTTTAGTTATGAATTCAGAAAATTAATTTTCTTATCCGTGACCCCAAATTAGACCTAAATTGTAAAAACAGCTGATCATACCTATGGACAGATATATTTTAGCATATTTTTTACGAAATCTTTGAAAAGCTATTTCTCTTAAACTATCGAGTTTTGGGGAAAGTTGTAGAACAAAAGTTATCACTTATTATGGGTAGTATAACACTCTTTCGGCTTAGTACCCCTTTTCCGACTAACCTTGTATATCTATCTCCCTTCTCTTAGCTTTTTTGTAAATATATTAAAAAATCTTTAAGCGTTGATACTAGCAGTCTCCTGTATCATAGTAACGTTTACAATAATTACTAATATGACATGGATAACCAGAAACGGAACGAATACTGTAGGCCGTAATAGTTCCAAACTCGGAGCTGCGACCCGCAGCACCGATGTTCTCACGGTCTAATGTTTACTTGCGCCAATCTGGCCGGCAATGTGCATTATTTTGAGATTTGTTTATGAATAAGTAACGTCCTGATAAAATAAGTAATGAGCTGTTCATGTGGTCTTCAGGTGGGAGACCCACAAGAGGTGAACGCCATCGCGGAGTTGTTCTGCGCGGGACGCAAGACTCCGCTGCTACTGGGCTCCGTGAAGTCTAACATGGGCCACTCGGAGCCCGCGTCGGGGCTCTGCTCCATCGCAAAGGTGGTGGTGGCCATGGAGCGCGGCGTCATCCCCGGCAACCTTCACTACAAGAATGCCAACCCGGATATCCCCGCGCTCAGTGACGGCAGGATCAAGGTAAATTGTTGATGAGTCAATCATAATCACAAGTATGTGTATTTTTTTACTTAGAAATTTTTAAATCGCATTATGTGTCATCATTTCATGTTAAAACCCGTACTAGTAGGTATGTTATCTGTCTCAATCTAATTGTGGTGCCGTTCGTCGCGCTAACATGTTTGTATGTGTGTGTGTAGGTGGTGGACCGCAACATGCCGTGGGAGGGCGGACTGGTGGCCATCAACTCGTTCGGGTTCGGCGGCGCCAACGCACACGTGATCTTCGAGTCGCAGGCCGGCGGCGGGGCGGCGCGCACGCCTGCGCGCTACGCGGCGCCGCGCGTCGTGCTGGCCTCGGGCCGCACGGAGGACGCCGTGCGCGAGCTCACGTCGCTGGCGGCGCAGCACCGCGACGACGCGGGGCTGCACGCGCTGCTGGACACCGTGCACCGCTACAACATCCCCGGACACTCTCAGCGCGGCTTTGCCGTACTCACCGACCCGCCGATCGAGGAATGCACCGTCAGTATACTGGCAATAGCATGTGCCGATTACAGCTTTTCTCATTTGTTCGTGTCTAACGACTTCGTCTACACAGGAAATAGAGAGTGGCGAACCTCGGCCGGTGTGGTTCGTGTTCTCGGGCATGGGCTCGCAGTGGCCCGGCATGGCCAAGACCCTGATGCAGCTGCCGGTGTTCGCGGCCAGCGTGAACCGCTCGGCGGCCGCCCTGCGTCCGCACAACATCGACCTCATCAACATCATAACGGAGGCACCGGCCACGGCGTTCGATGACGTCATCAACTCCTTCGTGTCCATCGCGGCAGTGCAGGTGGCGCTCGTGGACGTGCTGCGTACGCTCGAAATCCGTCCTGACGGCATCGTCGGCCACTCGGTCGGTGAAATCGGTCAGTATCAGTCGACATCACGCGGTACTTTAATCATTATGTCACATATACTGACGAGGAGTTCCCGCAGGCTGCGCATACGCGGACGAGACGCTGACGGCGGAGCAGGCGGTGCTGGCGGCGTACTGGCGCGGGCGCAGCATCGTGGACGCCAAGCTGGCGCCGGGCGCCATGGCGGCCGTGGGGCTCTCGTGGGAGCAGTGCGAGGCGCGCTGCCCGCCCGACGTCGTGCCCGCCTGCCACAATGCCAACGACAGCGTCACGGTCAGTTGTACATACCTACACACCTACTCGTGGACGCCTAGCTGGCGCCGGGCGCCATGATGGCCGTGGGGCTCTCGTGGGAGCAGTGCGAGGCGCGCTGCCCGCCCGACGTCGTGCCCGCCTGCCACAATGCCAACGACAGCGTCACGGTCAGTTGTACATACCTACACACCTACTGGCTGACAAACATAACGGAACGTCATGATAATGCTGTAAGAGGTCGAAGTTTTTACGTCCCGGGATACTATGTTTCACCATAATTATAACAGTATGTTAAAGACATGACGTTGATAAAATCCCAGTCCACTCGTACCCAACACGCTTCTACATGTCACCAGTAGGATATGTGTATGTAGAATCGATTGGATGGTTGTCTCGTTATATTTCAGTCGTGAGTCTTGTCGGTGCACCATGTGCAGTAGTATGTAGTTAATGATACTGAGCTAGATCTCGTGCGTTACATACTTACATCCACATCATACCCGTAAGTGTGAGTCTATCTTGTTTCTCAATATTAATACTAAATATAACGTGTAGATTTCAGGACCGGTTGATTCCCTAGAGAAGTTTGTGGCTGCTCTGTCCGCGGAGGGCACGTTCGCGCGGCGCGTCAACAGTTCAGGTGTGGCTTTCCACAGCAAGTACATCGCGACCGCCGCGCCGCTGCTGCGCCGCAGCCTCGAGAAGGTCATCCCCGAGCCCAAGCCGCGCACTGCGCGCTGGATCTCCTCCTCGCTGCCCAGGGACAAGTGGAACTCGGACCTCGGTAAGGCTGCCTCACTAGCTGGTTTAAATCACAGAATGACGGAAAAAACTAAACGTATGACTACAGATATAAAAGTAAAATTCATTCCCCACCTGCAGCCAAACTGAAAAATTATAACCGTACCAGCTTGCGGACCTAGATAAGACCGATGGGTGCAAAATATGTGACGTTTGAGTATCCCCCACAGCAAAGTTGAGCGACGCCAACTACCACGTGAACAACCTGCTGTCGCCGGTGCGGTTCGCGGACGCCGTGCGCGAGGTGCCGGCGCGCGCCATCGTGGTGGAGGTGGCGCCGCACGCGCTGCTGCAGGCCGTGCTCAAGCGCGCGCTGCCCGCGCCCGCGGCCGCGCACGTGCCGCTGGTGCGGCGCGACGCGGCCGACGCGTGCGCGCACCTGCTGGGCGCCGTGGGCCGCCTGTACCAGGCCGGCGCGCAGCCCGCGGTGGGCAAGCTGTACCCGGCCGTGCCCTTCCCGGTGCCGCGCGGCACGCCCGGCCTGGCCTCGCACGTGCGCTGGGACCACTCGCTGGACTGGAGCGTGGCGCACTTCGGCGAGGCGTCGCGCTCGGGCGAGAACGTCATCGAGTACGACGTGTCGCGCAACGACGACAGCTTCATCACCGGACACAACATCGACGGACGAGTGCTCTTCCCCGCCACCGGATACCTTGTGAGTGCTGCCGCTTTTCGCAAAGAAATTTATTAATTTGAAGACGCACAGTAAAACTGTCGGAAGCCGCCGGAGGGGACGTAATATTCTCTCCCTAATTGAATTTGAATTCTTACAGACCCTCGTATGGAGAACTATGGCGAAACTACACAACAGGAAGCCTGAAGAAACCCCAATAGTGATGGAAAACATTCAGTTCCGGCGCGCAACCATCGTGTCGCGTGACACGCCCGTGCGCTTCCTCATCAACGTGCTGGACGGCACCGGCGAGTTCGACGTGTGCGAGGGCGGCGCCGTGGTCGTGACCGGCACAGTGCGCCTGGCCGAAGACCCAGCCGCGGAGCGACTGCGGGACCTCGACGACTCGCCGCCGCGCGAGGAGGAGGGGCTGCTGCCGCTCGCTACCGACGACATCTACAAGGAGCTACGCCTGCGCGGCTACAACTACGGCGGCATCTTCCGCGGCATCCGCTCGTCTGACCCGCGCGGCACAGCCGGCCAGCTCGCCTGGGACGACAACTGGATTTCCTTCATGGACACCATGCTGCAGTTTGGCATCATCGGCGTGGACACGCGCGAGCTGTACCTGCCCACGCGACTGCAGCGCGCCCTCATCGACCCGGCGGCGCAGCTGGCGGCCGTGGCGGCGCTGGCCGAGGGCGGCACCGTGCCCGTGCGCATGCACCGCGACATCGACGTCATCAGCGCCGGCGGCATCGAGTTCCGCGGTGTCAAAACCAGTCTCGCGCCGCGCCGCGCCAACCCGCAGGCGGCGCCCAAGCTCGAGAAGTACGTGTTCCTGCCTTACGACAACGCCACCGTCGCCACCGAGGACACTTCGCGCTCCAAGCGCGATGCGCTTACCGTCAGCCTGCAGCTCGTGCTAGAGAACGCGGGTGCGCTCAAGCTGAAGCTGGCCGAGGCCGCGCTGGAGCGTCCGCCGGAGGCGCTGCTGACGCCGATCGCCATGCAGGTGCTGGAGGCCGAGCCGCAGGTGCGCGTGGACGCGTCGCTGGCCGCCGGGCCCGCGCCCGCCAGCTACACCGCCGCCGTCAAGGACCTCGGCGTCAAGGTATCGCCCAAGGACGGCAAGGCCGCGCCCATCGAGAGCGACTGCCACCTCGTGCTGGCGGCCGACGTGCTGACCCGGCACGGCGCCGCCACGCTGGAGCACCTGGCGGCCGCGCTGGGCGACGCTGGCATGCTGCTGCTGGAGGAGCCGCACAAGGCCATGGACGACCGCACCGTGCGCGAAATGATCGAGCGCGCCGGCCTCTTGCCGGTGTCGCGCCAGGTGGCTGCTAGCTGCGAGTACGTACTGCTGCGTCGCAAGCCTGCCGTGCCCGAGCGGCACGTCGTCATCGAGATCACCGACGACAACTCGTACCGCTGGGTGGACGCGCTGCGCGAGGCCATGGCGCGCGCCGAGAGCGAAGACATGCGCGTGTACGCCGTGGCGCGCACGGCCAGCAACGGCGTGCTGGGGCTGTGCACGTGCCTGCGCGGGGAGGCGGGCGGGCGCGCGCTGCGCTGCTACTACCTGCCCAACGCGCGCGACGCCTTCCGGCCGGACGCGGCGCCGTACGCGGAGCAGGCGCGGCGCGACGTGGCCGTCAACGTGCTGCGCGCCGGCGTGTGGGGCTGCTACCGGCACCTGCCGCTGGGCGACGCGGCCGAGGCGCAGCTGCAGGTGGAGCACGCCTACGTCAACACGCTGACGCGCGGGGACCTGTCGTCGCTGCGCTGGATCGAGTCGCCGGTGCGGTACGCACGCGAGGCGCCGCTGCCGCCGCGCACGGACCTGTGCCAGGTGTACTGCGCACCGCTTAACTTCCGCGACATCATGCTGGCTACCGGCAAGCTGCCGCCTGACGCTCTGCCTGGCAACCTCGCCGGTCAGGTGAGTCGCAATATTCTTCGATTTTAAGCAATATCCTCCTTCAATAAATGTCATATAATGTTATGTTTTTTTTCACCCATAGGAGTGTATTCTCGGTTTGGAGTTCAGTGGCCGTTCGTCTAATGGAAAGCGCGTGATGGGTATGGTGGCAGCTTGCGGTCTGGCCAGCACGGTGTTAGCAGACAAAGGATTCCTGTGGGAAGTGCCAGCCAAGTGGTCGCTAGAAGAGGCTTCCACAGTACCTGTCGCGTACGCCACAGCGTACTACGCGCTGTCAGTGCGCGGGCGCATGAGGCGCGGCGAGTCCGTGCTGATCCACGCGGGCACGGGCGGCGTGGGGCAGGCGGCCGTGGCCATCGCGCTGCACGCGGGCTGCACCGTGTACACCACGGTGGGCACGCCCGACAAGCGCGCCTTCCTGCGCGAGCGCTTCCCCACGCTGCCGCCGGAGAACATCGGCAACTCGCGCGACACATCGTTCGAGCAGATGATCAAGCGGCGCACGCGCGGGCGCGGCGTGGACCTCGTGCTCAACTCGCTGGCGGCCGACAAGCTGCACGCGTCTGTGCGCTGCCTGGCCGAGGGCGGCCGCTTCCTTGAGATCGGCAAGCTCGACCTGTCCAACGACACCGCGCTGGTGAGTGCTCCGCTCTCGACACCGCTAGGCACGCGCGTTAGGTGGGCCGCACTCGTCCGTGCGTACTAAGGTTGAGTGTTGTGCGCAGGGCATGTCCATCTTTCTGAAGAACACGACGTTCCACGGCATCCTGCTGGACGCGCTGTTCGACGCGGACTCTGCGGACAGCGAGAAGGCGGCCGTGGTGCGCTGCGTCACGGAGGGCATGGCCGCTGGCGCCGTGCGGCCGCTGCCCGCCACCGTGTTCTCCGACCACCAGCTCGAGCAGGCTTTCAGGTACCTAACCGTATTGCGCACCTCGTTATTGGACACTTTACAGACGCTCTTTCATAATCTACAAAAGCAGCCAAGTAATCAATCAACAAAGTAATGAGACTTTGTGATGTGTGGTTTAATTGGGACGATAAATGATACACGGACTTAGCTTTAAGCAGTCCATCATGCCGTCACTGGCACGATAGTACTATCTTTAATAGTCTTAACTACCTAAGATTTTATACTAAACTATACGTGTTACCACTATGCTTAGATACTATCTATCATTAATACTTATCTTACAATCTAATCGATAAATAAGTGAAATAATATACAAATAATAAGCCACTCGCTCGTAGTTACCTATGTCACTTTAAAATTACATGAATAGTACATTACTGCCGCGGTCTGTAATGACTGTGTTGCTGGCAGCACTGATGATGGCCGAGAGCGCAGTGTAGCGCAGCTCCAGGCCATCATAGCGCGGTCAGCATTGCGGCTCTTGATGGACAAGCTGGAATAAAGGCCGAGACCGAAGGTCGAGGCCATCATAGCGTGGCCAGCAGCGCAGTTAATGCGGACCAAGGCTTGTATAGTGCTTTACTCAAACAATGCGAGTAATTTAAATAAAACCAGCTTAGTATAATAAGAATTTACTTAAAGTAACGATTTGTTTCTTGCCTGGGCTTTGTTTTTTTTAAATTAGTCTTTAATGATTGTACTGCCTGTACCTATACTGCCAAATTCTGAATAAAAACTTTTTGCACCAGACTATTTTTGAAACAAAACTCGACAATAATGGATTCTCAAAGGAAATTGCTGGTGGCTAAAACTCACCAGCAATGAAATTCCATACAACTTTGCTGGTGCCTATTCAAGTAGCGCGGAAACGTCGACTTTGTTCAAAGAAGGTTGTCAAAATAATGACCACATTACAAGCATTTTTGAATGAAGATTTTTATACGTTTACTTTTCTATACAACAGCATGAATTTGGTTGTTGACATAAACCTCAAAGCTGTTTAAAGCTCTACAAAAAAAAGTACAAAAAATGGGGGCGCCACTGGTCATACGTTATAAAATTTTAACCTTGGACCGTTAGTTTAAGAATGAGCTCTCTGCTATAGAGCCGAACTATAACTTCTACTGCGCGGACATGAACAGGTACACGCACAGTTTTTTTTTTTGTCTGTAATTTTTTACTTTTTACTAAAATGCAACTGCACATTCTGTGTGTGGCATTTCATTTATAAAGATATTTTTCGGACTTAGCAATTAGGCAGTATGAGGATATATACTAGATTACTTGTTGACTGTTGTACAGATTTCTTTAAAATGTAACAAGGTATCTTGCGCCACAGTACACCCTCATACTGCGTAATTGCTAAGTCCGAAAAATATTTTTAATAATGAAATGCCACACGTGGCTCCACATTAGATCTCAGAACTTTTTACGGCAAGGGTCGCGAGAGTTGGCTTTTTCTACATGAATGTTTTTGATGAGATAAAACTGTCGGCGTCGACACTTTTTCCGGACGTAGTCACGATTTTTCTGTTAGGTGGGTTATAATGGCATACAACTTTGTATTGCACCATTCAGAGCTGGTTCACATTAAGGCTGACAGACACATTAATAGGCCCGATAAATGTATCTGATTTGTATTGGCGAAGGTATTTAAATAGCACTATACTCATTATTTATATCCGACAAAATTTTCAGCGACGACATATTTACCGGCAGGACCTAGTGTGAACAGCTAGAGCCGATAGTCGGCCAACGACCAGAGGCCTGACGATTGTTTTAATACCATTGTCATTGAAAACTGATATCCATCTGCAACTAGTTACTGGTAACACTGGAAACCGAGCCCATAAAACTTGGAGAAATAGGTACTAGGATCAGTAGGTACGACATCGGATGTGTGAGAGTTGTTCTGTTGTGCAGGTACATGGCGACGGGCAAGCACATCGGCAAGGTGGTGCTGCGCGTGCGCGACGAGGAGGCGGCCGGAGCGCGGCCCAGCACCAAGCTGGTGTCGGCCATCCCACGCACGTACATGCACCCCACCAAGTGCTACGTGCTCGTCGGTCAGTATGCATTCCATATCGCTAAGTTTTGCTAAACTATACTTAAACTGCACCAGAGTATTCTATCCTCAGAGTAATATCGTAGTTTACGAATAGGTTACCAACCGTGATAGCGATGATAAGTGTCAAACCACTCGCACTTGCGTTTTTTAGTCACGCTATTCGCCGTTAGCGGCTGTTCTAAAGTTTTCATAAATTTTTGGTGTGACGCGACTACAGTAGTTAACGAAAAAAACTCAAATTAGAGTTCTGTACATACTTTGAGATTCACATCATCATTTCAACCTGTTGATCCCGCATTGAGTATTGACAGTTAATTTTCTGTTTGCATCACTCTCTATGTTATGTGATTTTTTTGAATATGTTAAATAATGTGATATGTTGCACAGGCGGTATGGGTGGGTTCGGCCTGGAGCTGGCGCAGTGGATGGTGAAGCGCGGCGCCACGCGCATCGTGCTCAACTCGCGCAGCGGCGTGCGCACCGGCTACCAGGCGTGGTGTATCCGCAGGCAAGTACTCGCAACACTTAGCGTGGTCCGATGTGTAGCTGGCACATGTGTGTAACGTGGCGCGCGTGCGGTGTGCCGCAGATGGCGCGAGATGGGCGTCAAGGTGTGCGTGTCGACGGCGGACGCGTGCAGCGCGGGCGGCGCGCGCGCGCTGCTGCGCGAGGCGGGCGCGCTGGGCCCGGTGGGCGGCGTGTTCAACCTGGCCGCCGTGCTGCGGGACGCCTTTTTGGACAAGCAGACGCCCGCCGACTTCCAGGCCGTCGCTAAGCCTAAGATTGACGGTGAGCATTTATAAACATTTATCTCGATCACAATGTTATATTGGCACCGTCTGTTGTCGTTGCAGGATTGCATGACTTCAAATTTCCACGCTTGTAATGTATAAAAGTAATCATATAATACGATTTCTGAATACAGCGACCAAGATCCTGGACGCAGCGACGCGCGAGCTGGCGCCGGAGCTGGAGTACTTCGTGGTGTTCTCGTCGGTGTCGTGCGGGCGCGGCAACCCGGGACAGAGCAACTACGGGCTCGCCAACTCCGCCATGGAGCGCATCGTGGAGCAGCGCCAGGCCGACGGGCTGCCCGGCTTGGCCGTGCAGTGGGGCGCCATCGGTCAGTACCCCCGCGCACTATATGCTCAGGGATGACATACTCCCGACGACTCACAAACACATGAAATTTTATTGCTAAAATGGGTTTCGAACCCAACATAAAATATAGCACTTTGTTTGTTGTAACAGAGCTTTTCATACTTTGAACATACTTTGCCTTCGACTCAGGAATACGTCATAATTTTGGCAACGTTTTGCAGGTGAGGTGGGTCTGATCGTCGAGACGATGGGCGGCGACGAAACGGTGGTCGGAGGCACGGTGCCGCAGCGCATCGCATCGTGCATGGAGGCGCTGGGCACGCTGCTGGCGCTGCCGCACGCCGTCGCCGCGTCCATGGTGCTGGCCGACAAGCGCCGCTCGGCCGCCGCGCCGCAGCAGGACCTGCTGCACGCCGTCGCCAACATCCTCGGTACGCACACGAAGCCCACCGGCACGGCTCGCGATACGGTCGCCTCCCTTCGAGTTCGCGCGCTAATCGTATCTCTATGAGCAGGTATCAAGGACCCCAGCAAGGTGTCGGACTCGGCCAACCTGGCGGAGCTGGGCATGGACTCACTGATGGGCGCCGAGATTAAACAGACACTGGAGCGCGGCTACGATGTGGTGCTGGGCGTGCAGGAGATCCGCGCGCTCACGTTCTCCAAACTGCGCGGCATGGCCGGCGGCGACGACGCGGCCGCCGGCGCCGACGCGCCCGCCGCGCCCGGCGCCGCCGCCGACCTGGTGCAGCTGGCCGCGCTCGGGGAGCTCATGCCCAAGCAGGTCATCGTCAAGCTGCCCAGTGCCGCACCCGCCAGTTCCGACTTGAAACCAGTGTTTATGGTGAGTGAACTACGGTCTCAAACTTATCTACAGTTTAATAACTATGTTTACTGCTAAGTGATGATTTTGAACCTCCGTTCCGTATACAATGTAAGAGTGGAACTGTTCGTGTGTAGGTGCACCCCATCGAGGGCGTGGTGGAGCTGCTGCGCGGCGTGGCGGCGGCGGTGCGCGCGCCCGTGTACGGGCTGCAGTGCACGCAGACCGCCCCACTCGACGACATGGCGGCGCTGGCGCGGCACTACGTCACGCACGTGCGCGCGCTGCAGCCTAGCGCGCCCTACACCATCCTCGGGTACTCGTTCGGTGCTGGCGTCGCCTTCGAGATGGCGCTGCAGCTCGAACAGGTAACAGCGTACGCGTAAAGCTCTCGTACCGAGCCCTCAGCGCAATAGAAACGATTAGGTACTGATTGTTACGTGTTTGCAGGCTGGATGCGAGACTCGGTTGGTACTGGTGGACGGATCGCCCGCATATGTCGCCACACACACGACGCGCGGCAAGAAGAAGCGCACCACCCGCTCCGCGCAGACCGACGAGGCCGACGCGCTGGCGTACTTCGTGCAGCTGTTCAAGGACGTCGACGCTATGAAGGTAAGCCTCGAACGCGATACCGCCTTAACTCTAATGTCTCTCCTCCAGAGCGAGTACCTATACAACATGATCTATGCTCAGGTGTCGGCGGAGCTGGAGCGGCTGCCGAGCTGGGAGGCGCGGCTGGCGCGCACGACTGAGGTGGTAGGCACGGCGGCGGGCCCGCACAGCCCCGACGCGCTGAAGGCCGCGGCCGGCTCCTTCTACCGCAAGCTGGTGATCGCCGATACGTACAAGCCGGCCGGCCGCCTACGCTCGCCCGTCACGCTGTTCACGGCGCGCGACAACTACGTCACGCTGGGCGAGGACTACGGGCTGCGCGAGGTGTGCGCGGGCCCGCTGGCCACGCAGCAGCTGGCCGGCACGCATCGCACCATCCTGTCCGGCGACGCGGCCACCTCGATCGCGGCGCACCTGTCGGAAATGCTGGCGCACTAGCCCGCGCTGGCCGGCGGCTCCGGCTCGTCCGGCGCGCCCGGCGTCTCCGGCTCGTCCGGCGCGCCCGGCGTCTCCGGGTCGTCCGGCGCGCCCGGCGTCTCCGGCTCGTCCGGCGCGCCCGGCGTCTCCGGCTCGTCCGGCGCGCCCGGCGTCTCCGGCTCGTCCGGCGCGCCCGGCGTCTCCGGCTCGTCCGGCGCGCCCGGCGTCTCCGGCTCGTCCGGCTCGTCCGGCGCGCGCCGCCGGCGGCCGCGTCGTCGGCGCCGGGGCCGGCGGTAGATCTTTAGTTATGACTGGACGGACGTGAGCTCGCGCCTCGCGGTGACGGGCACTCTCTATTTATTTCTTCGGGGTAGAGTATGATTAGTGCGACGAGTATAATTGTGTATATAGGTATAACATGATACTCTATTTATTGTACGTATGTTAGTATTGTCGAGTCCGGCTCGCAATTTGTGATACATTACATTCCGTCGTGCGACAGAGCACGTGACGTACATATACGTATGTATGTGTGGTTAGTTGGTAGTATAGCATGTAATCTTGACTATAAGATAGTGTGTAATAAGGGGCGCGCGCTCGCGCTATCCACGGACGATTACGGAATCTTTTGAAATTAATATATCATGGGTATTTTTATATACTTCGATATTCCTCATTAGAAATTAAGTAAGTTACTGATTTAGTAACGACGGGCAACCTTAGATTGTGTTTTTGGTACATTTAATGACTGGGCAGAATCGGTAAGTAACGAGTGGAAATCCTCTTGGATCATACAGCATAGTATGATCCCCTGATTCCCTGGAAACATACCGCCAGCACAATGTTAGAACGTGCATACGTGCGTGATGGTCCGTGACGGGCGCGCGCGTCGCCGGTAGTGTTAAGTAGTTAGTACCAGTATATGGTTGTTGCGGTAGGTATTTATTTTGTTACTAATAAGGAGCCTGCGCCCTGTGATTAAAAGTGCATTATTTTTATATCCGTGTTTTATTTTGTCTTTAGTGTTGGTTTTACTGATAAAGCGTCAGTGAGATTAATTCGTAAAATAATATTGGGTCCTAAGTTCGAAGTTTAGCTTTTTAATTGACAAGGCCTGACTTTTAAGACTAATTAAAGGTTTTTAAAGTAGAAAAAGTGTACAGTTTCTATATCTTTGTAATTTTGTAAATATAAAAATAATTAACAGTTTTCTTACTGATACAAAACATAATAACATCTAGATAAAATTGTTACTGAAATAAAATGTGTTTTTTATTTAAAAAGATGCCAACAACAGTGATGGCCTAGTGGTGTGACCGTCGGACCGCCAAGTCATAGATCTCGAGTTCGAACCCAAGGCACGCACCTCTGACTTTTCGGATTCATGTGCGTAATTATACAAATTATCACTTGCTTAAAAATGGTGAAGGAAAACATCGTGAGGAAACCGGCATGCCTGAGAGATATTTCTCGACGGCATGTGAAGCCAAGTCAGAGGCCCACGGGCTGCATAAACTCTGACACCAGTTTAGTCACTAATCATACGAAAGAAAGGAGGATTTAAAAAGATGTAGGTATTCACAAAATCATACAATACAAGTTGGTATTTTTTTTTTACTTAGGTACTTGCTTGCTGTATGTACCTACATATTGATGTTGCGGTGCATGCTTTTGCGAATCCCGCGACCCCGGCCGAACGGTCAGAAGGAGGAACACCGTTGGTTTTTAGCCGGTAAGAGTCCGGCAGACCCCCTCGTCTTCCCCGGGCGAGGGACATCCATGAGGATTTTCCAACGAGAGAAAAAAAAATGGTGCTTATTGATAATTACATTATTGATTTTCCCCTACTCAAATAAGCAATGGTGGTGATTGGTGAGTTTCAACAACTAAAACCGACCAAGTGCAAGTAGGCCTCGCGCACCAAGACTCAATTCACACCGAGATAGCAGCGGCCGCCAGTAGAGCGCCGCCCGCGCCGCTGCTTTGACCGGCCGCGTGTGGCCTCCAGTAGCGCGCTGCGCCGCTTCGATCGGTCACGTGTGGCCGTTAGAAGGCGCGCGCCGGCGTGGGCGCTGCTTTCGTGCCCCTCAAGCCAAACTGTGTATTTTAGTAGTCAAGGTAAAGTAAAAATACTGTCATTTTTGGCACAAAAACTGCCGCTGCAATCTCGGTGTGACTCGAGCCTAAGGGTTTCGTATCACTCATGTTTGTGAAATACCTAACTGACATATCTCGTCTGAAAAACTGTAAAAAAAATTTTTTTTAGAGGATTCTTGTATTAGGAGCCCCTTTGGATAAATTTTGACTTTTTATTATTTTTTATATTTGCCATGATAGACGTCATAGTAACACATTACTTATTCTGTGAAAATTTCAACTGGCTACCTATTCCGGCTAAAAAGATACAGCCCTGTAACAAACAGACGCGGGCCTAGGTACCTAGCCTCTAGGCTTAATAATAGGGTCCCATTGGCACCCTTTGGGTACGGAACCTTAAAAGTTATAATTTTATATGAACGTGTGTACGTAATTGATCTTTTTTACGATACATATGTTTTTTTATTAATTTATCGAGGACCTTCCTATATTATGTTAGTCTTGTCGCGTACAAGCTCCATCATGCAAAGGAGCAAGTTTTACATTAACATAACTAAGGGACAGCTAGATTTAACGTTACGTGTGTCCGACGGGTATGGGTTATGGGCCCTGGATCCGTCGTCCTTTCACCCGTCTGGAAAGTCACTATCGCAATAACAACCATCGCCAGAAGCAGGAAGACGTACCTATTTGTTCATTATTAACTCATTAGCATTCCAGTCCTTAGATGGTAAGCTTATCAGTCTTTCCCTCAAAGCGTCATAATAATATGTCGTGGCCACCCGCGGAATTGGGCTCCGTCCTCTGTTGATGTATTGACTGGGTGGTGCATAGACGTCACATAATCACATAGGACTGCAGGATTAAAGGACAAAAAAAATAGGTATCAATAGATATTCTTTGTACAGGAATTTATGGAGGAAGCGCGATGTTGCGTAGTTTTGTGAGGAGCAGGTGGCTGAAGTCGGCTGTGTATGCTACACTGAAAGGGAAACCTGGCAGCGTGCGTCCACTACTGCACAGTGCGGCACGGGCCGCCGCGCCGCTGAGGAGCTCTGTGCGCCAGAGAGCGGCGCGGCGCGCGGCGGCGCCACACAGTACATTGAAAATAGGGTAAGAGGCGCTGTGGTGGCCGCTGAGCGCAGTTGCGCATGCGCAGTATGTCGCGGCGGATTGCTGCGGACGCGCGCGTTTATACTATCTCGCATGCTTCTGTGTACACGTGCGTCGCGAGTTCTTTCACGTTATCAGCAGAAACTTATGGTGTAACGAAGTGATTTAATTTAAAAAAATGGAAATTAAGCAATTAATGACTGTAATATTATACTTGTATGAGGTTTCAAAAAAATCCCTGGTTCGAGGAAAATCCCTGTTAAAATAATTGTAAAACTGGACCATTTAAATCAAGTATAATTATGTGAACATGGGATGTCGGGCGCCAGTGTTGTGGTGGGTGAATGCGCGCGTGTATAGGATGCGCGCGCGCAGACCTCTCGCTTCGTGGAAACAACTCCGGCCACTCCGGCGCACGCCGCATCACTACCAATAGCGACACACTATCAAATTTCATGTTGTTATTATGTCAAGATAGGGCCTTGACAATACATTGAATGCAACCGTTTCTTATAGACCATGGAATAGATATATCAGTCAGTTTTATTAAGTTAGGTAGGAGGATTGATCAGGTCAGTTTTCATTGTCTCGTCTGAAATCCTAATATTCAGCCCTTAAATCTAGAGGCCTCTCCATTTTTGGGAACAGGCTAGCTTGATGATAAGTACCTATCGTAGATCTTTTAAACCTGGGGTGTTATAGCTCTTATACCTTTTCTGAATTCCTATCCAAGTTCATTTTTATGCAAAAGATTGAAATATTTATAATAATACAACAACCGACTTGTTACAACTGTAAAAGCCCTTCACACGGCGAATCCGTTTTTAACGGATCAGTCGATACTGGATATTATGTTGTTCACATATGTACCGACGAATCAGTTAAAGTTTATCAGGATTGTGAAACAAATGGCAGCTGCGCCGCATCTGGCAGGTAGGATACGATAAAAATAACGGATCGTGTGTAATCGCACTCATACTTCTCCATACATCTTCATGTTCGGATTCGTTTTAGGATTCCGTACCAAAATGGTAAAAAAAGAACCCTTATGGTGCAACTTCGTCTGTCTGTCTGTCACAGCTGTTTATTTCAGAAACTACTAATGCTACGGAATTAAAATTTGGAATAGTTTTAAATAATGCTTACTCATCTAAATCGCAAGTGATCGAATCGAAAAAATATTTGTATTTTCGTTGCAATAGGGGCTGAAATTTAAAATTGGGGTTATTATGCCAAGTGGGGTACCTATCATAAGAAAGGGATTATAAAACATAGGCATTATAAAACATTTTTTTATTTATGCCGCATAGTTTTTGACTTATGAGGACAAACGTCTCAAAAAATACCATCCCCCCCTTATATACGAAGTTTGCAAAGAGAAAAATCTGGAATAAATAGAGTTGATGGAGGTTTATGTTAACATTACAGGAAAAATAAAACAATATCTGTAACTAACACAGTTTTTTAGAA
Organism: Amphipyra berbera; assembly: GCA_910594945.2. Classification (NCBI taxonomy): domain Eukaryota; kingdom Metazoa; phylum Arthropoda; class Insecta; order Lepidoptera; family Noctuidae; genus Amphipyra; species Amphipyra berbera. The sequence goes on from OU343135.1 coordinate 237,720, forward strand.
ATCGGAAAAAAAATATTATACAGAGTAACTTATTTGTGCGGTTCCATCAAAAATGACAATTTAATTTTGTAAATGAAATTAAATATTTCCTCGAACGGTACGGAACCCTCGGTGCGGACGTACGACTCGCACTTGGCCGGTTTTTTATTAACACTGTACCGGCTAGTAGTTTTTGTAGTTTTGATGACAAAACGGAATCCGTAAAAATGTCGGACCAGTGTTTTGTACTGGATTCGGAATACTGTAATGTACCATATCGATGGCAGCAAAGTGGATAACGGACATCTACATTTTTGCAAAAATGCTTTTATTACAAAAATGAGCCTATATCACCCCTATCTACAAGTCTGTATTAAAATTATTTCAAATTTCAAAATAATGATGTAAATCTCGCACGTAAATGAAAACATCTACACTTGATTTTTAAAAAACATCATAGCTAAATTGCCACATTTTTTTACTAAATGTGCTCTCCTGTAAAACTGCGATTTTCTAGATGTCTTGTTTTAATTTGCTGCCATCGATATGTGAACTCGCTCATACAACTACAGGCGCCATCACCAAAATAAAAACTGATCCGCTAAAAACGGCCCTGTAGACAGTTTCTGCGTGAACTAGCCGTAAGGTGACAGGCGACCGCATGCTATCTTATCATATCGTGAACACCATAACTGTACCCGCCGAAAAGTGCTAGTTACACTAGTGACTACATATCCGAATAATTCTCTACCTAACAGATTGAGAATATCATATTACGAGTACCCTCTTGATTCATGACAGGCTACCTAGTTTTATTTATTACATTAAAAATGTTCAGCTCATGTGGGCCATAGCACAAAACAGATAGGTACAGAAGTCAATCTACATACAAGTGCGCTCGAGCAACGTACACATAGACACTGCTCACGGACACGATATCTCGGACCGTTTGGATAGATAGAGCGACCGCCGAGCGTAGGTATGAAAAGTGAAGTACATACATGTGATTGACTTCTGTACCTATCTGTTTTGTGGCCATAGTTTTCAGCCAGCCGGCTTCTTACTCAAAGTTGTACCCACCAAGCCGAAAGAACTGCTCTGCGACATCCTTAGAAAAACTATTTTTGAAATACATATTTTATTTAATTATCCGCCAACGCAGCCATCTAGTGGGCCATGGTAGTGAGCCCACCGGGATCTATAAAAACGCTCACCCGTTACCGCTTCCTTGTGTGGAACAAACTCTGTAAACTTCCCATCAAAACCATTGAACGAGATTTTGGTCATTTCAAAGTTCACGAATCATAAGGCGAATGTCAGAACACGAAACAATTTATCTACTACATACCTACATACAAAAAATAATAATAACATGGTTTTTTTACGTACGTTAGGAGAAAGGTATTCTTTTTTATTAGAAGTATAATACCGCTGTGGCCTCTACATGAACTCTATAAACTGAACATGTATCAACGGTCTCTCGATCCTTGCGGTTTTCCCTTTCCGTTACTGTAGAATACAGTAGCGCTACAGTAATTACGGTATACAGGGGTAATGCCTCGGGGCCCCCCACGCACAGGGGCCCAAACAAGTGATAAAGGCCTCAATCAGCCGCTGCGCCGAGGTCTCAAGAGTGTCTTGATAAGGCCCTAGTATACTATACTTTACTTAAAATGAAACAGTTTAAGAATCGCAAGTGAGAAACTTGAGTTTTGTGCCGAGGTCCCGATGGTCCAGCGGTACCGGGGCGGTGGCGTGGGACTGGTACAGGCGCAAGGTGAATAAATCACCTCCTCACGACTTATTACAGAATTAGAGGCGCGGGCGCGTGTGTGCTGCGTGCGCGTGCGCCGCGCCGCCCCAGTAATTGTTCCCGCTCACCTCCGACCGCACCGCCTCCGCCGCTCGCGCCGTACCTGACCGATGCACCCGCCTGCCACAACCAAACCCTGCAAAATCTTGTGTGTTGTAAAATGTTCGCGCCGTAAATACAGGACTAGGTTGTCTAAACCTTCACGTTTCGTGCCTCGTCCTCGGACAATCGCTCTCGATGTGCGTCAAAACACGTTGTATAATGTTAGTGCCAAATTAAAAATATAAACGAAGAGCTCGTAAAGCGCTCGGTGGGTCCCACGTCCAATGCAGTCGTCCCTACGGTGAGCGTACACCCGAGGTGTAGGGTATCACGTTGATCGTAGTGACTCGTCAGCGCCGGCTATCTATGACGGGATGTAACAGAGACGCACATGAGCTGCATTTTTGTCGCATCGCTGCACCTTATACAGGTATTTTATCCCGGCAAAGTAGGTAACTTCGGACTGGAAAGAGATTTTTACTTAGATATTGAACTGTCCTTGTAGGGGAATCATGGTTTTTTATTTTAATAAATCGACGCGACATGGTTTTCGACGACAACTACAGATTGGATTCTTTGAGTAGCTGTAGTTTCTGGTACTTATCACCGTCATTTTAGTGATGTATTGTGTTCGATCTACTTCGTCCCGAAGTCTGCAGAATGACCACTTGGCCCTTGGCTGAACCGTCCATCCTATTTCCGATTTGTTTCCGTGTCTTCCGATTTGTTTACAATGGCACGCTCTCTGAGCCGGAGGAGCTACGGTTACCGTATATCGGTTTTAGTCAAAGGCCGAAGCTTTGGTGCTACTAGGTTTTATTGATTGGTGTATGCTCAGGTCTAGTGGGCTGCCTTGTTCAAAACCCGAATGTGTTTCTTATTTCGACCTGTGGCTGATGTGGTTTTAGTCATTCCCGGGAGTGACTAATTTGTTCAGTCAAAGCCTTATGACTCAAAGGTCGTGACATCAATCAAATGCATAGAGTCCTTTGGACAGTGTTTGTGGGACACAGTTTAATTCGTTCTTACAGTAGTAAAATTATAGATGTCTAGGTATGTGTCATGCTATCAGGTTAACAATGGCCTTCAACCAAAGAGTACTTTTTTCAATATTGAAATCTTCAACAAAGAGGCAGAGTAAAGACGTTGCGCGAGTCAGAAACAGCTCAACTGTCTAGTTATCTACATCTTTACTGCACTTAAAATGAGTGCGAGAGAGAGAGAGAGTACTTTTTTGTGGTGCTTTATGTGTGTAAAGCAAAACAACAGAGGACAGGGACCAGGTACACGTACGACGCGTCAGCGAGTGCGCGCAAAAAATATAGATCAGCGGGTGAGCGTGATGACCAACGACTACGATAGGCGATGCGACGGTTATTGAACAGAAGCGACGAACATTACGCTTACCGCTATTTGTAGCTATAACTGGAATTAATATTAATCCATATTCTGACCAGGCTAGGCAGAACGATACCTACCGTAACATAGAGATGTTTTATGTAAGTATGTAGTCTCCCAAGATTATGATTAATGTGCGAGTGATTGCGTGTCTTCTCATTCTGCTAATATACCTATGTATAATCGTAGGATGGCACAACGAGGAGTATCACACGAAACCTGCCCGTTTTAATGTGGAATGTCGGTAAGTACTGCTATTTGAGATTTTATTGAGCTTTGTCTCAAAACAATTAATTAATGCAGAACGGACTTCCATAATTGAAACCTCAGTAATAGTAGCCAGCTGCAGAGAAAATCACAGTATTTAAACAGAATTGCTTAGGTTCCTACTTCCTACAACAATACGCCAGTACGAGGCGCACAAAACGTTTAATAGTCTGCTATAGGAGGTGTAGGGCGAGTGATCAGGGCAATTGCGTCGGCCAGTGCGCCGCGTCGGCGCCGCGCCGGTCCGCGCCGGATGCGGATTTGTTTTTAATGATAATTGCGACCGGTGGACGGGAAACTGCAGATGCGATTTCACACACATCTTCTGGTTTATATATTTTAGGTACCTACCTAGCGATCAATGCAATAAGTAATAAAAAAAACTTGAGTCAAAGATCGTGGGAACGGTTTATCGCACTCACTAATTATTGTGAATGCAGCGTCTTGATGCTTCTGTGTACCTGCAAGACGGACCGATGCGCCCGGTCACACCTCTCTGACATTTCTACATAATAATTATGAATGTAGTTTTAATTAGTTCATGGTATTATAAAAGCGATAAATTTTCACAAAATAATAACAGCTTAATTTAGTTCAGTCAGGCGCCAACAACCAATCCACGCGCTATAGACTGATTGGATCACTCAAAAAGAATATTTTTATGTTACTTATGAAATTATTATCTAAGTAAAACGGGACTTATTACTGGGCAACCCTGTGGCGTCCCACAATAAATAGTGGGAGGATGTGTCAGTGTGTCGAAGGTGAATGTGTGCGCGGTGCGGGCACGCTTTCGCCGAATCCTTGCAAAAAGCTCCGCGCGCGACATTCCGGCTACTATCGGCGAAACCGCGCGCCCCGCGACTCCCGCGGGCCCCGGCTGTCAGCAGCACCGGTGACGGATGTGTGTCACGCGGCGCGCACACTCACTGAGCGCACATCACGCTTGCAGCAGCGCGATTACGACGCTGTTAGGGCGTTGAGCGTGTAACGCAGCAGTTTGGCAGGGTGGATGCGAGCCAGCCGGGCGCGGGCGACGCGGATCCGTCGAGTCACAGCGTTTAATGAGGTGCCGCCGGTTGTCTACGACCGTTAACCATTGACATTGGTAGCGGAGTCGCGTGCGCCCGCGCCTTGCGCCTTTGGTGCCGCGGCGACGCAATGCTGTGTCACACACAGTACCTCATTAGTTGCGCGTCTTATTTTATTGTGCGCTCGTAGGTGAGTATACAATTTACATTACCTACTTACTGCACACATAGGTAATTGTTCGAATGTTTTAAATCCGTTTCTGTCCAGCATCGAGCTGCGGCAGCTCGGACGACATTTCTTACTTGCATACGGTTAATAGAGACATTTGAAATCGGAACTCTTGACACTTTTCTTTCATGTCGGTACGAGCTATCCTCGTATAGCACATGCCGCGGTGAAAAGATTAGCCAGTCAGCCAAGTTGGTAGTGTGGCTGACTGCCCAGGCTGCGTCGGACGCACAGAACATAATACTCAAGAGGTCGGACGTACCTAAATATTGTCACTCGTGGAGGCAATGTTCCCTACTGACACTGAGCGCAAATAAGATAAATGTACAATATACATAATTATAAAATGACGTTGATATTCCATGTTACTCATAATTTGACAGAAACTGGATAATGATTGGGTAATGGGGTCGTGAACTCGTGATTCGTGGTCCCGTATGCTTGTGTACGAGTGTTGTGTAACGTGACGTGTGTGCGGCGCTGCGCAACATGTTGCTGCCGGACCAGACGTACGAGGTGGCGGCGCGGCGCGCCGGCGGCGGCGGCGGTGCGCCTCCACTGCTGGCACTGATGCGTGCGCGACAGCTCCCGCCAGACTTTTTCTGCGCCAACAGACAGAGCCACGCCACACGCACGAGTCAACACAACACTACCATACTATCCGTAAGGTAGGTATATCAAACATGAAGCACGAGTCGGTATAACCACTTGTGAGCTAACAGCAGCCACCTTTGTGGAATAGTGTAGATGTGTGATGCATGTAAAGGATGTCATGCGACAGGTCATGTTCTGAAGCGGCGAGCGCGAGTGAACCCACTGCACGCGCCGAGCCCCGACGCAGGCGCCGGCGCACGCACCGCAGCAAACAACAACACGGTCAGTACCCGATTATACCTGATTTACCTTCTATTAGAAAAGCGCAACACTAATTCTTCAACTTTTTTTATTTTATAAAATGTTTATTTTTAAACCCCCGGCGAAAAAAGAGGGTTGTTTGAAGTTTGAAGCCTAAGTCTGTCTATCTGTGGCTTCCTAGCGCCGCCGCCGCGCCCAAACAGATGAGCCGATTTCAATACGATTTGTTTTCTTTGAAAGCTAGTTTAATCGAGATTGTTATAGGTTATGTTTGATGGAAATCGGATCAGCTGTTTCATTTCAAGATAATCAGCTCTTTTAACAGTCGGTGTAAGGATTTCTGCCATACAATTGTATTTATTTCAATTCCGCTCGTCCCATAGACTTGAAATTTCTATCATTCACAACGTTCAGTGAATATGAGGGTTAAAGGAATTACATGAATTTGGATACACCTGTATAATAAATAAATATAATTATGTAAATATACAAAGAAGTAAACAGATAACTGTAATGGTAGGTAGTGATTTGTATTATTATGTAGATTTCTGTGGTAGTGATCCTTGGCGAGTCTTGAAAATTGCCAAGGATTGTGCACGTCTGTCTAACTGCAACTGGCAAGGCATTCCATAGCCGAGCAGCCTGGATTGTGAAAGCGAGTGTACTTCGTGTCGAAAACTGCACGGCACTCACCGAATGTGGTTTTTTGCATCTTGTTCTACGCATTGAATATAAAATGTTTAAACGAGACTGCTTTTCAGTGCCAGGGGCTGCTAAAATAAAGTATTTGTTTATTTGTGTAAGGCGAGTAAGCGGCTACGCGTCCCCAGCGCGATGGGCGTCAGCGCGCTCAGCGCGCCGCGCCGCCGCGTGCCGGGTGACATCGTGCACGATTTACTCGCTGGTCCATTGTGTTCTGTGTGCGACTAGTGAGTGCGCAGCTGTGCGCGGCCAGCTCGCGATACAATAAACAAGTCCGTGGCGTTATCGCGCGCCGCTTAATTGGCGTTATCTGCGCCGCAACGACACCGCGCTGCAACGCCACCGCGCCGCTGTGACTGGGACACCGCGCCATTGTCCGTGACCATGCGCTGTTTGTAGGCACTGTACCGTGTATCACGTCACACGTTTGTTGTTGTTTTAAAGTTCCTCCGGGTGCACCAAAGTATTGTACTTTATTTAATTATCAGAAACTATAACTGATTGAGTCGCGAAGTTCGCAAAGAACAGGGCCGACAGCAATCATCTGACTGGCGGAAACTAATTAATCATTCAGTGATATGCGATTACTATGTAGGTAATAGGCTCGTGTAGTTCTAGATTGTACGTGACCATATTGAACGGAAGAGGTGTGGAAAGTTTTATAAAATATTATACTCAAGCTTAGATAAGTAGGTACTGGTCGTTCCGGAACAACTCTCCAAGTAGAGTTTATTTATGATATTTTTTAAGCTTATCTGTTTTTTTTATGGTCGCCAGTGTCGCCACTCGACTGAACTGCAACGATCAACATCACTGCGCAATATTAAATTCAAATTTAAAATCTAATTGGCATAATTATGTTGTAAGTAGGTACTGAGAACAACGCTTTGTGATGTGATTGTGGCCGTGAGTAATGTGGCTAAACGTACTGAAATAATGCTACAATTACATTAAGTGGTAAACGACAACTATAACACATAAACTGTATAGTAACAGAGATGCATTGAATCGACATCAAACAGAGCCCTTACAAACGCCGCTTCTAATTGTTTTTGTCAAATGAAATGTATTAACACGGCCGTTTGAAATAATATAACTGTTTAATAACATTATGCGTAAAATGTGTGCGCACGCGCGTTTTAGCAATTAATTAATATTTAATTAATGGCTCATTGATACCGTCGACCACAAACAATATCTATAGATACGCTTATTTAATGGAACACTGAAAAAATTATATTCTATTATATATCGGGTTTTTTATTAAACTTTTCAACCAAAAACGTAAAAGCAACAAAACCGAGCCATGTCGATCATCAAAAAATTTAGTCAATAAGGTAGATATAACAACACAATAAAAAATCAACTTATTAAATAATTATAATGTATTTGAGGACAGAGTCAATACACCGGTCAATGGGTCGGTACATAAACTTATAGACGTGTGCTGGCGCGTGCGTAATCGAAATTTATTGTAAAGAATATACCTATTTATTACAAATGGCGAGAGGCGGTTGCCAGTACCTACTTGCCAGGATGCACATAGTTGCTTTGTTTTATCAGTTATGAGAATTAACCTTAAGCCGCTGTGGCTATCATCCACAAATCAGCTACGACCATATTTGTACACAATGTTTGTGGCCAGCGACATTAATGCAATGTCATCACATTTAATTAAACGTATCCGGTGACCGCTGACCCGGTCGATCGGGAGGCGTCCTTTTCATATTTACACGTCACTACAGCCCGCACACGAGACGGCCCACTGTCTGATTATCGCCTACGTTTTACATTAATGATGTGTAAAGTACGATATTAGATCAGTGAAAGAGTTGTGGACGACGGCTGCAGGCTCAGAGGCTCGCGTGAAATGCTTCACATGAACATTCATCCATACATACTGTCAATGTGAGTTTGTGACGACACGCGGTGGGAGCGCGGTGATCATTTTATTATAGTAGCAAACGCTACTGTAAGAAAATAATTCGTGTTGTGATAAAAACGTGTCTTGATATACTCACTCGATTGTTCGCTCAATCGGTGCAGGGACTGAGCGATTTGCTTCTGCGCTACAGGTCACGCTGCTTCGATTTGTGCACGGATACAAATATTTGTATGAACTACATATAGTTGTTCCGGGTCTATGTGTTTGCACAAGTGAAGATTTGTGTAACGCACCCACAACACAAAAGAATTCACAGGATGAAGCAGTTTAAAAAAAGAACGGGGTTTATGTTCTTGTTGACAGTACATACCTACTTGTTATCATACATCACCGCGAAAATTGACCGATTAAATTTCAACAATCCATTCTGAAAAATGTATATTTTGAAACACGTGGGCTCCCTTTGACTTTTTTTCTATATATCGATCGAACGGCCGTGGTTAAGCTGCGGTTCCATGGTGTTTTAAAAAAAAATTGTACAATTGACCTCCGGTATTTGTGCTCGCTAATGGGACGTAAGGGTTTGTTGGCAACGCGTTGCAAATGCGCAAACGAAGCCGCGCGCCGGGGTGCCTTGGGCTGCGGCGATAGCCAGTGATGTGTCATTAGTTACATGTTCGCTTTCACGCGTTACGTTACACTTGCCATGGCAGCTTAGGTACACATGTAACAGTATCAACAGCGCGTGAGGGGCGCGCGCTCGTCGCGTGTCGCACGCTCATTACTGCCTGACGGGTAACACGCTGGCGATCATCGCGAGCTAATCGCATCAGTCATCGATTGTCTTCGCGGCTAACGCGTTCACAGTCATAGACACGGTTTTTATAAGTTTCATTGGAAATCTCTTTTTTTTGCGATCACAATATTAATGTGGTACGACACGAGTTGATAGTTTATAAAAGAAAATTACAGTAACTACAGAATAGATATCAAGACTACATGTTTACTAAACGATGATAGACGTGTGTCTTCATCTTGGCCGCGATCGATATAACCAATCGCCAACCAACGTTCAGAAGACATCAACGCACTTGGCACTACAAACATACAACAATGAACTCACTGCCAGGTCAGACGACAAATATTTTCACTTAATGATCGATCAATATTGTGACATTTTCTAATAATTTTCCTTTTATATTTTGTAATTATGGTCCAATGGTGCATTCTACTGGTTGCTACATGTCACGCAGAAAACATTCAGTTGTAGTTATTTCAATGTATAATATGGCTTATTATTTATTTAAATATTATTCTTCCGAGTATGGAAAAAAGCATGTGTAGGTACAAAAAATGCAATGTTGGACTAGTAGCTTTTAAAAGTCCGTGACAGAACACTGCGGTGGCATCGCCGCACCGCCGCGGCGCGGCGCGCACGCAGCACGGTGCTCGATGCGGATCTCTCCGTACTTTTTATCAGCAGTACTGGTACGTAGCGTGTCGGCCAGTGTTACTCTTTTTATTTTCTCATGTTTTTGTTGTTCTCGCTGGACGAGAAGTTTGTAACTTTTTTTGTGAATTGTTCTATTGTATAATAGATAGAGGCTTTTAACTTTGTTTTCATCATTATTCGAACGTTTCACGCTGATGTAGGAATGTAAAAACATTATGTATACGAGCAAGCGGCTGATTATCCCGCGTCGCCGTTCAGCAATATAACCCGTTTCAGTACTACCTTTTAGCAAAGGTGAACAAAACTGCTCACTCTTTTAAGATAGTGTGAAAATACATTTTCAATTTATTTGAAAACCAGTTTGTAATTTATTGATGTTTGTGTTTTGTCACAGTACGATCAAACCAAATTTTTCGCTTCATAACGAATACTTAGTTCGTGTAGGCTACTCAAAGCTATTCTTCCGCGGCCCTTCCTGACAGTCTGTCCGTCGAGTGACAGACAAGCGGTCCAACGTTTTTCTGCGTCATTCGTGATCTGCACGTTCCTCGTCGTCGGATGCTGCTCCTGTACGATGTGATCTGCACGTTCCTCGTCGTCGGATGCTGCTCCTATACGATGTGATCTGCACGTTCCTCGTCGTCGGATGCTGCTCCTGTACGATGTGATCTGCACGTTCCTCGTCGTCGGATGCTGCTCCTGTACGATGTGATCACTGTTCATATTGCTTCACTTTGTTCACGTGGTATATTTCACCACTTCCTGAACATAGTTCTTGTCCCCGTACAGTGATGATATGGTGTATATTCGGTAGTGTATTTTTCAGGTAAACAGGAAGAAGCTACATTTCGGTGTCGTTATTTATCGCTAGCAGCTCACACCAATAAAACACTTTACTCTTCAGACACTGAAATATTGATTTATTTATTTCAGAACATATTTACAATTGTCATAACAGGTTTTTACCCAATTCAACAATTCAGTTACATAGGAGACAATGAAGTGTCACCCTCGGATATGAAGATCTTGCGTAGTTTACAGCGGTGATGTGCTCTATCTCCAAGTTGAACTTTAAATTGATGTATAATAATATCTATCTAATTAGACTTAAAGGCAATGCCTAATAGTTTCGATACTATCAAAGTTGTCTACATATGCAAGGAAACGGAAAGTAATACACCCCTGTCTTCCGTGGTGTTTGTGATTACATAATATATAACTCCTACCTTAGTTTTTTGTCAATAAGTATCTATTACTGCCTCGTTGGTATAGTGGCGGCAAGCGCGACTGCTGATCGTGAGGTCCTGAGTTCGATCCCTGGGTCGGATAAAGTGCTATTGGGTTTTTCCGTGTGGAATTCCTCAGTAGCAGCCCGGAGCTTGGATGTGTTCCCGGTTGATGGCAATAGGCTCGCTCCCTATTACATGGTACTTAAACATAACAGCGAAATGAGGATATTAATATACACCTCTGCCCAACCCTTCGGGGAATACAGACGTGATGTTATGAGGATATTAATATACACCTCTGCCCAACCCTTCGGGGAATACAGACGTGATGTTATGAGGATATTAATATACACCTCTGCCCAACCCTTCGGGGAATACAGACGTGATGTTATGAGGATATTAATATACACCTCTGCCCAACCCTTCGGGGAATACAGACGTGATGTTATGAGGATATTAATATACACCTCTGCCCAACCCTTCGGGGAATACAGACGTGATGTTATGAGGATATTAATATACACCTCTGCCCAACCCTTCGGGGAATACAGACGTGATGTTATGAGGATATTAATATACACCTCTGCCCAACCCTTCGGGGAATACAGACGTGATGTTATGAGGATATTAATATACACCTCTGCCCAACCCTTCGGGGAATACAGACGTGATGTTATGCTGTGTATCTATTACCAAATTGTTTGTTGTACGGATCCATCCCACTTCTGCTTGACCTTGCGTTGGTACTAACTACGGTCCCGTAACAGTTAGGTACTGAAGGTAGGTATACAGTATAGTATCACCTAGAACCTTGTTTCATAAATGGACACGTGTATTTGATCCTGTCAGTCTTTCTAATTGGGAGAGAAATCGTCAGTCTCGTGGAGTCAATGAGGTTGCAGTTATTCACGTACAATGTTGACCATCGATCAATCTGTTGTCTGATCAAAAACATGGCGCATGTGTGCGGTGTCCGAGTGTCGCTTGTATGTACAAGTGGGTGTACGTCGCGGTCAGTGGCGCGTTCCACTAAGTTCCCGATTCGGTCTGTCCCGTATCGTCCGACGTCGCCAGTTTTAGGAATCTGCGACAGCTGATAAAAACTGCAAACAGCGTCTTATTAGCTTGCCATCAGCTCGACCAGTCAGTGCCCCCTGCCGGTAGCGACAGGCACTGCGTCTAAGAAAAACAGCCTTAGTGTTTCCACGTCCGGCCGCACCGGCCCTGAACAGAATCTCTGCAGTAACTTCGCCACGTGATAGAGGGCGCTCCTGTAGCTATTGCAAAGCGACAACATTTTATTGAACCTACTTAGTCTACCGTTTGGAGCAATTTTGGGAGCGCTGTCCCTTACACCAAGCTTACACCCGATATACATACATATTAAGTAATATTACTTTGTATGTAGGTAGTTGATTGGTGGTAGGATTTATTCTATTCGGTCTGGCTAGCCTACCACGCTCACATTAAAATCCGTCGTCAAGCAGTTAAATGTGTTCCGCCGCGTGTTTGTGACAGCTAGACGGGTATAAGGGAATCCCTTTAAATGTGTTCCGCCGCGTGTATGTGACAGCTAGACGGGTATAAGGGAATCCCTTTAAATGTGTTCCGCCGCGTGTATGTGACAGCTAGACGGGTATAAGGGAATCCCTTTAAATGTGTTCCGCCGCGTGTATGTGACAGCTAGACGGGTATAAGGGAATCCCTTTAAATGTGTTCCGCCGCGTGTATGTGACAGCTAGACGGGTATAAGGGAATCCCTTTAAATGTGTTCCGCCGCGTGTATGTGACAGCTAGACGGGTATAAGGGAATCCCTTTAAATGTGTTCCGCCGCGTGTATGTGACAGCTAGACGGGTATAAGGGAATCCCTTTAAATGTGTTCCGCCGCGTGTATGTGACAGCTAGACGGGTATAAGGGAATCCCTTTAAATGTGTTCCGCCGCGTGTATGTGACAGCTAGACGGGTATAAGGGAATCCCTTTAAATCTCAAATTCCTTGGAATTCCTTGGAATTGTGTGCTCCATCTTAGACCCTGTCTACGCTCACCATCAGGTGAGACTAGACTCAAACGCGAACAAGTCAAGAACAAAAAAAGAGGTACCTATTGGGTGTGTTATAAATATTTTAAAGAACAAATATATGATTTACTAGTGACACCCGCGACTTCATCTGCATAGAAGTCGTAGAACAACATTAGGTACTTGCTTAACTGTAATTAAGTGGATATCTTTTAAATCTTTCTTTATTCCAACAACTATGAAAAAATGCATAAAAAAATATGAAATATGTATTATCATTTATTTATAAAGAAGACTCACCTAACTTCGGGTGCCCTATGTTTTTGCTGACAGTTTAGGCAGAGTGGATTTTTACTTGTTAGACAATTTGGATCTTAGGATTTTTACTAAATAAAATGTTTTATTTATCAGTAGTTAAGTCCATTAAAATAAGGCTTCTCTGTAAACAATGTTAGCAGTAGAACCATCAGGGATGTGTGCATAGAGATGGGTCAGGTTGCTTGCACGGGAGAGAGTCACATACAGCTGACTGTGCGACAAGCAGCTGACACTGAGGTGTACACCCGCAATGCGTAGTGTGTGGCGCTGCGCCTTGTAATTGGTAATAGCGTAACATAAGCTGACCGGAGTCAACAACCGGAGGAGTTGTACACCTTTAAAACTAAACGGAAATTGATTAGGTACGCGATTTAACATACATGTAACGCCATCTATTGAGCAAATATGTTACAATTGATTACAAATGATAATAATTTCTTCGTGATAACTTTAAAATCTTTTAATTGAGCTAACCCTTTACGATGAAACAAAAATCAAATGTTACACTGAGATACGCACAGTATTTTATTTATACCAAGTCAACCGCAAGTACTAATACTTTTAACATGGAGCGTGCACAAACAAACCGACAAACAGACAAACATTTGAAAAATGATCGAAATGGATTCTGTTGCTTATCTTTCAACCAACCCGTTTTTTAAAATGTTTTCAGTGTACAGACACGCCAAGTGTAAGATTATATAGATATAGATAGAAGATATAGAGGAAGAAGAAAATAAGTGTATTATTTAAATAAAGTTCCTTAAACATTTTTGTTAAACGGTTTTAATTAGCTTCACTTCGTATTTTTGTTTGGTTCAAATCTTGCGAAACATTTTTCAACTACCTACTTCTGCTTTATCGATTCACCTGAAACTTCGCACACAAATTCAACTCCCATGACAATACAACATTATAATAATTTCAACTTTCAATCTTCAAATCTTGATGCTGCAAGAGTGCTGCAAGAAAAAACTGTTTAACTTATAAGTTTGTTAAGGGATTATTAGTTGTTATTTTCATTACTTTTAAAGTTTATTTATTGCGTTGTCACCGTAGTTACAAAGGTTGTCTGGTAGATATCGCTATCAGCGATAAGACCGCCATTGTACCCTTTAATGTTTGTTATTGTATAAGAGCTGTGTTACAATTTTGGTGTACAATAAAGTATATTCTATTCTATTCTATGCCAAATTTCAGCTCAATGTTGGCAGCAAATGTTTGAAAAATGGTTGAACTGCAAACACTCATCGAGTAATTGGGAAAATTCCGTGGAAAACTTCCACTGATTTTCAAATCGGAATAATGAGCCGAGACCACTGTTATCAGTTCGCCCTGTCCGTGTCCGCTATACCCGGTATAGACTGCTCTGAGTGTGGCCTCTACGCATTCAGGAAGTATTATTATAGAGCCCAAAGGCCCGGGTCTATTTCGCGTTATATTTCAAGACACGATAGCTTTTTATTTCCCAAGTTTTTGGTGAATTTAACCGGCCGGTGGTCATGAGTAGATTTGTATTCTAAAATGTGTAAAAATCGCATAAGTTTAGTTTTCGCGTTTGGCACTGTATCATTAGATGCGGCCGCCGCGCCGAGCTTATGAACTCTGTTTGATACTTGTAAACTAAAAACTGGGTTGAGAAAACTAATTCTCAGTGGGCGGGCTCCATAAATGCCAACAGGTACGCACCCTATTACATATGACTTAACTTTATCGGTACAATGTATTTAATTGACATGTTTATAATAATTCGTATCTAACTCAATTACTCGATGAACTAAGTGCAGTACATTAGATTTCAACGCGCGTGCAATCTTTATCTTTACGCGGGTCGTTAGTATCGTATAAGTTGAGCGATCACAAGCGCACGACTAGTGCTACCCTGTACATTATCCTAGTATCAACGTCGAGCAGGCACGGCCGTACACCCTTTTCTCGAAGCAACGAAAGCCACTTTTAATACTTATCTAAATATTTCCTCGTACCGAATGAAATTCTTTTATATTGGTATTTACTGCATAGTAACTTGACTTGGTAGGCCGCGTCGGCTTCACAGAGCAGTGATTAATGATGCGTGCACGTGTTACAGACACTCGTCACAAAGTGTATCAAAGAATTTGTTAGTATTTTCGATTAGAATCTTTTGCGCTCCTGTTGTTTTATTACAATTGAATGAAGCAAGCAGTAACATAAAAGCTTACTATGTAATTATCAATTTAAAAAAAAAACCCTGAATAGTCAGAATATGACTTGCTACAACAACTCCAAGTAGTTGAAAGCAACATCGCTCACAGACAGAGCATCAACATAGTGTCGACAGTCGACACTGACAGATGACCACAAAATGCATCCATGACGGGAATATTAGCGGTGCATGCGCAAATGATGCAACATACCGCCTGCGCACGCGCGGCGCTTACCGCGCTCCCCTCCATAGATAAACGGTTATAGGCATTATAGTTGCAGCTTCGCACACTTCCGCAGTGATCCTAACTTACATAATAGTAATTCGACAAGTTTTACATTTTTTTTAAAGAAATTGGTAGCATTTATCTAGTGTAAACGTTGTTTTCTTCAATCAACAACTCTTGAAGGGCAATTTTTTATACTAAAGTAGGACTACTCCTCGTTGTTATTAGTTTGGAAGTCGCCATCCAGGTCTCTACTATCTCTGCATCCACATATACCAAATCATGAAACAGAACAGTAACCAAATACACAGTTAGGAGCAGTCAGTGTAGTGCGGGGACACGGGCAGGCTCACGCGGCGCAGGCGCATAGCTTTCGGCGTACAAATAATCAAACCAGTTCCCGCGCCCCCTGTCCCCGCTCTATCTATACCCACCCCCTCTCTGCATCTTCCAGCACCCCCGCACACACCTGCAGCCTCCGGCGCCGCGCCGTGTCCGCTTAATGCACGAAATGAACTTTTGGTATCTGTATCTGCAACATTTGTAACATGTGCCTTGTTTCATCGTATGTACGTCTTTAAGTTTTAAACAAAGTACACCTCGTAGAATGCGATAAACTGAGTTTCTTTAACTGCTATTGTTGAATATAAAGCACGAGAGTCTGGAAGTAGAGGTGCGCGTCTCAGGTCTGTCGGCGATACCTGTGTTGGAGGTCGTTTTCCGAATATTCGGGAACTAACATTTCTGGTACAAAAGTAGGTGTCGCTCGTGCCGGCCGGGGGGTGAAGCAGGGGCGCGCGGGGTGGGGCGGTTGTGCAGCAGTGCGCGGGCGGCGGCAGTACGCGGGTGTACGCGAGCGCGACTGGTCGCCGTTTTGCGCTAAGAGCGGCGCGGCCGCAGAGTGTGATGCGAGCGCGCCGCCCGCCATGGCCACACTCGGCCTCTCCAAGGTGTTCATACTCGACAAGTACTTCACCGAGCTGCAGCGATTCTGGGAGACGGAGAAGAAGCTGCAAGGTGAGCGCGCATCCCCCTCCCCACGTGCGGTGGCCCTGTGCCCGCGCGCTCAGCGGCCACGGGATTGTGATGATTATTACTTTTTGTGTCGTGTTCGGCGCTCGAAAGCTCCGCGCCGTACTTTGTTTGTGTGCGTGCGTACGTGTGTGAGTGTGTCTGTCTGTGAATGTGTCGAATTGCTCTTAAGCTCTCGTAGAGGATCCGGCTCCGAGGACTGCGTCAGGCGTTACATTCGGTTTGTTCGCTGTTCTTGGCGGCTCGCACAATGAATGTTATCTTTAGTTTACCACCAATTTTATACAAGCCAGTGAATCTTATACCTGAAATACCTGTAGTGTGAGAGTTTTATACTTTTACCAAGGATTCAATTGAAGTATCGTCATAATACTCCAAATCAGGACTCCTTGAGTGACAGCGCAACACCTGTTACAATTTTAACGATTGTAGAGCTACATAAGGTTTACTTGCGTTGGTCCAGCGCCTTAATAGTTAACGTGCGCACAAAGGGCGTCAAAAGGGCCACGTAAGGTGCAGAGAAGTCCTGCGGGTGGTGCGGGCGCCGCTACCTGCGCATTGTTATCGCACCACCGAGCGATGCTGCGCTGCCCGCGCCGCGCCGCCCTCGACTAGAGGCTATTTTCAACTTCTTTACGTCATGCTGACACATTGCACTCAAAACAAATAAAAAGGACCAAGATACAGGTCTTGGTCCTTTATCTTTATAAAATTTGTCAAAGGCAATAATTTTGTAGAGTTAAACAAACGAAACAAGGCCAAAACTTGTTGTTATTGACCAAGTTTGTCTCTTCTACGAGTCAAAAAGGAAATTAATCGCAAGCAAAGGTCACATTAAAACTTCGCCTAGGTGACCTCCTCCCGGTTGCTGTGATCAGAAAAAAAGTTCTTTGCCTACCATTATCTAAATATAGTTGGGGTTCCGGTCTAACCAGATACTAAATGAATATCCGTACTAACGGTGTACTGTAAATATGGTCTAGCCTGTAGGCTAGACCATATTTTGTAAGGTTTTCCGACTCCTGACCGTTTGAAACAATACGATTTGACCAGACCAAACCAGTGTTGTTTTGTTTTGAAAGAAGTAAGTGCCTTGACATATAATATCATGTTCAGGTTATACTAAGCAGTCCTTAAGTCTAACATCCAAGACAATATTAGGACTGAAATATAATTATGTTATGGACAGAAAAATCGTACTTCTGCAGACATTATATTGGAGAGTTCTGTTCTGTTGGTTCCCTAGCTAGGTTAAGGAATTATGATTGAGACGCAGAAATCAATCGATAGAAAATCAATTGGAGTCCAAATGGTTTTTCAATGGTCAGGCTTGGTCTTGCCTTGTTAAGAAACGTCCCGCTTATTGGCCAAGCACTGGCGAGACAACAACTAGAAAGGCAGCATAGGCACTACGCGATGACCCTTTGACACCAAAACGAAACGAACAAGACAAGTTAGGCTTCAATAACAAAACGAATGTGATCGACAATACTACGGCAGCAAGTATGAACTTTACCAGTTCAAAAGAACATCCTGAGCTACTGGTGTTTCTCATACAATTGCGCATAAGATACCCAGATTCTAATACAATCAACTACAATATATTATTCGACACGACGGGCCAAAATGGTAGTCTTTATATATTTTGGTCCTTAGAGACGCATCTCAAACAACCTGTTTACATACTTGGTGTTGATCCGATATGAGTCGTGCGAAAGGAGATGCCGCACGTCCTGTGACGCCAGACTGAGGTGGAGCGCTCTCTGTAATCACATGCGTCTGCGTGCTACTTACTGCGGAGAGGTCGTGACTGCATGCACGCCGCAATTACGCTGTCTCTTCTAAATATTCATCGAGAGAGCTCTTTGTGGAGCACGGTGAGATAGCACGTTACTGCGACGTTGCTTTGTGTGGCTATGAAGTGAGCGATCTCCTCATTGCTCGCGTCTTGTAGTCGCGAAGTATGCATTCACGACGGCAGTCTAGCGCAGCATGAATATTTAATGTGCAAGTGAGCAGTGTTATGCAAAACTGCATCTGCGCCAAGTCGTGGGCGCGCCGCCCTCGCCCCCCGCGCTCCGCCTAACGGCAAGTAATAGATACGTGCGGGCGACTGGCGGCCACACGGACAGTCTCCGGACGGGGACGAAGCCTTTTGAAGTTTAAAGCTTTGTATAGTTTATCCATGAACTTATATTGTTACTTGAACAGACAGACGTCCATGTAAGGTTAAAGTTGTTAGGAATTATTAAGAAAACGAAGATTTCAGAAACGAATGATTCTGCGTTAGGTAGGTATTTTATAGACTTTTCGTGACTCTTATCGGATCATTCCATTACGACGGAGCATTCCATTTTAGTCGTTAATGAGAGTAGATGTTGCGAAGCGGCGGTAATGTGTAGTCGCAGGCTTACCCCGGCCAGCCCCTTTCTTCTAGAGCGTTAATCATAAACACAGCTCCTCAACCTGCTTCCCAAACGGGTTGATCGTAGCGAAGAATGAAGGAAAATCATTTAGTATAGAGTATTTAGAGCCGAAAAACATGAGCGTTGGATATGAACGAGTTTTAACAAAGAAAAGGCTTATGTATAAAGCTAGCATTTCGCTCTTAAAATAATTCATAGATCTGTAGAGAATCGTTTGACACAGAGTTACTTCGGACAATGAGATCTAGGTGTGTCCGGTAGGACATTGCATAAGTCTTACATGACGGTTACATGAGTGTCGACCGTGTCGACTTATATTATTGTAGCACTATCAGTCGTTATGTAACCATTACGTCCGTAATGGACAATGTTCCCTGTATCCGCAACTCGTCATTTCCATCGCGTTTTCCTGTTACAGGCGTGTGTCATTGCGTAACTAGGACTTCGTTGACTTAAATCCTGTCGTCCACTTTTTTTCATTATCTTCAATGAAGTATTCAATATAATCTTCTTTGCAATCTATGACAACTCTGCATCCACGTAAGAAAATCTGTCATTCTTGACTTAACTGCGCTACGAAGAATGCAGTTAAGTTTGGTTATTAGGGTGCATGTACTTTGTTACATACCGGCTAATTTCTGGCAGAGGATACAGATTGTGTGACAATAATATTATTACAATGAACTCCTTTATTTCGTACCATGATTGTCGCGGAAGCGTTCACTGTTTTATGTAAGTGGTTGTTAAACAAATGTCAGTACCGGGTGAAGCTCCAGTTTTCTGTGAAACTAAGTCGTATTTTATCATCATTCACTTTTTTAGGTCTTGCACAATCTGATCGTGTTATCCGACAGAAACAACAACACCTAAGTAAAAGGAATTAGAGATGTGAAAAACCTTTAAGCTTGTGGCGGCATCTATCACGCCACATGCGAACTATCCTGCATCGCGATATCAGAGTTTGACACGCAGATAGTATATATACAAGTTCCCAACATCAACCGTTGGGCAGTGGCCCGCCAGGCACAAGACTCCGCCTGGTAGGAGGATCCTCCTTTTCGTAGGCGGAACACAATATCTCGTTCCCCTACAAGCTGATGTACTCACCAGTGAACAACGTTTTGGGTACAAGTTGCCAGTACATTCTGGAACTCCACGTTAATATTTCTAGCAAGGATGTTTCGGAGCTATTGCCGGCGCCCTAAGCACAATCCCTCCTATTACGAGAGATGGTGCAAACACTTTAAACAAATGCCAAAGTATACCCAAATTTAATATAACAATAATGTCCATCATTTGTTCACGTCATCTCACAGAAAGAGACGGGACTATTTCAAAACCTGGGTTTTAATTACACGATCTCTGCTAATAAGAGTAGTGTTTACCGCAACATGTATCAACGTTCAGGAACACGTCTATTGTTGGTTCTGAAACAGTGCTTATAAACAAATCGCTCATTTGGTGCAACAATGGCATAATTACACTTTTAGAAATTTTACAGGAGATGTTTCTCTCGATCAAAATAGTCTTTCCGCACATTTTTATATATTTAACTTGTTTTTTAAAAAAAAGTTAATTACGTCACTGTCGCACCAAATGAGCGAAATGTTTACTAGTGAATACATGACGTTATTGTTGTTTTGGATTGAATTGGTTGTGACAGCGGTAGGTAGGCAGCGGCCGGTCGGCGGGCGTGACGTCGCCGCGTCGTGCGGTGATCAGGCGTCCTCCACCTGTTTGTGAATGTTCTCATTAACATACACACATAACATACACGCGTGTGAGGAAGTGGACGGATGACCTTTTGAATGCCAACGAGCGCCGCGGTGAACGCCCCATACACCAACAAATAGATAGCTACAGAAAAGCCTTACGATGCTTACATTGCCCACATACAAACTGATCGCGGGCTGGCGAGGTCGGGATAGCGTTGCGCTTAGAATCACTTCAAAATATACATCGCGTCGTAAGACTGGTACGATGACGACGAGCTAATCAATCTGAATGTTCTATGGGCAGGAATGTGTCGGGCGCGCGAGCGCAGCCCCCGCGCCAGCGTAGCTCTGTGTGTACTGAGGTACCTGCCTGTGAACTTTACTTTTCATTTTCCGTTTTTATTGAAAAATTAATCACTTGCCCAGTGATTATGGGAATATACTTGGATGATTATTATTTTGTGGTACTGTGTCCAAACTCAAAGTGCCATTTTCAATAGTTGATATCTTCGGAGGGATGTTGTTGTTAATTACTGAACATTATACGAGCCTTCATAATGACATACATAGTTAGGGAAGCTCGGTACATACGCTGGAAGCTACACGCTATCGTCAGGTGCGCGTGTAACTCGTGGTACCGTTACATCTGATCGCTTCTCTATCTGCCACATAACTCGGATAAAAAATTAATAGACTCTCTGTGTATGTGTGTGTATATTCATATAGATCTGTGTATATGTGTGTGTGTGATCGGCATCCGGTGCAATTATCGTCGACGGCCGGCGCACGCGCACTCAGCTCCGTTTTTGCTGCGAGACGAGCTATGCGCTCACTGTCACTCTATGAAGCGAACATTGTAGTCTGTTTATATGGAATTGTTATTAGTTTGTCGTTTACGTACGAGATTACAGACTTTATATATCTTCTTTACATAGTATAAAGCAAGGTCGCTCCCGCTGTCTGCACGCTTAGATCTTTTAAACTACGCAACGGATTTCAATGCAGTTTTCAGCAATAGATAGTGATTCAAGAGGAAGGTTTATATGCCCCACATTAGTATCTACATTGCACCCGTGCGAAGCCGGGGCGGGTCGCTAGTAATATATATATGAATTGCCTCGTTGGTCTAGTAGCGACAAGCGCGACTGCTAATCGTGAGGTCCTTGGTTCGATCCCCAGGTCTGGCAAAGTGTTATTGGGTTTTTCCGTGTGGAATTCCTCAGTAGCAGCCCGGAGTTTGGATTTGTGCACGGTTGATGGCAATAGGCTCGCCCCCTATTACATGGGACTTAAACATAACGGCGAAATGAAGGTGTTACTATACACCTCTAGCCAACCCTTCAGGGAATACAGGCGTGATGTTAAGTTAAATGTTAGTATGAACAGTTCATGCCTCTACAACAGTGATAACAGTTCATGCCTCTACAACAGTGATAACAGTTCATGCCTCTACAACAGTGATAACAGTTCATGCCTCTACAACAGTGATAACAGTTCATGCCTCTACAACAGTGATAACAGTTCCTATAATAAAAATACTACAAAATATACAAATTTAAGCAAACACTACCATCGTGGCGGATGGACAGTGCTGAACTTACATGGAGAGTTATGGGAATTAAGATTAACATAACAGAATTAAATAGCGCAAAATGGCAGGAATAATGCGCATCGCCGCGCGCATATAATATCTTGGTTTTCTGTAACTGCGGAAATTTTATTTTGTAATCAACAAATGCCTTACCTGCCTGTCCACCATCATATTATAAAGCCCAGTACAATGTTCACGGCACCTGCAGGAGTCCGCCTGTAATAAGTGTGACGATGTAATTAACCGCCGTCGTAGGCGCAGCTCTGCGGTGCGGCGGCGCGCACGAAAAGACTTCAACGCGCTACACCTAGTGAAACACCTTCGAGTCGTAAAACTTTAACCGTTTCTGCTTTACCATCGATATCAAGTTAAAATTATAACGTGAAACAACCACATTTGATATATTTTATTTTGTAAATAAACCTATTTGTACAACTGCGAGTATCTTTGGATACTTTGAATATACCTACTCAACTTTATCACCCTAGCATAGCATTAACCCGTGCCGAATTAATTGACGCTGAAGTTTTTACAAAGAAATTAGTAGATACTAAATCTTAGAGCTATGATTTTATTTTAAATTCAGTAATAATAAACAAGAATTTTACTATAATGTCTGTTTCTCAAAATGGATGTACGAATGGGTCCCGCGGTACTAAGGAGCTACTCCTCATTGATATGGGCATTAGCCAACAAGTTCGCCGCTCCGCAATCTGTTGACATGTTGGATAGACTATACGAAGGCCTACGACTTGGTACCACATACATGGCTCATGAGGGTGCTGGAGTTGTATAAAGTAAATACAACTCTATGTGCCTTCCTGACGTCATGTATGGGGCAATGGAGGACAGTCCTTCACTATCCAGGATGTCGGCAAACTCAAGGGAGAGGAGAACCAATAAGGATTGAGCGAGGTATATTTCAGGCGATAGTCCGAGCCCACTGTGGTTTTGTTTAGTCTTGAACCCTCTGAGCACATTGTTGGAGGGTTCAGGGTTAGACTACCGGTTGAGAAGAGATGGTCAGGTAATATCCCACCTCCTTTACATGGACGATTTGAAACTCTTTGCCCCCAACAATTTGCAACTGTTGGAGTTACTGAAGGTAACTGAAACTTTCAGTAATTCCATCAGGATGGAATTTGGTGTGGACAAATGTGCAGTCAAGCATGTAAGGCGAGGAGGGATTATGGAATCCGTGGGAACCCAATTCTTGGATTCCATACACCTTAGATCCCTCTCCTCAACCGAAACCTACAAATACCTGGGCATGTCGGAGCCGTTAGGCATCAATGCCTTCTATCGCTTCTATGGCCGCCAAAGTACTTAAAAGTCTTCCGTCAGGCGGAAATAAGGTCTTTAACGGTTAGGTCATGCCGGCCTTGATGTACTCCTTTGGCATACTCAATTGGCCTCAGACTGAACTTGACGCCCTGGATAGGAGGGTCCGTACGCTGCCGACTACGTACCGAATGCATCACGTACGTTCATCGATGATGAGGCTGTAAATTCTGAGGAAATGTGGGGGTCGAGGCTTTTTAAATGCTAAGACCCTCCACAACCGCGAGATGTGCAGCCTCAGTAACTATATCGAAACGTTGTTATATTTAAGCAAGTATGATACAGTAATTGATTCGCATTTGGAACAATGTTCCTCAACACAGAATCCCACATTCTCTGGCCTTTCGAGTGATATACAAAATGATTTAATACAAAGTATAGCATTCGTTTTACGCCACCAAATTAAAGTTGGAAATAAATAAGGCTCAGTTTGTAGGTATCGGTCATGATTGACGAAACGCCCGATGTTAGTCATAGGGAGCAACTAACGGTAATATTTAGGTATTTATCTGAAACTGGAATCGAAGAACGTTTTGTTGGTTTCTATGACGTTAGCGTCAGTCGGCTGTCGGAGTGCTGATGTTCTTCTCATATCCATCCCCAAACGGCTTTTCTCAAAGCCACTTTTATTATACTTGCAAGACACTGTTTCTATGTATCAGTGCTTACATGTATAGTGAAAGTGAGCTAAAGCCAATTCATCTGTACAAGATTTCGAAGTCAGCCACAGGGCCACAGCTATACGAGTAGTTACTGGAATTCACGCATCACACTTGAGCAAGGTAAGCATTTTTTGGTTCGGCTTCCCTTTTAAGAAAATTCACCCTTCGCCACTGTAACACACGCATCTTTCTTGTTATACCTAATAATCTTAAGCAAAAACTAAAAAGAGGATATATGAAAAAGGTTTATAATATCTGCAATGGGGTGATTCCGGCATGACGATTTAGCCCCTTTGATATTAGACGGATTTTCCAACTTGTCCATTTTGAGATTACCTACATATTTTCACAGCAAATAATTCTGTACCAACTAGTTATAATTCAAAACAAATAGAAAAATCTGTTGAAACACATATTAAACTACATAGTATGTGTGTACATACACAGAAAGACGTAACATGTAAAATTTAATATTTACCTTTTAAGAAATGGCAGCACTCTACACTGGAGTGTCGAGTTCAGAATACAACTAAACTTCAAACGCAATTTATTTTTCTATTAGACCATTTAGCTTTATCTGCATATTATAGTTAGTAACTAAAAAGTGATCCTGTTGTATCGACCGAGTCGACAACAGCGTAACTATTCTGGAATGAATACAAATGCATGTGTAGGTACGGAATTGCCCCGCAGACGGATTAGCCCACATTCACCTTACCATTAAGTTGATCTGATTGAGGGTTTGGATCGGAAGTTTGTTAACTCTTTGTAACGGGTAGCAGTTGGTAGGCAGTTCTAGAAATAAAATTAAGTACCTAGGTGGAGAAAAAGTAAAATATTTATTTGCGAAAAGTTATTGTAGGTAGATTAATAAAATTAAAATTGCCGGTGAAGCTGGAAGTGAGTTCGATATCGAGCGCGTGTTAGGTTCTAGCTGACAGTAGAAACACCACTATCCTACATTAGTAGCTAGATGTTGCGGTGTGTAGTGCGGTAGGCAGAGATCAGCTTCTCTGTAGCATCGCTGTCCTCGGAGTTATCTTGTACCGAGAAGCAGCCTCTTCCGAAGCAGACGGTTCTTTGCTTAGGTAAGCGTAGGAAGGAACCCCGTTCTGGGGTTAACACCGAATTTAAAATTAGTTATAGAATAGTAAGATATATTGTAGTCATTAAATCAATGTAATTTTAATATGAACAGCGAAAATGACTATGCATAAATTTTTCTGCGGTAGTAGGGAATGGTCCAACAGAACATGTATCCGAAACGTGTCAGTCACCGTGCGTGCGGTTCACAATAATAATTAGAATAGGAATTACGTACTTAACTGTTGTAAAAACGCTTAAATGTAAAATAAAATATAAATATAATTGATTTGTAACAGCTTTAGATCTAATTTGATTATTCCTATTATATTTTTAGAATAAAATTAAGTAGATACTAATGTAATTTCTTTGATTACTTATTAGCTAAATACCTGCTAAAGATAACGTAGCACAACGTTACAACTACTTACTCCAAAATAGCTAATAAACAGTCAGTGCCATTGACTTTGCTTCGTCACTTGTTTAGACAAGTCAAAACACTCGCGCACAAGTCAAAACACTCGCGCACAAGTCAAAACACTCGCGCACAAGTCGAAACACTCGTGCACAAGTCAAAACACTCGCGCACAAGTCAAAACACTCGCGCACAAGTCAAAACACTCGCGCACAATCAAAGACTTGGACAAACACTTGGAAGGTAGCTCAGGGTGGCGATCAGCACTCGGCAATGACTGGTTGCAGACCCATCGTGTTTGATCTCGTATAACTCGTTATGGAAAGCAATTTTTCACCTCGTTAATAATAATCGCTAACAAGGATCGACGCGTTACAATGAAGGAAGTGTTTTTAAAATTTTAATTTAGGAGATATATTCTATGGATATTTATTATTGTACCTAAATTTTAATCTAATCAAGATAAAAAAGAATATATCTCCACCGATTCCTTCTAATTTAACTAACATCAAATATGATTGAATGAATCATAATTATTATATTCTTTTTAAATGTAAAACCGATACATAACAGATTTTGACGAAAGTTCGCTTTGACAGATAAATACCTTGTAAATAATCAAAGTATAAATATCTGCATCTACAATATAGTTGTTCAGCGAGAATAGGTAGGTACCTACTTACTACTTTTATGTGTCCACATCACAATATGGGATCATATCGCTTGTTGGTAGATCAGTCTTTGACTGTGGTCGAGAGAGTTTTGTCGGTCTAGTGGTCGCCAACTATTCACACAGTTAAGTAATGATAACCGACCCTAAAGAAAACAAACCTCGCCTAATATGCACTTATAACACCGACCCAGTCGTACAATTATGAAATTCCAGAACTTTATAAGTTATTAATTTACTTACTCAACGAAACTATAAATGTTCCTTTTCGTATGTTCATGTATTGTAATCATGTTGGTATTCCATGTAAATCCGATTCAGCGTTGCAGATTTCTTGACTAAAGAATTTTGATCTGCAAACGGGTTTGTGAGTCAGCCTCGCGTTCACGTTGGATTAGGATTCCTTTGTCAAACCTACTTTCTATAGTAGGTACGTTGTTGTCAGTGCATGAAACCCACGCCCGCACCGTTTGCTTTCATATTCCGAGCGTTGCACGGGTTGCACTACTTGCGCTTCACTGCAATTCTGAACTTACACACTTCGCTTTAATATTGCTCAATGGTATCCGGTAATAAGCACTTATTTTTCTGGCTGGAGTAATTATTCCAGCTGCTAGTTCGAATCTTCCACCTTACAGCTCAATTTTTGCCACATTCCACTACCAATTGAATCTGAAACTCCCCGAAGAGTCTGTGGGTCCATTAATTTCTAGCCGGTAATTCCCACGTCACACATCGACGGTCCCTACTATAAAACACAAATTTTACAGGAGAGCGCTTCAAAGTTTCAAACACGTGTACATCATGTTCTACTTAACGTAATGTCATGAAAGGACATGTTATATTTTTGTATGGAAGCTGGGCTTTGGCTGTGAACAGAGAAGAGGTATTTTTTTTATGAAAGTACATAAAATATGGAGCTTTCGTATATATTTTTTAATTTTTTTAAAAGCACCCTTCTATTGTTTTTTTAATTTAAATAATTAGAATAAAAAAATAAAGTTGCAACCCACAGTTTTTAACCCATAATTATTAATTCTGGCAACACTTCTATTGGATGACATTTATTGTCATAGTCAACGTCAGTCATTGTCAAAAAGTCAAATTCAATTCAACTTATTCAACTGTTGTCTGTTATTGTGACTGTGGTTCCTGTGTTTTTGACTATGTACCATTGTTTTGAGTTTTTTTTTATTTGACCTGGCTTTTAACAACAATAGATAGCGATTTTGTGTGACAACTTTGACATGATTAGACATTGATGACATTACTGACAATGACAAGTGACAACCTTGCTGACATACAGTATTTTTTTTCTTTTATTCTATTGAGACAAGGGAATCAATGCCATACATCCAAACCATTAAGTTAATTCATTGATTTTATTTTAATTTAAGCCATTTAATGTTATTTTAATATTAGGATAAATATTATGCTTTCAAAAATGATATATATCATTTTTATTTCTAAGTTTTTTATCAGTTTATTAGTTTTTTAACAAAAAAAAAATATCAGGATTTTAAATGTTTTATAATTAAATAATGGTGCTTTTTAAAAAAAATTATTTTGTAAGCACGTCCTAGACAGTTTTCCCTATTAGAAAAACCGCACATGTAAGCGGTTCAAAAATAAAATTATTTTAAGCCCATTTCATAACATGTCCTTTGGTATAGAGGTTTAATGTGTGATTTGTATTATAAAAAATAAAAAGATAGGTCATAAAAATCACTTTTAGTGTATTATTCGTCACTTATACATCGGAATCATCCGTATTGCAAATACTTTAAGTGGTACTTACCTACTAACTTTTATGTTACTTATACATCGGAATTATTCGGAATCTTCCCTATTGCAAGTGGTACTTATTGACTTTTACGTGGTAGTCTTTAAATTAATCAAAGTCGTAATTGCCATTTATGAAATTGTACGTGGAGTATTATGTATACCATGCACCCACCACTTAAATACTGCTTACAACATTAGTGTAAGTGATTGACGCGTTCACAAAATTGAGAAACTTGCCCACAAGAACATGGATCTGGAAATGTCAAAACAATCTGGTTATCTCATATAAAACGGCGCAGCAGTGTAGATAATTAGTATTAAAAAGTAAAATCCAAAGTAAAATTACTGGACTGCCACTGCTGTGGTAATACGTCGGAAATTTTAGAAAATTTTGTAGTTATGGGAAATGTGTGTGGATTTAAAGGTCAATTTGCCAAGTTGGACTTATTTTTGTTAAACTAAACGATAGTCTAGGGTAGCCTGAAGGTCACGAAAACAAAACATGCAAACCACGTATCTACCACATATGGAATTGTACGTAGGGACCGCCGACATATTCCCGATAAATACTTAAATACAAATGTTACCAGCCAGGGCGATCCAGATTTCCCGCAGTGCATCAAGTCGAACAGAGTCCTTGCGATAACTATAATGTCGCTCGTCGTGTCAGAAGTATGCGATGTATCGGAAAGTGTTGTGTTCCGCATTCCTGCGAGTGCGCAAGGTGTTTTGCCGCCCCGCGCTGACCACCATGTACCGGCTGAGGCACGCCGCGCCACCCGCGCCTTATTACCACCATACTTATAACGACCAATAGGGCTGTCGGTAATTAATTAATTTTAGTATTTTTAGTTATAATGCGTTACTGCGTAATTTTTAATTATAGCGAAAAATATATCTACTTCATGCTATTTTCAACTTTTTCATTTGTGCCAGTCTTCCAAATACATACTAAAAGTTTGCGTGAGCGACGATGTCGACGCCACGAAATGCTGCTATATTTAAATATTATACATATGATGTATAATATTTAAATATAGCAGTTTCAGATGATTCCTATTTAATGCGTATTTATCTATTTTCATATATTGAGTTTATTTGTGTCTTTTTACTTGCTGCACCGGTGGACGTCATCATGGCAACGCCGGCTGTCGCTGACCACCAGCGCTGTGGCTCTGTCTCGCACGTGAGACACAGCATTATGCTGAGCGATGGCCGTTATGCACGGATGTGACGCATATTTTTCCCCAAGTTTCTTTTCAGTTTTGTTTACTTTTATTTTATTTTGTGCGTCATGTTGGCGCGAATAAATAACTTTTCTTTCTTTTTCTTTATACTCTTAAAATTGACATTGTCTCTTTTCGGAGGGTATTTTGTCTAACACTGTAAGGGCGCTTTCAGTTTAGTTTGTTGGTGTCGGACTGCAGCCGTGCCGCAGCAGTGCGGCTGTAGTGCTGTAAAGGGGCGGCCACCGGGCGGTTGTGTTCTTTCTTAGGCGCCCCGTACACAGTCAATCTCGATCACGATCCGCAATCAAAATCAATGATCGCGATCCAGATTGACAATGTACGAATTAGATTGACGGATTGATGCATCTGATCACAAAACAATTTGGATCGCGATCATTGATTTTAATTGCGGATCGCGATCGAGATTTACTGTGTACGGGGCGCCATACAGTTGATGCGACGAGAGAGCAATTCATCGCCCGTACCGCGTACGCACGGCGGCAGTATGGTTGACGCACTGCTCTCTCTTCGCGTCAACTGTATGAAAAAACAGAACCACCCGTCCGCAGTGCGACAGCCGCATGACATCCGTACTGCCGCGGCACGGCTGAAGTACCTACGACACGAACCGTTTAAATTGGAAGCGCCCTTAGGTTAGTTTTTTCGGTAATGAAAATGCACATGCAATAAGCTCGAAACACAATACTGACACTGGCGTGGCTAGTGGGCGGCGTCATGTTTTTGCAGCGCGCCGAGGCACGGGCTTGTCGCGTGATTAGATACGTGCGTGCTATAAGACTAATGGCCTGACCACGCAGATGGCAGAACATACGAGCGTGAACGTGGAACTTGTGAACTTTTTGTCAGCTATTCTAAGCGGATCATGCGATCAGTGCTAAACTGAAACATAAAACATTTTGTATAATATGATCATGCTGTAGTCCCCATCGTTCACTTTTGCGCCCTAAAGGCTGATCGTTAATTACCTTTTCAACTTATTAACAGGCCTTTTTACCTTAATCAACATTGTACTTTTTTATGATAGTAATTCGATTTCCTTGGCAAGGATTAATAAAAACAATTCCGTTTACATGTAAGTAATTCAAATTATATAATATACAATTACATATATACCTTTTGAATGTAATGTTGAAGAGTTCTCGAGACCGGTGTATGTGTTATGTACTGTGACTGCGTCAATTTGCGCGAATGTCACGGATCATTTGATGATGTAGGTATGTAGTCCGCTCAGGCACACGACTCACGCGCATCATGCATAGCGAGATACGGAGTGGCGCGGGCGCGGGCCGACCGTAGTCGTTTTTTGTGCGCTGACTCAGCAACAAGCACTGATCGTTCTCACGGTGGAATCAGGTATAAGGATTCTTTAAGATTCGATCCACTTCCTATCATCCTGTAATTATTTTGTAAATATATTGTCCTGATATCGACCGGAGAAAAAGAATTTCCCCATACCTACTAAAACTTTAACTGATCCTCAGATGTTGAGTGATTTATAAAAATGTACGTACGTAGATAGAGAAAAACAAAAACTTCTTCGTAGAAAGACTATATTGCGTATGAAATCACACTTGATTGCAAACTAACTGGTAATGGTTGCCGAAATTATGAAAGCTGATTTAAAAATATCAACTATGAAAATATTTTGTTCGATCCCAACAATCCGTACGTTAGATGAAGTTTATAGCAATTATGACCAAACAACCACTGATAATTCAATCTGCAGATAAACAGAATGTTTGTACCTAGTTATAGGTAAAAGTACATAGAATGGCTACAAACACCGTTACAAACGTGATATACAGAGTGCTATAAGTAAGCTTTCGACTTTCTTCACGGGCTAATCTGCCTTCCTAAAATACGAGTTTGTTTTTCAGGGCACTGACAACCTACATAAGTACATATATACGTGCAGTAAGCTGTGCAGTGTCTAGAGGTGGCCGACAGAGGCTGCGCCGGTGCCGCAGTATTAACATTCCGCTTGGCGCACGTCACCCGCGCTGCGCTGAAAGTAAAAGCTCTAGCGCACATGCGCATGCCGCGCACGCGCACGATCCGCGACAAGATGGTTTTTGCACCGCGCTATGAAATTGAATTAAATGTTATCACACAACTAACTACTTACTCACCGTCAAAGGTGCCAACTGTCGCGTCGCGTTTATATTTGCTGACACACGCCGCGCCGTTTTGGTTTTGTTTCATTTAGGTATACATGTATTATCTTTATTTATCGTCTCAAATTCAGGGTACTGTTCAGCGATTAGGATTTACATATAACTGAAGATGAAACATTGACTTAGGAATAGTTTTTCCGATTGGAAGAAACAGATGTGGCATAAGGATGTAATCCGGCTTGAAAGATCAAAACCCAAACCTTGTGCCGAGGAGTCAGGAGGTACCTATAGACTACAAGACATGTGCTTAACACAACGTTGTAGCGGCAAGGCCGCCCGGGGCGGCAGACATACCGCGCGCCTAGCGGGTGCCACGCGTCATAATCGCACGCCATCACCGACATTTTGGGAGTTCCTTCTTTCTGCATTGTTCAATCGTTATAGTACCTATAAGCATGTGAAGAACTCTTAGAAAACAAAATATAACCTTGTTTTTAAGCATGCGTCAAGTCTATGCCGCGGAATCCAGATGTTTTTTACATATGAAGTTGGAATAGCAAAAACATTTCAAAGATCAGCGGCACACCGAACTGATGACCTTTTATGGCTGTTACCGGGGTTTATGTGATATTGCCGAGCAGTGCAAGGCTGGGGAGAAAGGAATCTTTGGCTGTGTTAGCTCTCAAGACAGGCTCTACCTTAGCGCAGTTATTACACGATAGTGTTGTTTTGTACTTTTAGTACAAATATACGTTCCGCACACCTTTTCGTTTTCCGGTTTGTCGTCTTGAAAGTTGTTTCATTTTTCCGGTTTTTGTTTAGTTGTTTGGTGCCGTCATCGCACAGAGCCGCCCGCGCCGCTTGGTGGTTAGCGGTAACTTAGCCGCTCTAACCTTGCTTCTTCAAAAACTTATACGTTTACCGACGTGTTTTTGTATAACACGATTACCGGGACTGTGGTCGTTGTCGGTATGGTTGGTTGATATCTTCTTGATCTTGGTTTATAAATTCCAAGTGGTCACAATCTAGCATAGGTTCGCATATTTTCATTTATTCGTATAATTCCTTTTAAATGTTTATCGCGTAGTCGTTTCTATGTTACTGTGTGCCTGTGTTTTCCTTATGAAAGTTTAACTTTCATGAACCCATCCTGTTCACTTAAATCAACAAAAGCTCGGTTAAATATGTAATTGTGAGATGCACGCGGACGGAGCGATCGCGGGGTGCGGGCGGTGCGGCAGAGGAGGGTGGTGTCCTTCGATCGAGCACTACCTAATAAAAAGGTTTTTGACGCTGCCCTTGCGTCACAGCGCGGAGTTCCATTTGGAGCTCTATGGAGTGTAGTGAAAGAGCGAGGCAGGGACGGCGGGCGAGCGGCCCCAACGACCGGTTGTCTACCCTCCCCCGCGGCTCCAGTCCCTCGCCCCGGGCCCGCCAGACCGCACTCAGCTTATAGGTAACAATATAATCAGGTGATCATTCGTCTCCACCTTCGTTGACATCAATATTTAGTTTCGAAGGATGATTTTTAATTGCAAATACTCTTTTGTGGTTTTATTTTATTCGAAGAATGATCGTGAGAAGGGAGGCTCATTGCCATTCAACAGATTACTGAAAAGTTAAAGCGTTCTTTTTCTTATAACATAACATAGTACCTACCTAGCTAAGTTGTTACTTACGATTTTTCAATCAAACCAGTTGTATGGCATTTGGAATAGACTTCTGGCAGAAAGTTCTGTTGCAGATGAGTCGCTCAACAGCTTAAGAGAAACTGAAGTAATTAATGAGACACGACAGGATTTACCGAACACACTGAACCTCGACAATAAACTTGATATATTATCTTTATACAGTTTGGTAGATTAATTATACGTGAAACAAAAAAATATGTTGTAGGTAGATACTTTATTTGGGTTATTTTCATCTTCAAGACTCCGGAAGCATAACTACGCCGTCATCCCCTTATTGTGCTGAAGATAAGCACTGGGGGGTTTGAGTGTGGTAACAATCCCACGCTCCCCGGCCTTCAACCAGTAGACCGGTAGCCCATTGAAGGATCCTCAAAAGAATAAAAGTCCATTTTATCTTACAGTACCTAAATCTACCTAAATCATTATGAAGGTTTCTTATATTAATCTTATTGGAAATACACACAATATAATGCTGCTGCCATGTTTAGTTCGCCTTGAACAGTGTTAAATTATTTTCTGTACGGTAACTGCACTGTGCTCGGAACATCGCATTAGCACTCCTACTAATAATCATGCGTGTTGCAGACGCGTCGTCGTCCAACGAGGCGGTTCACCTGCAGCGGCGGTTGCTGTGCCTGAGCTCGGATCTGGTGTCGCTGCGCAACCACCTGCTCGTGGGCTCGGGCGGTGCGGCGGGCGCAAGCGGCGCCGGCGGCGCGGGCGGCGCGGGCGGCGCGGGGAGTGCGGGGGGCACGGGGCAACCTGCCGTGCCTCCCCGCGCGCCGCACCTACTACCGCCACCCCCAGCCGTGCAACCCCCCGCACCTCCTGCACCGCTACCTGTACCGCATCATCCCTTGCCTCCGCCACCAGGTCACTACCCACGTATATAATTGTTTAATCATAGAGCAGTTCAGTAAACCCAGTTACAAGAACAATACAGATCGTAACAGCTTTTAATGAAACGTTCTAGGTTTTGAAGACTGTGAGAACAATCACAGTATGATATTATTTATAATATAACTAGCTGTGGTCTCGCGGCTCCCCCCGCGTAAGAAGTTTTTCTCTATATAAAGGACATGTTATATTTTTGTATGGAAGCTGGGCTTTGGCTGTGAACAGAGAAGAGATATTTTTTTTATGAAAGTACATACATAAAATATGGAGCTTCCGTATATATTTTTTATTTTTTTTAAAAGCACCCTTCTATTGTTTTTTTTTATTTAAATAATTAGAATTAAAAAATAAAGTTGCAACCCACAGTTGTTAACCCATAATTATTAATTCTGGCAACACTTCTATTGGATGACATTTATTGTCATTGTCAACGTCAGTCATTGTCAAAAAGTCAAATTCAATTCAACTTATTCAACTGTTGTCTGTTATTGTGACTGTGGTTCCTGTGTTTTTGACTATGTACCATTGTTTTGAGTTTTTTTTTTATTTGACCTGGCTTTTATCAACAATAGATAGCGATTTTGTGCGACAACTTTGACATGATTAGACATTGATGACATTACTGACAATGACAAGTGACAACCTTGCTGACATATGTACAGTAAATATTTTATTTTATTCTATTGAGACAAGGGAATCAATGCCATACATCCAAACCATTAAGTTAATTCATTAATTTTATTTTAATTTAAGCCGTTTAATATTATTTTAATATTAGGATAAATATTATGCTTTCAAAAATGATATATATCATTTTTATTTCTAAATTTTTTGTCAGTTTATTAGTTTTTTAACAAAAAAAATATCAGGATTTTAAATGTTTTTAATTAAATAATGGTGCTTTTTAAAAAAAAAATGTTTTTGTAAGCATGTCCTAGACAGTTTTCCCTATCAGAAAAACCGCACATGTAAGCGGTTCAAAAATAAAATTATTTTAAGCCCATTTCATAACATGTCCTTTTGCTCCCCTGCATATTATCAGACACGACTCGCGCGCCACCTGTTGTATGCTGATGGTACTATTTCAGAAACTTTCGTACAAATGCCAAAACAACTACAAAGATCGATGCGCGAACGCAAAGAAGGCGAACATTAATTTGTATTTATATAATGTGTCCCAGTACGTAGGTAGTAATAAAACTTTAAGGGTGGTATATACACTCAGTTTATCGACGGAAACACCCCACTTGTAGGGTCGGGGAATCGACCCCCCCAAAGATACAGTAATTTTAGTATTAAACTTAGGTACCTATTTCGACCTCTACATACTCAAACACCCACAACTTAAAACCTAAGCCTCGCAAAGGTGTACATTTAATGTCATTTGAAAGGCTACGGCATAGGCAACCTATAGATTTATAGAAGAATCAAACTGCCACACATAAGTTAGCAATTTTTGTAATGAGACATGAAAGCTTAATTTTATACATATTTTTACATTATTTTCACGTTTTCTTAAATACTACAAAAACTACAGGGGGTAACACGTGTCTTTAATTTTTTTATTAGTCTTTGAGTTGTTTTACAAATTAAAACAAAATTCACGCTTCTGTGAGTTCTAGGTCTTGAGTTGTGTGTTTGAATATGTATAGATCGAAATATCTGAGTCAAATACTAAAAAAAGACTATCTTGGGCCGGCAATTTGTAAGTGGGTTTTCGACCCCATGTGGCAGGTGTTTTTGTTGATAAAGGACATGTTATGAAATGGGCTTAAAATAATTTTATTTTTGAACCGCTTACATGTGCGGTTTTTCTGATAGGGAAAACTGTCTAGGACGTGCTTACAAAAACATTTTTTTTTAAAAAAGCACCGTTATTTAATTAAAAAACATTTAAAATCCTGATATTTTTTTTGTTAAAAAACTAATAAACTGACAAAAAACTTAGAAATAAAAATGATATATATCATTTTTGAAAGCATAATATTTATCCTAATATTAAACGGCTTAAATTAAAATAAAATTAATGAATTAACTTAATGGTTTGGATGTATGGCATTGATTCCCTTGTCTCAATAGAATAAAATATAATATTTACTGTACATAATATGTCAGCAAGGTTGTCACTTGTCATTGTCAGTAATGTCATCAATGTCTAAACATGTCAAAGTTGTCGCACAAAATCGCTATCTATTGTTGTTAAAAGCCAGGTCAAATAAAAAAAACTCAAAACAATGGTACATAGTCAAAAACACAGGAACCACAGTCACAATAACAGACAACAGTTGAATAAGTTGAATTGAATTTGACTTTTTGACAATGACTGACGTTGACAATGACAATAAATGTCATCCAATAGAAGTGTTGCCAGAATTAATAATTATGGGTTAACAACTGTGGGTTGCAACTTTATTTTATAATTTTAATTATTTAAATTAAAAAAAACAATAGAAGAGTGCTTTTAAAAAAAATAACTCTTCTCTGTTCACAGCCAAAGCCCAGCTTCCATACAAAAACATAACATGTCCTTTATGTACCTAGTCTTGCCATAAATATTCTCACGAAGAAAAACATTTTTTTTATTGCAAATAATATTTAAGTATCACTTTTACAGTGTGTTAGTTTAATACATAAATATAAAACAATTTAAAATATAAAAAGCTTATTATAAGTGGTCCCCATTGGCTGCAATACAGTCCTTTAAACGTTGAGGCCAGTTATCAATAGAAGCACGCACTCTTTCCATGGGAAAATTCTTCACTGCCAATCGTATGGATTGTTTTAGGGACTCCAAATTATCATGGCGTTTAGAGCAAGCCGTACTCTCTAAAACTGACCATTCATCATAATCCAGCGGATTAAGATCGGGACTAGACGACGGCCAGTCTTCAGCTCTGATGAAGTCCGAAACGTTCACTTCCAACCAAGACTGCGTGGACCGAGCTTTATGACCCGGCGCCGAGTCTTGTTGGAAGGACCATACTTGGTTATTGAACATGGTGTTGTTAAGGGGCTTAACTACCTTCTCAAGAATGGTATCTTGATACACTTGTGCCGATGTTTAGATACCTTTTTCACAAAAATATGGCTCAGTCACTCCTTCATAGCTAACACCCCACCAAACCATCACTGAAGTCGGATAATGCCCACGTTGCACTCTGTCGACTAATTTGGAAGCTTCCTTAGAGCTTTGAGCATAAATACGGTCATTTTGTTTGTTAAAATGTTGCTCAATTGTAAAGATTTTCTCATCCGTAAACAAAATTTTTCTGTGACCTCCCTTTGCGTACCGCTTCAGTAGTTGTTTCGATTTTACCACCCTATTCTTTTTTAAATTATCAGTTAATAAATGACCAGTGCGTCTCTTATAGGCTGCAAGTCCTAAGTCATCTTTTAAAATACGTGACATGGTTCTGGGTGCTATCTTCATCTGCCGAGATAAAATCTTTTGCTTTCGGACAGGATTTCTTCGAATTCTTTCCCTTACTGCTTTGACCACCTTTTTCGTACGAACACTACGTGGACGGCCAGATCTTTTTCTGTCACAAACAGAGGAGGTCTCATTGTACCTACATATTAATAGCCCGGTACACAAACATTTGACTAATACCAAGCGTATGGAGAGTTTTAAAAATTGCATTTGGTTCCATATCAACTTTGTGTAATGCAACCACAGCGATTCGGTTCTCTTTATCACCCCACTCCATTTTAATATCGCAAAATATTGTACAATGTATTGGCGCCAAAATTAGAAAACTCAATGAACAATCGTATAAAAATGACAGATTCCAAATTCAAATGTAATATTTTTCTTATTTTTAATTGTAACAGTATTTATGGCCAGACTAGGTATATACCCTTAAAGTGTTATTACTACATACTGGGACACACTGTATAAGAAAATATAATATATCGTAGATGCAAAGGACATGTTATGAAATGGGCTTAAAATAATTTTATTTTTGAACCGCTTACATGTGCAGTATTTCTGATGGGGAAAACTGTCTAGGACGTGCTTACAAAAACACATTTTTTTAAAAAAGCATCGTTATTTAATTAAAAAATATTTAAAATCCTGACATTTTTTGTTAAAAAACTGATAAAATCTTAGAAAAAAAACTAATACCTATATATCATTTTTGAAAGCATAATATTTATCCTAATATTAAAATAATATTAGACGGCTTAAATTAAAATAAAATCAATGAATTAACTCAATGATTTGGATGTATGGCATTGGTTCCTTTGTCTCAATATAATAAATCAGCAAGGTTGTCACTTATCATTGTCAGTAATGTCATCAATGTCTGGTCATGTCAAAGTTGTCAAACAAAATCGCTATCTGTTGTGGTTGTTTACTGAATTTGTAATTTTTGTTTTACTTTATATTCGCGAAATCGTGCTAATTTACGCAAAAACGCCTAACACAACAGTTGAATAAGTTGAATTGAATTTGACATTTTTGACAATGACAATAAATGCCATCCAATGGAAGTGTTGCCAGAATTAATAATGACTGTGGGTTGAAACTTTATTTTTTTAATTCTAATTATTTAAATTTAAAAAAAACAATAGAAGGCTGCTTTAAAAAAAAAAAATACACGAAAGCTCCATATTTTATGTACTTTCATAAAAATATAACATCTTCTCTGTTCACAGCCAAAGCCCAGCTTCCATACAAAAATATAACATGTCCTTTAAAGGAGAACCCGCTTTTTTATTGTCTATTATACTAGCACGCGTCATGTCATGACTTACCCCACTTTCATCCTGATGCGAGTACAGTCACGTGTAATAATATGTATACCTACACATAGTGAAATTAAAAAGCGATTTCCTTCTAAAATATCTATTAGAATTATGAAATATTCTACAGATGGTAGTTTCTACAATTACATTCGAATTACCGTATCGAATATTTCTAAATTACACAAAAGAAATTCGCTTTTTAAGTTCGCTATGTGTATACATCTTATTACACGTGACTGTACAAGTTATCCGTTATAGGTAGGTACTCCAGGCCCGCAGTCACTAACGATATCAAAATATCTTTAAACCTCGGTTCTTGAAAGGGGCCCATGCCCAATTGTTGAATAGGATAGGCTTAGTCGACCGATACTAATGTTCACTTTCTTGATAACGATTACTTGTATTACTTAACAATGAAGCACTCGAAGACCCCTTAGAACTTAATTTTAAGGTAGATAGCAAATCATAACCACGCTTTGAAATACACTGATATGGTTGTTTTATATTGTTGTCCGATCGTGTGCAGAGAGCCGCTGGTCACAGCCGAAGCCGGCGGCCCCATGCGCGGCGGCGGGCCCCGGCGGGCCGGCCGGCGCCGACGTGGAGGACCTCATACACCTGCGCGGCCCGCTCACCGAGGACGCCGTGGTGCGCGCGCTGCAGGCTCGCTTCTACCACAACAAGTTTTATGTGAGTGTTCCCTTTACTACTTATTGTACCGTACCGGACGCAGTTTGTCTAGATTGCGAGCAGAGAGTTGTTGACACGTGGCTACTGTCTAGCTTCATTGTCAATTAAAAATTGCTTGGTCTCGGCTGTTGCTAGGATCCACCTTGCCATACGGAGACACTTCTGCATCAATCTCGACTTTGTCCGATCGGAGACATGCTCTTCTACCTACTATATGCATTACTTATGTAATGTTATGTGTTATCCGTTGAAATGCTGTTAGGATACGACCTTTTGGAACTATGTTACGCGGCATTGATTACGTATAGTGTCAAAAAAACAGTCAGATGAATTTA
Source organism: Amphipyra berbera (assembly GCA_910594945.2). Taxonomy (NCBI): domain Eukaryota; kingdom Metazoa; phylum Arthropoda; class Insecta; order Lepidoptera; family Noctuidae; genus Amphipyra; species Amphipyra berbera. Next base: position 277,799 of record OU343135.1, read on the forward strand.
ACGTTAAGTTGACGTCAAGCGTTGCTCTGCTCTAAAAGATCCTATCGTAACAGCATATGGAACGAGTAGTAGCTACTATGATAGCATTTTACATTGCAGAAGCAATTTTTTGCTTAACAATGATGGTCACAGATCATGATATGACTTTTCAGACCATGATCGGCCCAATCCTGGTGGCGGTGAACCCATACACAGACGCGTGCAACGCGCTGACACTGACAGCTGCGCGCGCGCACAGGCCCGAGCTGGCGCGCCTCGTGCATGACGCCGTGCGGCACCAAGCTGACACCGGCTACCCGCAGGCTATCATCCTCTCAGGTACACACACAATTTACATTAGAGTTAGGTACTGCATTAGGGGAACCGTACACGCGTAAACAGTACCACCCAGCACTCACGTAGGTTCGTACTTTTTATAATAAAACTAGCTATTCTCCCGCAGCTACGCCCGTGTAAATAACTTGACTACAGCGCCACCTAACGGATCCTAGCATAGCTATAAATAATCTTCTCGACAAAACATATACTATATTTGTGTAAATATGACCTCAATCGATTAAGTTGTCCAGAAGTGCTACGATCACTAACAGTAGACCAACGACGTTTCATGTGTCAAAGTGCTGAGTTACAATCTTTATAATATATTTATACATATTATAATTCAGTACACATGAAGCGTAAATAAACTGGTCGAGCTCACTATCAAACCAAATCAATTAATTTAGTTAATATACTACGAGATTTTAAAAACTGGCCAAGGGCTTGGCGGACCGCGCATAGTGTAGGGTTCCGTAACATATACTACTTAAGTAGCAAGGAGATATTTTAAATAAGTTTATATTTTATAAGATTTCATAATGTACTGTGAAATACAAAGTTATTTTTGCGGTCGGTAAACTCAAAATTGCGACTGAAAATAGCGATTATTTCAAAGACATTAACGTATCTTGTTCAGAATAATTTTCGTTAAAAATGTTCGTTAGGTGCTAACATGTTTTTTATTTAGATTTTTGGATGGCACGGTTGGAAAGTTAGAGGGGGACATTGTTAACGACTTTCGGCGCTCATATCTCACCAAATATTTTATCTAAATAGAAAAGGCATGTCATTTTCGGCAAACAGATCCCTTGGGAACTGAGCGCCAAGTACCTGGGGGTGATCCTCGATCATCATCTTAGTTTCCGTAAACACATCAAAGCGGTGCGCGCTAGCGCCGCTTTCGTTGTAGGCCGTCTCCATCCCATGCTTAGGGCGCGCAGTAAATTATCACTTAGAAATAAGCTGAGACTTTACGTGTCGTGCATCCGCCCCATTTTAACTTACGCTAGCGTCGTATTCGCACACGTTGCGCCCTCCCGATTTAAATCTTTTCAAATCCTCCAAAATCGCGTCTTGCGCAGGGCCGCGGCCGCTCCGTGGTACATGCGCAACGAACAGCTTCATTTAGATCTAAACATGCCGACCGTCAGGCAATACCTCAAACGCATTTCCAAGCGTTACTTCGACAATGCCCCGAGGCACCGGAACCCTCTAGTGGCCGCCGCGGCCGATTATAAACCCTCTCAAATTAGCATAGTACGCCGTCCCAGGCATGCGCTATTAGAGCCCGACGACGATATTACCCTCCTCCAGGAGGCGATTAAATCAGCACATTACACAACGTCCGCCGCCGCCCGGCATTTCTAACTCGCCGACGAGGCCCATCGCGACGTCCCACCGCCGCCGTCCCTGATCCACCGTGCTCACCCGCCGCAGCCGCGGAGCCGGTCGTCCCTTCTGACTCCGCAGTCACACCGTTAAATCAGCCCTCATCAAGCTGTCTCCCTCTCAGTCCTCTCGCAAGCAACGCCCTAAGCCAAGGTTCAAGTCCCCCTTAGTGGTGTTGTTGCTATCTAGTCATGATGTTAGTACCTACTAGACGTAGTAATAGTAGTTAGCTTAGGTTAAGTATTTTACTCTCGTCGGGATTGGTTGGAGTGGAGACCCTTCAGGTCTCACAAATAATTGCCCGGTTACGTAGAAACGGTCCGCAAGACCATCTACAAGCAGTCAATAGGAAAAAAAAACATGTCATATTAAAGACACGACGAGGAGCGCAATACTATTTTTTTTCAACGCTTAGTTTCGAGTGGACGTTGTTTTCGAGAAAAATTAATCTGACAGAGGGATACATAATTAATTGTTTGTAATCGGCAGGCGTGTCCGGTTCCGGTAAGACGTACGCGTCTATGGTGCTGCTGCGGCGGCTGTTCGACGTGGCGGGCGGCGGGCCCGAGACCGACGCCTTCAAGCACCTCGCCGCCGCCTTCACCGTGCTGCGCGCGCTCGGCACCGCCGCCACGCCCGCCAACACGCACTCCAGCAGGATCGTGAGTCGGCTCACCTTCACTACTACACGTACACGTACAGCCACACAACGACGACTTTACCGATTCATACAGAGACGTCCACTTACAACTGCGCTGGCATTCTCTTACATTGTTCATTCTTCTTCACATAAGGTTTTCCTTCCGCAGGGCCACTTCATCGAGGTGCAGGTTACGGACGGTGCGCTGTACCGCACCAAGATCCACTGCTACTTCCTAGACCAGACGCGCGTGGTCCGGCCGCCCGCCGGCGAGCGTAACTATCACATCTTCTACCAGATGCTTGCGGGACTCACGCCCGACGAGCGCGCACAGCTCCACTTAGAAGGCTACTCACCTCAAGACATCAGGTAGGTTCACCTTTCCAGGCCGGAAATACGACTGGAGTACTAGTGTGGTAGCCGAGATCTTACAGTGTTGTCTGATGACAGGTACCTCGCGTTGGCACACCACCGGCGGCCGGAGCCAGAGGACGCGGCGCGGTTCCACGCGTGGAAGACCTGCCTCGTCATCCTCGGCATTCCATTCCTGGACGTGGTGCGCGTGCTGGCCGCAGTGCTGCTGCTCGGCAACGTGCAGTTCGCGGAGGGCGGGGACGGCTCGGCCGAGCCCACCAGCGAGGCCGAGCTGGCGGCCGCGGCGGCGCTGCTGGGGGTGGGCGCGCCCGCGCTGCTCCGCGGGCTGGTGTCGCGCGCCGCGCCGCGCGCCCGCGCCGGGCCTGCGCGCGCGCCCGCCACCGCTCCCGCGGCCGCCGCCGCCCGAGACGCTCTCGCCAAAGCGCTGTACTGTCGCACCGTTGCAACTATAGTGCGTCGCGCCAACTCCCTTAAGCGACTCGGGTCCACACTTGGTACGCTTTCGTCCGATTCAAATGAATCCGTGCACAATCAAGACGCTGCATCGCGTCGCGCGTCGTCAGCGGGAGGAAGCGGCGGGGGAGGAGCCCGCGGGCGTGCGGGAGCTCGCTCCATGGCGGCGCTCAACGACGCAGTGCGGCACGCCACGGACGGGTTCGTCGGCATCCTCGATATGTTCGGGTTCGAGGACGCGGCGCCGAGCCGGCTGGAGCACCTTTGTGCCAACCTGTGCGCGGAAACAATGCAGCACTTCTACAACACGCACGTGTTCAAGTCATCGGCGGAGTCGTGTCGTGAGGAAGGCGTTTCGTGCGCTTTGGAGGTAGACTACGTAGACAACGTGCCGTGTATCGATCTGGTTTCGTCGCTCCGCGGTGGCTTGTTAGCCGCACTCGACGCAGAGTGCGCTGCGCGCGGGACGCCGGAGCAGTACGTAATTAGGATAAAGGCGGCGCACAGGTACGACTTCACCGCTTTGATTGGATAACAAATGACATTAATACGATTAATTTATGATTTTAAACAATTATTTTAGAGGTCACCCGAGGCTGGCGGAGGCTCGGCCGCCACACACGCGCCGGTTCGCAGTGCGTCACTACGCGGGCGAGGTGTCGTATGACGCGGCGGACTTCCTCGAGGCCAACCGAGACGCTGTACCTGATGACTTGCTCGCCGCCTTCGACAACAGAACGTGCGAGTTCGGTTTTGCAACTCACCTCTTTGGTGCCGAACTAAAGGTTCACATTAAACTAGTTATCGTAGTTTAAGAAAATAGATACTTAAATAAACGGAAGGGTGAGTAGGACAGTAAACTTAAGTGATTGTATTCGGTTTTTCAGGCTTTAACCGCGCAAGGGGGTCCGACAGGCGGTCAGTTCCGCGCGTCGCCCACGGTGGCTGCGGCTCTGGACGCGGCGGCGGCGTCAACGCTGACGCAGGACTTCCACACCCGGCTCGACAACCTGCTGCGGACGCTCGTGCACGCGCGCCCGCACTTCGTGCGCTGCCTGCGCGCCAACGCTACGGAGACGCCCATGTTGTTCGAGCGCGCCACCGTCGCAAGACAAGTAAGTCGCTGTCACGACCTACCGCAGAAGACCTAATAAATTGCAATGGACTTGCTTACCACCTATATCTTATATCGTCAATGGTCTTTTTTTTCTTTTTCGTGTGGAAATACTCATAGGTACCCTCCGCCCTGGGGTAGGTGCAGGATTATGCCGGACTTTTACCGGTTAAAATCGTACGGTGCAACCTCGGTAGGTCTCGGTCCGCCAGCCCCTGGTACACCACCTCTCCTTTGGTGGGGCTCTTCCCCGCTGCCCCTTGTCCTTCTATAAGGCCCTCCTGTGGGGCCTGCAGCTGGTCGGGCGACACTGTCACTGTCTACGGTGACCGGAGATCGTCGCGCGTCCTCCGGCGCCCAGTGCGTCTACTGCGGGAAGAAACTGGGTAGACGCCTCCCTCTCCCTCTCCTGTGCCTCCTTGCGAGGTCATCAACTCCTCGTAACGGGAGGCGACGGCCTCCCGCGCACTCTCGCTCCCGACCATGGACAAAACCACGGGCCGAAGCTAGAGTTCACCACCGAATGCCGCAACCAGGTCACGGCGCCGCGTCGCCCACGCATTGCACGGCTGTAGTGGGTGCAGCGCTGTGTCTTCGGGGCATTCCTTGCAGAGGTGACAACGGCGCGTTTCCTCTCAACCTATGCGACACAGGTACTTCCAGAACGAAACAGTCGTGTCCCAAAAGTTGCTGCGTCAGCCGGAAGCTAAGGGCGCCATGCTGCCTCTCCTACATCATGGGGCTTATCGCCTATGTCCTAAGTACCTTCAACTCTACCGTCCCTTTCGGGGATCCTGACAATTATGCTATTGTGACCGTTACATTCGACCGTTTCAGGTCCGCGCCTTACAAATCTTAGAAACAACTCAGCTGATGGCGAGCGGCTACCCGCACCGCATGCGCTTCCGCGCGTTCAGCGGGCGGTACCGCGCGCTGTGGCGGCGCGGCGCCGAGCGGGAGTCGGGCGCCGCCTGCGCCGCCGTGCTGCGCGCCGTGCAGGCCGCCGCCGCGCCGCCCGCGCCCGCCTCGCCCGCCGCCGTGCGCTGGGCGCTGGGCAAGCGGCACGTGTTCCTGAGCGAGGGCATGCGGCAGGTCAGGGGAACCGTGCACCCGTGCGCCCGCGCGCCCCCGCGCCCGCGCCGGGGAACCGAACTCTGTCTTCGACGCGATAATTATGAACGCTCTTTACTTATATTCTGCAGGTGCTAGAGCGAATGCGACGCGCGAGGCGGCAGGCGGCCGCGGAGTGCATTCAGGCGGCGTGGCGGCGCTACAGGTCGCGGGCCGCGCGCGTCCCTCCCGCCGCCCCGCCGACGATGGCGCCCGCGCGGCCGCGGCCGGCCCCCATCGCCGGCACGCCGCCGCCGGACCCCGCCGACAAGTGCGACCCGACGCTGGTCAAGCGCACGTGCTCGCTGTTCGGCCTCGATCTGGTAGGCGAGCCGTTTCGATTCTCGCTCCCTCCGGTTCCCCTGCCCGTCCCTGACCGAGCGCTCGCCCGATCGCAGGAACGGCCGCCGCCGCTCCCGCCGTCGCGCGCGTACACCGTGGCCGGCGGCGTGAAGCTCGGCTACCCGCAGCAGCGCACCGTGGGCGCCGAGTGGAGCGACGCGTCGGGCGCCGTGCGCCTGCGGGCCGGCGACACCGTGCTGGTGGTGGGCGCGGCGCGGCGCGGCCACGTGGCCGTGCAGGCGGCCGGCCGCACCGTGTGCGTGCCGCACGGCGTGCTGGCGCCGGCGCGCGCGCGCCCGCCGCCGCCGCCCGCGCCGCCCGCCCCGCCCGCCCCGCCCGCCCAGCCCCTGACCGAGTAGTATTATGTCGGATCCAGTCAATTCCTGTTACAGATAGTGTCATCCACGACGACGTACCCCACTCTGTCTAATCTCGCTCTTCATCTTAGAGCGAGAGAGAACACGCGATATAGATGAAGAGTAGGGCGCGTCTTCGTGGGAGGCACTATCTGTAGCATGCATTTATTGCGCTGATCACTGTTATCACCATCTGGTATCGTCCCAGGGGTGTGGAATACATATCGATGTTAGTGCTTTATATTGTCGCAGAGTGTAAATAGTAGTGATAAGTATTTATGGTCGCCGCTCCGTCTCACAGAAGCAGACGCCCGACGCCCGCTAGTGTTACGTACAATGTCCGTATTACTCACCTGTCGACCGACCCCGCAGTATTATGTACATGGCGACCTTGCTTTATTTATAATTCAGTCTTATGGTCGAAAATACAAGCAATAAAAAAAAATACAATTGGAATTAGAAGCCAGCGTCGCTAGACAAGAAACTGTATTTGCTAACGACATCTGTGCCATACCATATACCTAGTGAGACGTGATAGGCGATGCAGACTGTAGATGCTTATAATGTAACTCGCTTTGTTGTACTTCAACGTCACTGATGGTAGACCCTGGCTTCTCGCTTCTGAACTCGACGACTCATTTACATACAAATAGTATACAACACCGTCATTACGTACTAATTAAATCCCAGTATTTATACAGCTACTACAGAACAATAATGAGACTAATCAGTCATTTGTAACGTTTTGCCAGATAACTTGTAGCTACAATAGTGGGTCGGGTGTGATCAGTAGGTGTCGCTACCAGCATTGTGTATTGATGCTGTCCTAAATTTCGCCATGTGCGTAGCGTAGTGTGTAACACGCCCAGTATTCGCGACGACTGGCACAGCTTCTTCTCTGTTACCATATCGTCATACATGTACCGCTTTAGAGGTAGCTTTCTTTATAATGTGTCATATAGGGGTGTTGCAGTTTTACCACGCGGTTATCACACGATACTGCACTAGGTCTCGAGCTATCACAATTCTTCATCAAGTTATTTTTATCGTTGGTTTTCGAGGTTTATTTGACGTGGGTGAGCCCACTGTGATGCGTGTCGGTTCGTGTGATGGCCGTGTAAAGTGCGTTTTCGTCAATAAGGCTGCAACACTGATGTAACTCGCGCCAGCGTGCCGCGCCGCGCGAGCTTGCCAACCAGAGTCTGATTAATAATATACTTATATTATGTAATCTAATGTATTAATTATTGTGAAAATTTCAATCAAATGTATAATGTTGATAAAAGGTACAAATAAAATTATATTTTAGAATAATCACTTTATTTTTTACAATAAAATTGTACACAAAATATTACGTGAAACTCTGGAATGTGTTGAGGGTTGCGCGGATAAACACGAGTAGGTATACTGAACCGGAAGGATAAGTATGCTGACGTGTCACGATCACTTCGTGATACAGATGACAGTGTTAACTAGACGATTCATCGGAATGTAAACACTAGGTACATATTATCCAGTTAAAGTTGTATTAAGGTACCTACCGGCTATTTGTAAGGCTTAATTTTTTCAACTCGAGAAAAGAGTTTCAAGTAAAGCTAATGAGGATACGAAGACTGATAATATTTGTATATAGCGGATAAACATCTAACATAATTTCACTAGCTAAGGTTAAAAACTAGACGTCAACACGAACACTAATTCTCTCTTTTGATCTATTAACAGTTTAATATAAACGAGATATATTCATCAATAGAAAGTCGCGACGCGATACATTCACAATAAATGCGTAAACATTATAAATAAAGACAGCAACGGTATACCTATATGACAACAAGTACGTTAAGGTCCCATCAATAAACATGTAAATGTTAACATTATATGCTTCGTTGTGATATCACATAGCTGAGCATAAATCATACAATACATAATATAATACAAATATCTCATATTCAGTTTCAAAGTAACTGTGAACTATTTTTTTATTTAAAAAATTTATATTAACAACTCTTTTTATATAAAAATACTTTAATATTCGGCAGTCTCGCAAAATAATACATATATAACATTATAACCGATACTTGTAAATTGTAAAGCTTGATAAAGCGCAAATAGATATTTACACAAAAGGATCACTCTTAACAATATATCGCGCTATCAAATCAATAGTAATCGTGCAATCTGTGAGTGCACGATTGTTGCAGTTGCTGCACTTGTTGGCGACTGTTTCGTTCCTTTGTAACCACACCACAGCGACTGCTCGTGTGTAACAGGACAACCCTGCCGCGCCACGTCACGAGTGGTCCTTCTGTACTCTGTACGATTTCATTTCGTCCTCAGAGCGTGCTGTGCACACAGAGGTAGATACGCGACACATACGTACGTCGCACCGACACACTAAGAAAAATTTGGCCATACTCTCGTTAATTATACTTACATTTGAATATATCTAATGAATACATCGTAATACTATAGTATAGTAAATTTATCGAATGTTTATATAACTTAATTATAGTAATACCGTGAAATATTTAAAGTTATAACATATAATGTTGAAGTACTTTCAAAACTTGTTCGACTACGACTGTTTCAGTATATGTACATTATATTCAGATCTAACTAGATTGAAGACAGTAGACGTGTCAAAACGTGCGGTACTCCGGTAGACGACAGTGTCCAGCGCCAGCGGTGTCGTGGCTTTAAAACAGAACAGCCTTGTATGGACGACTTGCGTACAAGTCGAACAATGGACGTGGAAACAGCGTGCACTAACGCGAATGTTTGTCAGTCAGGATTGTGACGTCTATTAGCAATGAACTACCGTCCACCCAAATACAGCTGCATACTATTTACTAACAATAATGTAAAAATGTCAAAAACTCTAAAACTAAGACGACACTTAGTGCTGGCACCACGCGGCTATGCGCTACAACATACCGACGCTAAAGCCATGCACACTACACAGTATGACACAACTCGCATCCTACATACAAATATCTACAAGGTAATTTCAACTATACTCGCCTCTGTTTAGGGTGCAATTCGGTTATTTTTTTTATCATGAATCGGAATATTAGGCATACGCTAAATAACACTTATTATGAGTATAGTTTTGAATGTGTAGTGTACATGGCTCTTAGTAGAACAACACAGCAAGGCAGTGAATTATTAGAACAAAATATAACACTAACATACACAGCACCATGAAAACCTCAGATCACAGAAACAAGGGAGATTTGGCGTGGAGCGTGCGAATGCATCTGACCCAAAATTCGCTTCATTGTATTAAAATGTGATTAAAAACCAACTCAATTACACCCCCTATATTCCAAGACGTTTCTGCAAAAATTACTAGACTAGGACGCCCTGAGGACAGCCTCAAAACATCTTCAAAATTGTATTCTTGGTCGCAGTTTCGAGTGAAATTTGAGGTTTCTCGACTAAGGAATCCTCAGATGAGTCCAAAAACTGAAAAACTTAATAAACTGTCTTATTTAAATAATAATAATCAGTTTGAAAATAATAGTTCATTAAAATAATCAGATTCAAATACTGTTTACAAGCTCAAACCTACCTCGAGTTTTCCTTAGGGTCAGTTTCCACGAAGTGGAACAATCCTCGCGCACTTTTTTGATGTCGCTGAATAAAGAACTGTATCAGTACATATTGCCTTTAAGTTTAAAATCCGACGCAGAATCAAGCGTTTCCTTGCTCGAGCCCGAGCATACCCGAGCGTCGGATTTTACAGTTAAAGGTAATACTAATACTGTTCTTTATTCAGTTACATCAATTGGTGGAAACTGACCCTCAAGGTAGGTCTCGACTTACCTTGAGCGTGACAGTTACTTCCTCACCTCGACTGAAGAAAAGTTTCGAGTGGGATCAAGTAGAGGAATATTTTTACGACTATGAATACTGATTTCATTGAGTGGGGTTGAGTGGAGGCGACAAATGTTCGACGAATGTCTTACAGTTCGGGTGGTATTCTCATTAGGAACAAAAACCATTGCTTGCTTAGTGCAAATTAATTCATGAATCGGCTGGTCGAGCGACGCAATAGATAAGTGTTTCTTTACCAATTCTTTCACAAAAACGATAGCTTCTAGCTCGTGTGAGCTACATGTGTGTGTTGATGCGTCGCCCTCTTTTTGTAGGTGTGCTATTAGGTTAGTTCATTAATTGGTATTGTTGAATGTTTCTTAGCATGCGTAAGAAATATGAGTACCTACGTGTCGGTACTTATTGCTTTCGTGTTAGTGAAATAAGTGAGACGAGCGCGCGGACACATTTGAACACGAACAATTACTGTACTAATGGTAAATCTCCCTTGTTTCTGTGATTTGAGATGAAAACAATACAACATTAAAATATAAATCATTATACTTGTACAAATATATAAATAAAACAGCGCGCAACGTAATTAACTTGTAACCGTAACTGGTACGTTAACATACGCGGTGCAACATAACATGCAACAATTATTGTTTGAGTACTATAATTGTAGAGTAGTACTGTGAACCGAGTGAAAGGCGTATAAAGGCGGTGTAAAGCTGTCGTGAAACTTGTGTTTACGAAAGCTATTGAGCGAGGTGTGAGCGCAGAGTACAACAGTTAAAGCGTCTCTCGCTGCGCCTCTAGCGAGGTGTGAGCGCAGAGTACAACAGTTAAAGCGTCTCTCGCTGCGCCTCTAGCGAGGTGTGAGCGCAGAGTACAACAGTTAAAGCGTCTCTCGCTGCGCCTCTAGCGAGGTGTGAGCGCAGAGTACAACAGTTAAAGCGTCTCTCGCTGCGCCTCATGTAATATAATATCATTATTATCTATTATTTTGTATTACTGTTTAATACATTCTCGTCGCTTTATATTGTCTGAAAGCGAATAGCGACACAATTCTGTACATATCTTAATATAACTACACACTTCATCCGCCACACGTATAAAAATCTCTAATACAATATTTATACAATCGATACAGAGACTGTTTCCACAAAGCAACGCGTTAACTTTAAAAGCGAATACGATATAATTATAATTAGTTATACATCTTTACAAACGTGAACGCAGATAATAATGTAAGATTCGGCAGTAGCGCGAATTGAACACACACTATAAGGCAGTGCTGGATAACACACGTCTGTATTTGTACTCACACGTTACATTACATACCTACTCGGCTCTACTCGTGGCGTTATCTCTGAATGACTTCATATATGTATAGTTTATTTCGAGCGTCATGTATCTACAGACACATTGCCGTTAAAGCTCGCAGTCCACTGGAATCAAGCCGACGCGATGCCGAGGCGACGCGTTTGCCTCAATCAGGTTTGGAACACTTCTCCTCGGTTTAGTTGTTGCTAGACACCGCGGTAGTGAAACACATCTTAATGCTCAGACAAGTATTAGTTCGTGTAGGTAACTAAAACGATTCAGCACCTACATCGATCTCTTCCCCAAACAACGCTGACACGTTACATCTCAGTGAGCAGAACACTTTACCTAGCAGCGGACGTCGCTATCGACAGACCAAACATCATCACAACACTAGATATTCCAGCGAATATCGAGTGTCGAGTGTTTTGGCTCAGTTCGCATATTCATTACAAAATCATAAAAATATAATTTGGAATACGGCAAGGTCGGCGGATTGGCGTCACGTCGATAGTCGCTTGAGCGATCGCTATTTATATCGACTATAGCAACAATACAGAACGCGTGTAACAACTGACGCATGCGCACGCATCGAACCGACAATCAATGGGTAAAGCCGGCTCTACTGTGACCATATTTTTGTTAGAAATAGACCCTAACATGTTTTTCTAACCAAATTGCTTTTCTAACCGTTTACTGTGTTGTAATTAGTCCAAGTATTCACTAAACATGTTTGGTTAGTTTGTTATGTTAGATTTTTGTCGCAGCAGACTCAGATTAAAGACATGCTGCCTGGGCGACCGACGAGCACGAACACATACTAACAATAATAGTTAAGCAGATAAAACGACTTCGTAATTACCGGAATCACAGACAATGGGATTAAGTTGAATATATACAACAGACATGAATAAATGTTAAAATATTACTTTCGAGATCACAACACAATATAAGCACGAGATAATCTAGCTTTACTACCAGCCGACACCGAGCTGAACGATACAGTTAATGGAAGCGGGAACGTTGTACGTCTCACGCAGACGAACGATGCTTAGTAGGTACGTGTTTAATAACTCGCAACTTATGTCGACGAACAACGTCGGAAGCCTTCCTTTTAAACTCAACGCACACATCTTAGCAAACTCTTATTGCGTTAACTACTGTTCACTCGTATGAATTACGATTTAGTGGCGACAGTGTCAGCTCATCGGCGAGCGCAGGTCAGGCTCGTTTCAATTATTGCGGGAACGTTTGAATCGAAACGACTGATCGTCTGCGGCGGAGCGTACGGGTGGTGTGTGGTGTGCTGACTACCGCTTGTAGTTAGGGAAGCAGCAGACGAGGCCCCGCTGCTAGTCGCGCGCGATGGGCGTGCTGCACGCCAGCGACGGAGCGCGCCGGTCCAGCGGAGAGTGCGCCGGCGCCTCCGTGTCGGTGCCGTTCGCGCCGCCCTCATCCCCACGCGCCCCACACGCCCCACGCGCCCCGCCCGTCTCACCTGCGCTCGTCAGCGACGTGAACACGCTGCTCGACGACACTTCCCGCACGCAGCGGCGTTGCTCCGCTGCAATACAATGTTAACACACATTTTAGAGACGATAGCCAATATTCACACTAGTGGACACCCCGACGTGACTATTTTGGCGAGCAGTTAGGCCTATGTACGAATTGACGAGTATTCGGTTCGGATTTGCTCGGTTTATTGAGGCCAGTGTGTGGAGCTAGGGTAACTGTAGTACAGAAACAGAACGTTATTATTATCACAAAAGGAGAGGAAACACTGTGTGGGAAATCCTTTTATTAGCCGACACTGTTTTCATGTTGTTGACTACAATATAATTTAAAAAATGTCAAGTCGTATAAATCAAAATAAAAAGAAAATACCTATTTCACATAAACCAATACAGGTGGTTATGAAAAGTCGAATATAGATGCACGGTTCCAATTAGTCGTTTACTATGGAGAAGAGCCGGCAAGAAACTCTATGGTTACTTTAAAACAAATTATATCTTTTGCAATTTCAGTGGATACAGTACAATGATTTAGGATAGTGAGAGAACAATGAAGTCCTGACCACAGACCAATGAGTAAAGTAGTACTAAAAGACTGAGTACAAAAATTAACAAACAAAAATACAATTTAATACAAAACAATATGAATAATCAGAATTGTAGTAATTTACAAATTTATAGATGCAGGTCCACAAAGTTCTCACATTTACAAAAGTGAAAAGGAAGCTAAACTATATAAAACAATTGGCATAATTAAATGTCATCAAAACTTAGCTAAAAAATCATTGTAAAATAAGTAGAGATGTGCCGATTAATCGGCGACTAGTCGGTAAAGCCGACTATCCGGCCACTATCGTAGTCGGCGACTATTCGGCAAAGAGCGCCGACTATCCGGCTTGTTACTTTGTATGTACTTTTCAATAAAATGTATGTAGGGGGAATTACATTAAATAAAAACCTTGATCGTTTATTACACAAAATCACCGCTCTGACCCGTACAAAAGCAAAAATCAAGAAAAAATGCGAAGTAAACAAAATAGGTTCCGACACGTTCGCAGGCGGCGCGGTGGTTGCTACTTGCGCGCGAATCAGCTGTAAACGAAACGTCACGGAAATCCCCGAAACCGTGATCGGCTTGGCCGACTAGTCGGCCTCTTTACAACCGACTAATCGGCTAGTCGGCTAGTCGGCCAAAGTCATAATCGGCATATCTCTAAAAATAAGATAAAGATATCTTGAGAGTAATGATAGCAATAAAAAAAACATAATTGAGGATAGTCAGGGCCCGGACTGGCCATACGGGCAAATCGGGCAAATGCCCGATGGGCCGGTGTGCCCTGATGGGCTGGTCACACAGTTGGAGAAGTCGAAAGAGAGAGGGGAACGTCAAAAATAAAAACGGTCGTCCAACTATCGCCTATCGCTTGAAATGCACCCAAGCAACAGGGGAAACAGTGAAGGGAGCGTCTAAAAAAAAACGTCGTCCGTCTAATCGCTTGGGCCGACCGTCTCTCAAATGCCCGGGCCGATTTCAGGTCACAGTCCGGCCCTGAGGATAGTTAATAGACATATACACATATTATGTTATTAATGAGGTTCCAGAGAAGCCACATGTGCAAGAACTAATGCCAAACATCCCTGTCGTCAACGTAGTCCTTAGTCTTGTAGTATGCTTTTTGAGTGAGGACACGTTTAATATGGGTTTTGAATTTTCCCTCGGTAAGATCAGTTACAGATTTCGGCAGCTTATTATAAAAACGCACGCCATTACCTAAAAATGACTTACTAGTTTTACCTAATCTAAATTTAGGTACCACAATTTTTTATAGCTGGCAAAACCGCAGATGCAAGCTTACCACGATATGTAGACGCTAAAAATATGTACATGATGCGACGTAATCAACATTATACCATCTGTAAATGAAACCCATGTCACGGATAAAATCACGGGTTATGTCACGGGAAGCGCAGGGACCTTAGTAGCTGAGCAGTAAACCCCCACGCGCAGACCTGGCAACACCGCGCACGTCACACACACCGACGTTTTATCACTCACATAAATGTTTTATGGCCGGTATCGTGTTATTGGCGATGTCGCACGCACGTCAATGCCATCTTGCGAATCAGACAAAGGGCCCGAAAGATGATATTTCAGCGTATCCCTTACGCTACTTTAATTTAAAGGAAAAATAAATCAAACATAAAATTCTGGGTATGATGTACTGTTGCTAACTAAAATAACTGTCGGAAGAAAAGCTCTCGATGAACAGGCATACAGGACGGCCTGCAACTAGTATATCTTAGAAGGATGGCGTAAAGCTATTGTATTGTAGTAGCTCCGCGGACCGTGGTACTCGCGGTGGTCATCGATTGTCTAATGTCCAGTCTGGGACATCTTACTGTACGATGCTAATCTGATTATACGTATGATATAAGTTCTCACCGATCATGTTGTGCAGGTTGTCGATGACGACCTCAGTGTTGTAGGTGGCATCCACGGCGCGCTGCAGGAACGCCGTCCACGTACTCAGCTCGGCTTCCTAAGAACAACGACGAAATGTAACCCCAATGTAATGTAACACCTTACTATCCTAACTATACACCTTATTATACTTTCTTCCAAATAGAGATAAATACATGCTATAAAATGCAATATCATCTTATTAAGTGCAGTAACCGTGCGATGCTTCGGACTGGCCGTACACCGCTGAATCCCGGATTAGGAGAACCGTATGTCGGCCAGAGCTCATGCCCTTTTTATTTGAGACTAGCTGTACCCGCGACTTCGTCTAAGTCGGATGGGTTATATTTTTTTTACGCGGATCCCTAATTCTTTTTCTTTTTCTAAAATAAAAATAGCCTAAGTTGCTCCTTGTAACATCAGCTATCTGCCAGTGAAAGTCCCGTCAAAATCGGTCCAGCCGTTTCGGAGATTAGCCGGAACAAATAGACAGACAGACAAACATTTTAAAATTTGTTTTTGGTTATAAGTATCATTATACTTTCATATGCATTTAGTAAAAAGCTGTTATTTTGACATTACCTACAAAAAGACACTTCAATTTTATTTATTTGTATAGATATGTAGATATACGTTATATACTTTAGGCAACACTAATGGTCAAAACACACATATCAACTCGGAAAGGGATCGTAACCGTATCGCCTTTCGCCTCGCCGTCAAACAGGCGTCAACCTAACGTAAGCACGTAACCAAACCGGATCAGCAGCTCCGATACGTCGACTCGGCTACGGCTAGGCGACGCCGCGCTTACGGCTCGCAATAACAGTAGTGTACTGCAGGCAGCCGCGGGAGGGGTGAGAGGGGCAAGGGTGGACGAATAGACGTAAGCTCGGGTACGGAGATACGTAAGCGCGGGGACGACTAGCCGTAAGCGCGGGAACCACGTTGACCACACACCGCACCGCGGTTCGTGAGCTTGTCCCGAGGCGAGGCGATTACGTTACGATTCCGATTAGTGTGCGTTGCAGTAGGGAGTTTCATATAAAGAATACTGAACGGCTTGAGTTGATACGGTGACGATCCCTTTCCGATTTGATATATTGTGTGCTTTGACCTTAACTCGTAGATAAAGATATATAAAGATATCCTAACTTTTTCTTAATTTTATTGGTGTCAGTTCCGAAACCGACAAGACAGCGACTATCATCAAAGTTACAGCTGTTAGGGCTGACAGACATACATGCGATGCTAATTCACAACGCAAAAATCTGCGTCGTCAGAGTGAAAAGTTTGCCTATTCATTTATATCTATAACTAGCTTTTGCCCGCAGCTTCGCTTGCGTGAAGTTTGAAATCCTCGTTAAGCCCATTTTAAAGTGACATTTTAAAATCCAAAACGTCCGTCTTTTATCGCCCCCAGCGTTGCTAGATTAGTCAGCCAGTCGGTCAGTTTCTCCCCATGCTTCTTACTTCAATAGTACCAGATTTCTCATACAAACTTTCAACACTTATTTCACCCCCTTAGAGGTTGAATTTCCAAATATGTGTACATTTATTCCTAACCAGAAATTCGTCTTTCTTACTTCAAAAACGACGGACTTACATACAAACTTCAACCCGCCATTTCACCCTCTTAGGGGTGAAATCTCCAAAAACCCTCAAACACCTATACGTTTATTTCTTACCAAAAGCCTAAATATTTAATTCCATGTTTCTCACTTCAAAAATACCAGATTTCTCATACAAACTTTCAACAGTTATTTCACCCCTTTAAGGGTTGAATTTCCAAAAATGCTCAAACACGTGTACGTTTATTTCTAACCAAAAACCTTAATATTTAATTTCAAGCTACTTACTTCAAAAATGACGGACTTACATACAAACTTAAAAACCCTATTTCACCCCCTTAGGGGTTGAATTTCGAGAAATCCCTTCTTAGTGGATGTTTACGTCACAAAATGAACCTACTGTCAAAATTTCAAGTTTCTAACCCCAGCCGTTTAGGCTGTGCGTTGATAGATCAGTCAGTCAGTCAGTCAGCTTCTCCTTTTATAAGAATATATAATATATATATATATATAAAGAATAGAATATTCTTTATTGTACACCAAAATTGTAACACAGCTCTTATACAATAACAAACATTAAAGGGTACAATGGCGGTCTTATCGCTGATAGCGATATCTACCAGACAACCTTTGGATGAACAGGAAGTCAATGAATAAGATAGAGGGGGTAGTCCATGGTGTACTGCTGCATAATATATACTACACACCACACATAGAGATAATACTTACATATAGGTATATATATATACATTTATAAATATTGTAATATATAAGGTCTAACCAAAATACCTGGACAAACTTTTACACAGTGTTCAATACGTTTAACTAATCACATCTATGTAAAAAAAAACGAGATCCAAGTGGTTTGTTCTAACAAAAAAATAATAATGTTATAAATTGTCTGTACTCTCTAAGAATAAACTCATCCATTTCTTATGCATCGACCGCCATTGGGGTGCGTGCTAATTCCGTGCCGTGTTTTACCTAAACAGCGAAGTGAAAAATGTAAAAAAAATAAATAATTAAAGTAAAATTAAAGTTGAAAAAATAATTTTGGTTAGAAATAAAAACACCTGGATCTCGTTTTTTTTTGCATAGATATACTCAGTTAAACGTACTGAACACTGTGTAAAAGTTTGTCCAGGTATTTTGGTTGGACCTTATATATATATGATATATAATTATGTGATAGGGAAAACAAGGTAGATTGATGATGAGGTATTAATTTATGAGGAATTAGAAACGTAACGTTAAGTATAAAGATAAAAATATTGACGTCATTAAGGCGATGCGATCGCGTTGCTAACGCATGCATGTGTATCGGCCCTTACAAAGAAGCTGTGGGCTGATTTAGGTTTTTTTTAAAGGGAAATGTGCAGGAAGCTTTCTTCTTTCTTTAATAGTGCAGTTTTCGTTTACAAAAACGTCGAAATTGTTTTACGAAAACTGCACCATTATAGAAACAGGCAGGCATCGTGCACTTTTCCCGCTTCAAAAAAATACCTAAATTAGCCTACTGAACGTAAACATAAATCCTGCTCGTGACTGAAAAAGCTTTGCCGAAGATAAAGAAAACATGCACATATTTGATTCCATTATGGACTTATGGTCAAATGTATTGTACTGCAAAATAATAAAAGCAAAGAAGACCGTTGAATAAAAATAAAAATATTCATAGTCAATTTTTATGCTAATATTATTAACGGGGAATGCCAGCTCCCTGTCAAATATAAACACATTAATCGCTCCAACGAATTATAAATATGTATGTGTGTATTTTAATGTGAAACAAGGAAAGAGTGGGCGCCACATTGCAAAATATTTGTAGCTTATTGACATAAGTTATCTAATAAATATGAAATCGGTTGGAACATTTTTTTCTAAAAATGAGTTAACTATACCTAATTATGATTTGAGGAATGTTGTAAATATATAGGTAGTTGATTCCCAATTATTGTGACATTTACAATTAAGACAACACAAGTATATTTATATTATTAATAGTGTCCGACCGAACCTTCGGCTTCGGTCTCCTTCGGCCTAACCTTCGGCTGTGGCAAAATGAGTCGAAGTTTTGGCCGAAGTCGAAGGTTTCTAGCAAGTGCCGAAATTTAACGAACTGTTACGAATGCGCGAGAGCGTGATGGAAGAAGCGACCCGCGGGGGGCGGGGGTTGTACAATATGTTAATGAATGAAAGGCGTTCCTATTAATCCGCAATAGTATAGCGTTCAGGCGAAAAAATATTATCATTGAAAAACAAAATATTTTTATTTTTATACATACCTACTTAATAAAATATTCACAAAAAAATATTAAATTAATACGTAAAAGAAACTGTATAAATGCACTTGTCATCACATTCTATTGATTTATTTATTCATTTTAATTAAACTCGCTTAGTTTGCGGTATCAATCGATGCGTGTTTTGAAATATTTTAAGTGCCGTTTAGTAAGTTCTATCGTGAAATATAATCGTGGTGAACACGAACTGTTCCGTTTACGGATGTAATTCACTTCTAAAAACACAAGGTTCTACACTTTCATAGATTTTCCCGTGATGATGCAGAGTACACTATATAAGTACCTACTTTTATATAATTTGAAAACATCCAAAAATAAAGTGTCACGTAAACATCTGGCAGTGCAACACCTGTAAATGTTTATTAATAACTATAGCTTTTGCCCGCGACTTCTACCGGGTGAACAACAATTTATGACCAGTGATTGTTCTTGTAATGGTAATTATTGTTCTTGTTCAATAAATATTTTTTATACTAAAGTATGTGCAATTTATAATACCTATGTTAATCTAATACCTTTAAACGAGCAATTCTTGTATATATGTATATCTTTATATACAATATGTAACATAATTAACGCACATCCTGAAAGTAGTTTGTTCAGAATCGTTTATGGAATCGATTTTTATCATTTTTAATATAGGTAATTTTTATCCCAAAAATAATTAAAACTACGGATATTAGTCACATTACCCCTGTACAGTCAAAACAAACTGAAATGGACCGTAAATCAAGGCAAAGATACTGAAAAGTGCATTTTTATTTGTATTAATACAAATTCCGTCATGCAATACAAAATAAAGAAAACTAAGCCTTTGGTCAGACTGCAATAGCGGGCGCGGTGCGGCGAGTTCAAACATAAGAAGTTCATTTGAGTGTCCATAGTAGGCACGCGGGCGCGGGTTACTTTGCGCGGGGAGCGCGCGGGTAGCTCACGCCATAGGTCGTTCATACAAGTGGCCGCAGTGAGAGCGCGGGCGGCAAGTTACAACCAGCGCGGGAGCGGGGGTCTCAAACTAGTTCGAGCTGACCACACGCGTTGTTGTGATGGCGTCTTCAAAATTAAATGTTGAAGAATTAATAAGTGCTATTCAAGCACGATCTGCACTGTGGATGTCGAAACATCGTTTTTTAGTAAGAATTTTCCAGTAAAAATAAGTCTTCTTCGTCCATATGATATTTTGACAAACACTGGACACGACGACGCCGCGCTCCACTGCGGACATGCAAATCGCGCGCGTTCCCGCACCCGCGCCGCTCCCCGCACCGCGCTGCCACTCTGGCCAAGCACTAAACCTTATTTCAAGAACGTTAATTTAGTAAATAACAATGCATATACATGTTACTAAAATTTCAGTGTATGTATTATGACTATAACATAATATTCTAATTGGGGTGTTAGAGGGTGTACGTTAATTACGTTACATGTTGTATATATAATCTGAATCTCGGAAACGGCTCCAACGATTTTCATGAAATTTAGTATGCAGGGGGTTTCGGGGGCGATAAATCGATCTAGCTAGGTTTCATTTTTAGAAAACGTCAATTTACCAAAAAAAAAAACGAGCAAAGCTCGGTCATCCAGGTACTAAATGATTATGTGAGTATAAGAACCAAAATTATTTTATTCCCAATTTTGTATCAACCCCATATTTGTGTAGGACTTCGTAAATAACTACACGGGCCCGGGCGGTGGCATGCTTGTACAATGGCGGCATCGCCCTACATCAAAGGGGTTGTCCAAGTATATGGAATGCAAAAATGCTAATTAATATCGCAACTAGGGTTGACACATCACCGAACTGTACACCTTGATAAATGTATGCAAAACTGAGTGCGAACTTAAATCTCTGGGATCGAGTGTTTTCAGCAGAAATAATAAATCTATACTTTGGTTATCTCAGTCTCAGGTGTCTTAAAAGGTAACGTCAGAACGACAAGCAGTTCTTAGGTAAATATCGTATCACACCGCTTGCCAGGCACGAGCAGCATCCCGAACGACCGGTCGTTATAGCGATTTGAAGTAGTGGTAAGAAAAATTATATATTTATTCTGCCAAGTATTTGAGGTACGTTGTATTTTCAATTATTCTGTGTTACTCACGTCAACAAACATAATTTATGGACTGTTACGATAACATTAAGTATTGTCTTTGAGTACGTAAGAAATGTGCGGATATTCTTGATTAAGATTAATATCTGGGCTGTTTATACTGTCGGCAGTCAGCCACGTGCCACGTCACTACCGGAAGCGTAGGGAGGACGCGCCGACACCAGCCGCCCCAGCGCTGCTTCACCAGTATGGCTTCGGATACATGTGATATTTTAAATCTACTTATAAGTAACTAGAGCTTCCGTAGATTTTATCAAAATCCCTTTGTTTCCTTCCCTTTTCGAATCTGTTGTGAAACTATACATAGTACATACTTTCGTCTCAATAGTGTTTTTTTTAGTATTGTTAACTCTACTGTTTTCAATTAATTTCCTAACAAGCAAACCGTTTCTTCAAGTAAATCAGCGTCATGACATAATTTTCATTGAAATAGCTCGGTGCTCGGTGGGTGGTATAGTCACCTCAAATTCATTCATTAAGAAATACCGTCCACTGTTACAGGTTTAAAATTAAGAAATATTTTAGTCCTTCAAGGAGGATCGGTTGAGTTTACCACAAATACTTATTTCGGAGTCTCAGACAGGGTTGCCAGGCCCAAAAATAGATAAGCCGGACACAGATTCATATTTAGCCAGACATTATGACCTGAAAGCCTGACACACTGGTTATTAAAAGAAAAGAAAAATGTATACTTGTATTTAATACTGTTATTCATTTGAGACTTGCTCTACTCTTAATTATGATTATGTGTGATAGATAATACGTGAATCGCTCGCGCGCTTTCGTTCAGTATCTTTTGGCGGGGCGGGGTTGATCAAAAGCCTAACAAAAGCCGGACACCTGGCAACCCTAGTCTCAGACGTAAGATTTGGAAAAGTAATGGAAAAACAAAATATCATCTATCGGTTCTGCATTATATCAAACAAAGCAGTTGTTCGCATGGTAACATCCCCGTATTACGTTTACGGCGCGAAGCCCTATAAAACGGTACACATTTTCACCGCGCAACATAGTAAAGCGCGCCACTCGCAAGTTGATTCCGTAGCTCTAAGCTCAAACATATAACTGGCTTTTTCAGACATCTTGCCTCCGGTCTTGTCGCCTTAACGAGAAAACTTGGACAGCTACAGGATTTTCTCCACAAGTTTTTCGATGCCCTGAAAGTGGAGCCAGAGACTTAAATTATTATATGGCTCGTTACATTTAGCGGTGTATGTATGTATGTAGTTAAACTAGAAGCCAGCCCCAATTTTCTTGGACAAAGTTATGAATGTTGAAAAAGAGATTTTATTTTACCCCAGTGTTCGTTTTAAACAAAAACTGTTTACTCTAAAAAATGTCGCATTTTTCCAAAGAAATGAAGCAGGCGGAACAATAATAAATATGGCTGTATGAATGACATAGTTAACAACAATTAATACGACTTGCTTAAATAGTAAACTGTTTGAACAAGTGCTATCGAGTCTATTAAAGAGTTTAACGATAGCGGAACAGATATTTTAATGGTTTTTTAACATTACGTGAACATAACCGATCAATAATAATGGTTAATCAGACTACTGAGGTACTGAGCATCAAATAAAGTAGGAAGCTATGAAATATTGTTTAAGGCAACACTGACCTAAGTCTAAGTCTAAATAGATAAGTTATTCCTCGTCTTTTTATCTTCTGCTAACGTTGACTTCAGTTATCTCATAGTGAAAACAAAAAAATGTAAACGATGGTGACCTGTAACGTGAGGAACCCCGTATCGCAAGTGGGCAGTGTAACTTCCCAGTGCGCTATATGTACCGATGTAGTGACGTAACTGGGGCGCCTAGCGACCGATGTGCACCGCGTATAAATAGAGATGACGTGACGGTCAGGGTCGGCCGCGGCCATGCGGTCGCTGCACTACGGGGCAGCTACCAACACTAACCGCAGAAGGCCTACTCCTATCCAAGCGGGATCACGAACATAAACATCTATGGATGCTACCGGCTACGGTAGGTATGAATATCGAACAGTTTGGAACCACTGAAGCTGCAAATTACCCAAGTCCTGGTTCGTTGGGTGTCCATGATATGCGTAAACTTGTTATCATGCTATAGAGCGGTCGTACTTTATCTAGGTACCTATTCCCCGTTTGTCCCTAGCCTTGTATCTCTCGGTCCTTGTCCAGCGCGGGACACAGCCAGATTAAGGCAAATATAGCGGTGACCACATATTAGTAGGCGCTTCAATAAGGACCCTGACCCCTAATATTATAGCCATTATAACTTGTAAACTAAACACATAACGGCTAATTACTAATTATTCCTAGTTTATTCTTTGACCTCTCGTGATTTAATTAAGTGTGTGCCAAATTAGTGTCTGGTCGTAGTGAGACAAGTAATAATTAAACGGTCGCCATTAGTGCCTGGCGCGATGCTGGCAGTTTCAAATCGCGGTTAACCTTTTTTTTTATAGAATCTCAATATAGCCCTATGGAGGTAATTTAGTTTATATTGGAGCAGAAGTTGAACACCGTTGGTGAGTATGTCTATGAACCAGTGTTCACCAGTAAGAGGCCGATTAATAAATGAAAGGGTGGCACCGGCCCAGTATTATTTATAGTCAATAAATAAGTTGATGAGCTTTCATCGCGAGCGGTCCGGTTGTACCAGTTGTGCTCGCATGTGGGTCGCGGGCCGTTCGTGAGAAAGTTGAAGGATACGACGCAGCTACAGACCCATGAGATGTGGATGGCCGTGGAAGCCGATCACTTCGCTGGCTCATACACGCGGCACATTTCTGACAACACCGTCTCACACGCGACAGTTGTCATGGGCCATTGTCTCAACTGACTCAACACATAGTAAGTACCTACTTTTTATGAGCGCAGTGAAAACAGCAGCGTAATCAGGCCATAAGTAGGGTAACAAAACAAAAAGTAAATGGATATATTGTGTCAATTGCGAAAATTAATGTAACTATGCAGAGTCCTTTATATCTCTTTATCAGCGAGAGCAAATATACAAATTCGATGTTCATTATTGTGAACGAGTAAACTTTCGATTTCGCATTTTCGTCCAATGTGTTTACTTTGGCTTGCTAATATTTAATTAAGGTGACCATGACCTATCCGTGCTACGAGTTTAGAAACCGAAATAAGATGAACTAAAAAGTTTGGCATTGAACCTTCAGACTTCCTAACACCGGCCATTTCTTCGAAACGCAAAATCACGGTCAATTCAATATTCGAAAGTAAATGTGGTCTAGTGTATAAGATCAATGTAACATCCAGATCGCGTCACACTACCCAGTCTTGTTGTTACAACACACAGTTTTTAATTAAGATTTCGTCCAAATACTAAAGTGATTACAGACATGCTAATATTGAACTCGCAATAACCCTTACATTACGCAGAACTTAAAAATGTTGTGGGTTGAATGTATTCCTACATTAAGATCATTGGCTAACTACCTGTAAAGTGACGTCATTTGTCCAGTAGCTGTAGCGAGCACTGCTTCGGGCCAGTAAAACTTTTGATGTCTTGTTCTTGATCAGCTTTTGTGTCCTGTGTTTACATTTTCCAGTTGGGACCCAAAAGGTCATTACGTCATTAGGCCTCATAGTCAATTGGAACCTTTCCATCCTGCTTGTAAAAGATTTAAACTAATTTCGGATTACTTTAGTTTCATATTTGATCGTCTAGTAGCCAATACCAGTTCACCAAGTCCTAGCAATCAACCAGCCGAGCAACTGGGAACCCCGCATTAACTTATCGTTGGACGCGCTCAGTAGTCGTAAGGCATCATGGTAAATCGACTGCAGCAGTTTTTACTCGCTTGTCATACGTTTACATGACTAAGCACAACACTTTCCTTTGAGACCGTGTCTGAGCACTTCTACAAATAAAATATAATGGCGCACATTAAAGTAACTCGGCTAAACGATGCACGCTTTTACTTCGATTATAATTTGAACACATTAGAGAGTTAGCGCTTGTGGGATGGCAAACGTGTCTCTACACCAAAGCTCAATAACATGAAAAATAACTTTTAAAAGAACCGACTTCAAAAATACTGAACAGCTTCTAATAATTGTTTTCAAACTTTCGCGATTCGTACACATTATAAAAATACTGATTCGGATCTAATCGCGTAGAAAATTTATAAGGCAGAAAAATACCTTATTTATCCCGACGTTTCGACCGAATTTCACCGGCCGCCCGGCCGTGGTCACTGGTAGACCGGGTCTTGGTATAGCTTCTAATAATGATCAAAACATATATTTTTTCTTAAGTCTGCGCTTAGCCACACTGACGAAGAATTAAAATCTAAGAGAAATTGAACGCCTCGACTACAGAAAATGTAAATATTTTAATACGACCATAATTTGATACTTTTCAGTCGTTTTCAGGTTTACTGAAGTCGGTTTAAAAAAAATCTGATACAAATTACAATAACCTAATCACGATACGTGTGCTGTACATCATTGACGAATCCCATTCTCTATCTCCGAAATGCTTCATCAGATCATGACAAAATGTATGTGGGCCCTCCTCCTTTTTGAAGTAGGGTAAAATTTTATAACAGACGTCACCTTCTTTACTAACGTAACATCACCTCTTTTGTGTTGTAAATCAATCATTTAATGAAACCCTGTGCCCGGTGCATATAATATGATAATGCCTTTATCTGCCCCATCACATAGAGAACACAATCGATAATGTGAGCTTATCGACAGCTCATATAAGCATAGACACAAGTGTGTGTGGTATCAGTTCACTGTCGACATAGGTACTCCGCTTGCAGCGCGTATTTGTGCAACGTTGCGTCCTTACCGGTGCAATCCATACCTATCAATCAACAGTCGTCATCGCTCAATGAATTGTGTACAATGCTCCAATCCCGACCTACACCGAACAGAGATTAATAAGTAGAGAGCTGTAGTGGTTTAGTGTTTACAATAAATAAGGCTTTGTACTTGTGGGTGCGCCTTTCATTTCAGGTCCACGTTAGCCCTGTGTTAGCAGGCCACGCGGGTGCGCGGGCGCAGCGCCGTGTCCTGCGCGCGCGCGCTTTCACTATCATTACCGCAATACGCGCACAATGCCGCCGCAGTCATTAGAAAGCGAATTTCCAATTATATGCAAATCCCTATTTAAGTACTAGATATTATCATTGTGTAGATCGACAGCGGGCGATTGTTTTATTGTTACACTTTTTCCCGTTATGTCTGACGCTTTTGTGATTACGAGCAGATGACATCGTGTGTACTCAAACAATTTACATCACATGTATAAAAAAATATGAGAGCGGAGCGGAC
Organism: Amphipyra berbera; assembly: GCA_910594945.2. Lineage (NCBI taxonomy): Eukaryota > Metazoa > Arthropoda > Insecta > Lepidoptera > Noctuidae > Amphipyra > Amphipyra berbera. The sequence goes on from OU343135.1 coordinate 304,288, forward strand.
CGCTCTGAAAATGAATATATGTACCTACATATGTGTGGTCTCAAGTGTAACGGACATTGTACTGTCGTGATACATCTCCATTGTTTGTTTTTCTTAAATGGCTGAGACACGATAGGAACATCGAGCATTTTGTGCGAGTAGAGAAGCTAATGATCAAAATCAGACTCGAAAGTCACAGCAACTTAACACTGTAAGGAATTATGGACTGGAAACATGTAAAATAAATATACATAGCATCTGTTTAAATATACAACACATGATAGTGGACTAAATAGAGGGACTTGGGGCTAATCATTAACCGGGCGGATCATTTAATTTGCGAGGTTAAGCTACACTTGCCACGGTCAGTTCGTGGATACCTGACCGTTCGTTGTACATCTATACCCCTCCGTGTCTCGGAGAGCACGTTTAATCGTCGATCGCGGATGTCATATGACTACCTACGACAGTCGTTACGGGTATTAGTCAGAAGCCTGAAAGTCTGGCAACCGGTCAAACTTAGGATATCGGCATTGCCCTAAATGGATTGCGGAGGTCGGAAGGCTGGACTGGAAGCTGAACCCAACATAGTTGGGAAAGGGCTAGGCAGAACAATAATGGACTAAAACCTTTCGCTTTCACAATTAAATTTGAAGCTCAATGATAAGACATGTTTACAAAACAATTGATAGGACTGACCTGTAAGTGTCACACACAGCCATCAGAAGTCGGCCTAATACGACACTATGTGTATACAATCGCCTAATCTGCTTTTAAATACTAGTAGCACGATTATTATCGTACGATAAGGTGACAACATGAATTATTGTCGGATTACGTGCGAGCATTGTCGAACATCAGCAACACGTCCCGGAGGGCGCAGTGCCACCTGGGGACCAGAATAATCGATCGGTGGCTTTGAAACAGTTGTCTGTGGCATCACAGGTCAAAGTCACCAACAATTACACGCGAATTAATAAACGGATACACAGACAGCCTAACTCACTACTCAAGGATTGCATGAACATCATTTAAAATTCGCAACGACGATCAAATTGCAATTTTGGATGTTTTAAACACACCATGAATTTGAATATAAGGTCAATGGTCAAAGTACGAATAAACATACATCAGTGTAGCTGTAGCACTACCTAGGGCCGACAGTTGTATACAGTTCAGAAGCCGAAGCTTCGGTACAAGAGCGTGACGGGTCGACGACTCACGACGACGCGCTATTGGCATCCAGACGGTCCGCCAGGCCGACACGCGTCCCGTGCCAACCTCATAAACTTTTAACGACCAACTCAAACGCGTACTTATGGAAATTAAACGGCTTGTAATTCAAACAGCTCCAGACACTTCTCTGAACTTTTCTTTTCGTCTGTCTTTTTCACCGTACTGTAGCTTGCATAAACATTTCAAATGAAGAAACGATAGAGCTATTTGAAAAGCTTAATTTGAGAAGTCTGAAACCTAACCTACGAGGTGAACCCACATAATCTGTATCAGATATCAAACAGTTCTAGCTACAATGTCGACATGAGGACATTTTTTTGGTAACTTTCACCGATCGATCAGTAGTATCGACCCATTAGTACGTTGTATTATATTACCGGTAAGCGCACTGCGTCCGTGCGGAAAATCTAATGTTACACGACGCAACGCCTCGAAGCGTGACACACGGACTAACTACAAAGAACGGTACACTTTACTGATACGCAAGAAATATAAGTAGATACAGAGGTTTTAATGTGAACACATCTCTTTTGAAATACGAAAGGATGTACAAATATGGATATGGAAAGAGTTAACTCAGCGTAACAACCATTTACGCTGAGTATGCAGTCGCCGCCAGCATACGTATTATAATGCAACTTAGCATTAGATCAGTTTCATGTTATTCAATATAATTGTTTGTTACTTTAGTTCAACCTAAGCCTTCAACTTAATATCTTGTTTTTATATAATTAAATTAATGTTTAATAAATAAATATTTTTTTAACTAAATTCCCGATCGCCGAAACATAACTGGCGCAGTCGGTAGGATCGCGACGCTCTAAGTTCGAATCCAACTCTTCGGCTTAAGAGTGACGGTTCTTAAATCGTTCCTTCGTGATCCGCAACGAACCTATCGTGCGGTCGGGCACCTGTATAGAAATAGGGATTCTCCGGAGCATTGGAGGAAGCTGTTGGCTGAGGCGAGACTCGACAGGAGATGCAGTGGCTGCTTCGGTAAGTGCTCACGTAGTACCAAGTGTCCTTGCTCTATTTCCTGTCTTATTATAATTTGTGTATTTTATTTGTAGTGTATGTGTGTCTGTCTATAAGCTATAATCGCAGTAGGCACCCACTTACTATAATAAGCGTTAAGATATTCCGTGTAGGTAATATTACACTTCTATTGTTTTGTTCGAGCGCCAATAGACAGGTTACTTACAGTAAAACAATGTCGCTCAGTGATTATGATGCTAATTATAAACCTTATAAACTTATTGCAGATTTGATGCCAAGATATGATGGCAATCCTAAATTACTTAATTATTATATTAGAGAAGTAGAAAGTTTATTACGGTTAACAAGTGAGATAGATCGTACGCACCCCGCATTATTCTGTCTGATTAAGAGTAGGCTTAGTGGTCGGGCTGTTGATGCGATAGCATACGAAGAATATCTTAATTCATGGGACTCAATTAAAGCAGCTTTGATTAGACGTCTTGGGGAACCACGTAATGAGATACAGGTTATGCAGGAACTCACCCGAGTACGTAGGTCAAAGAATGAGGATGCGGAATGCTTTGGTAAGCGACTCAGAGAACTACTAGACACCTTATACTCAGTAGGCGAACATGGGAACAAAACGTACTATGAGAAGATGGTCATTGAACAGTACGTGAACCAGTTAGACTTCCATGTTTCACTAGGTGTTAGAATCACGAAACCGGATACGTTTGAAGCGGCTATTATTGCGGCTAGGCAAGAAGAGGCTAGGCTTGCATATAATAGGTCTAACTATTTTAACAACCCTTCAACATCCCAAGCGAAACCAAAGGAGTTACCTAAGCATCATTCTAGTAATAATCCTTTCCGTAATTCTATAAATCCATATGCGCAGCCTAACTTTGTGAATCAACCTATGGCTCCATATAATTCTCAACAAAATAACTTTGTTCCTCAACAAAACAACATGAATCCAGAACAGCGTCAGCAATGGGTACAGTCTATGATGCCCTGGAAGAACAGACAAACCTCAGGTAACTTAAGACCAGGTGACTCAGGTAATTTTAGAAGTGGGAACTTTAGGAATCAACCTAACATTCCAAAACAGCAGGTTAATCCTCCAGTAGTATCATCGGATGTTACTATGCGTACAGCAGGTAAGCCAGCGCAACCACAGTTTGCCTCTCAGGAGCTATTTTATATCCCGAGCCAAATGGAAGGTCAGGAGCAACCAGGACCCAGCGAAAGTGAGTATTACGATCATTTCACAGGTAATAACGACACTTTCGAGCCAGGATTAAGCATGGATGAGCAAGAGGTAAGCTATGATCAGGATTTTATATTGAACGCGGACCAAGACAACCAGACTTAGTATCTATTAACTTTCAAGCAAAACACTTTTTACCTTATATTGAGCTGCCAGAGTTTAATGGTAAGTTTTTAATAGATACAGGTGCCAGCCATTCTGCTGTTGCGTCTGATGTAGTTTTCGGTACCATCTTTGAATACTGTGTAGAAACAGAACCATACCAAATAGTTACGGCACATAGTTCATCAGTCCACGATAAGGTAGTGTATCTGCCGTTGCCCCCTGCGTTTAATAGCGATATAATGCATAAATTTTTAATATTTGATTTCGATCCAAAGTATAAAGGCCTTATAGGATTTGATCTCCTAAAGAAATTAAAGAGTAATATTGATTTGAATAATAATGTGTTACGAACATCTACGGCGGAGATACCCATATATTTCAGCTCTCCACCGCAAAAAATAAAGATCGATCCTAGGTGTGAAAAGATAGTTACTGTTAAAACTAATTACATGGACGGCCATTACTTACACGAAGATTTTTATTGGTCAGATAACTTAAAGTCACCGGCAGCTATAGTTAACGTTACGAATGGTTCTTTTAAAACATCTGTTATTAATTTTAGTGACGATAAAAAGTACATCCCGATTAAGGCTTCAATGGAATTAGAGTTGTACTCTAATGCAAATGAAGTCCAAAGTCATAATATTAATACATTACAAGTGCAGCCAGACATTGATCACATTTTAGTAGAAAACTTAAAGAAAATTCATACGGAACACATGAATGAAGAAGAAAAGCGTGAAGTAACTAGGCTATGTTACCAATATAGGGACTTATTCTATTCGGAAGACATCCCCCTTTCATTTACACACGCAGTCAAACACGAGCTTAGACTAAGCGATGAAACACCCATTTTCGTACGTAGTTACAGACAAGCCCCTCAACAACGCGTTGAGATCCGTAAGCAAGTTGATAAGCTTCTAAAGCAAGGCATTGTTAGAGAGAGCATATCCCCTTGGTCATGTCCCGTGCATATCGTCCCTAAAAAACCTGATGCATCAGGAACAGTCAAATGGAGACTTGTAATCGACTATAGACGATTGAATGATCGCATAATCGAAGACAAGTACCCGTTACCTAATATTCACGACATTTTAGATAAATTAGGGCGTGCGCAGTATTTCACCACCCTGGACCTCGCCAGTGGTTATCATCAAGTAGAAATGCATTTGAATGACATTGAAAAAACAGCGTTTACCACCGAACGAGGGCATTACGAGTTTTTAAGAATGCCCTTTGGCTTAAAAAATGCGCCGAGTACGTTCCAACGCTTAATGGATCACATCTTAAGAGGCATAGATAACGTTTATACTTATTTAGATGACGTTATTATAATATCTACATCTTTACAGCAACACACTGAAAAATTAAAGCAGGTATTTGATCGGTTTAAAACGCACAATTTAAAAATTCAGTTAGATAAGTCGCAGTTCTTACAAAAACAGGTAAATTTCCTAGGACACGAACTTACAGACGAGGGCTTAAAACCTAATAAGGAAAAAATTAAGGCAGTATTAAATTTCCCTCTGCCTAAGTCCCAGAAGGATATAAAAGCTTTCCTTGGTCTAGTAGGTTACTACAGAAAATTTATTAAAGACTTCGCGAAACTTACTAAACCCATGACTCTTTGTCTCAAGAAAAATAGTAAAGTTGTTCATTCCCCAGACTTTTTAGAAGCTTTTAATAAGTGCAAGCAAATTTTAACAAATGCCCCAATCTTGCAATATCCTGATTTCGAAGAACCTTTTGTCCTTACCACCGACGCTTCAGATGTAGCATTAGGCGCGGTATTGTCACAGGGTATTGTAGGTTCTGACAAACCAATAGCATATGCATCTCGGACACTATCAGACACTGAATCTCGTTATTCTACCATAGAAAAAGAGTTGCTTGCGATAGTATGGTCAATAAAATATTTCCGGCCCTATCTTTATGGTAGAAAGTTTGTCATTTATACAGATCATAGGCCTCTTACCTGGTTAATGTCACTAAAAGATCCTAATTCAAAACTAACTAGATGGCGTTTAAAACTCGCGGAATACGACTATAAAGTAGTCTATAAAAAGGGTCGTCAGAACACTAACGCGGATGCTTTATCTCGTGTTAAAATATTTCACGGTAGTGTTGATTCGCTAGCAGTTAATTTAGACGATAATGAGGATGATGAGATCATTAATAGAATATTTGATAACGCACGTAGGGAAATCAGAAATGAAACTGAGGCAGTTGCACCACAAGAAAATATTCAATCGCAAAACCCTAGGGTCCCTGAATCTCGGATAGGAACAGAATCTGATAGTATGAGTATAGTATCAGCCGAGCCTGAATTAGTCTCTACACAGCACACACAACCGGATATTGAAAATAAGGGCATACCTATAATATCAGATGCTATAGATAGGCAACTTAAACAACTATACATTAGGTCAACACCTGGATCGACTTATAGAGTAGATAACAGATCGACTAACTCTAAAATTGTTATCAAAGATGTGTTTATTCCAATCAACAACACAGAATCAGAGATAATTCGGTTTTTAAAGGAACACACTGTCGCCGACCGAGTGTTTCACTGTTATTTTCACGATGAAGAACTATATCACGCCTTCTCTAGAGTCTATACTACGATATTTAACGAGCGAGGCCCTAAGTTACTTAAATGCACTACGCGTGTGACACTAGTAGAGAACAAAACGGAACAGCAGGAGTTAATTAAAAGATATCATGAAGGGAAAACAGTTCACCGCGGTATCCAGGAAACGTATAAGCAGTTGCATAGAAACTACCATTGGCCTAATATGCTACTTACCATTCAAAGCTTCGTTAATCAATGTGATACCTGTTTGAAGTCCAAATATGAGCGCAATCCTCTTAAACCACCTTTAGCTATTACTGACACCCCGCGAAAGCCAATGGAACATATATTTATGGACCTTTATTCAACAGGTGGAATGACATTCCTCACTATCATCGATAATTTCTCTAAATACGCTCAGGCAGTCCCTTTAAACGCGTGTAGTAGTGTGCACATAGCGGAAGCGTTGCTAGACGTTTTCTCAGTTCTAGGTTTGCCAAGTAATATAACCACGGATTCGGATACTAAATTCGATAATGACGTCATAAAAGAGATGTGTGCATTGCACAATATTCATATTCACTTTACAACACCATATAACCCTAATTCTAATTCACCTATTGAACGAGTACATTCTACATTAGCAGAAATAATTAGGATACAACGAATGACTAATAAAGATGATCCCATTCGGCTAATTATGAAGTACTCACTTATAGCATACAACAACGCTATTCATTCGGCAACAGATTACACACCTCATGAGCTATTATTCGGACACACAGCATCTAGAAATCCTTTAGAATTATATTATCCAAAGGAATTCTATCAGGATTACGTCATTAAGCACCGTGCTAATGCTGAAGCAGTTCAAGAATGCATTGCAGCACATATGTCTAAAAATAAGGAGCAGGTAATAGCTAAACGAAATCAACAGGCAGAAGAAATCAAGTTTAAGGTAGGTGAGACCGTTTATAAACAGGTAGCAAAGTCAGCGCGCAGTGATAAAACCAAGCCCGTCTTCAAGGGACCCTACAAGATCATCCACCTTCACCCAAACAACGTGGCTGAAATAATAGGTAACCACCCAAATTCTAAGTCCATTAGGGTTCACTTTAAGCTACTACGGAGGCCTCATCTTGTTGCAGGACCCTCGTTGCAGGAGCCGTCGTGCTCTACACAGCAGGAATCGTAACCCTTGACCCTGTAAATAATGAAAATGGTATCCTTCTCCTGAAACAAGGACAACTCCTTAAACAAGATAACTACTTTAGTCTCGCTTGCGTTTACAATATTAGTAACCTTCATTTTACATCCATTCAACTGATGTCTTTATATGCAAGCACTAAAGCAGCTGAGAGTGTAGTTTCTGGAGAGCTACATAAAACATATAGAGATCAAATAGACTATAGCTTAAATCTTATAGGTAAAAAGATTAAATTTTTAACTCCTCAGATTAGGAAAAGACGAGGACTCATAAATGGTTTAGGTACTGTCGTTAAATCTATAACCGGTAATCTCGATAATGACGATGCAGCAAAATTTGAAGAGGAAATCTTAAATATCAGGAATAGAATCAATAGGGTACAGGACTCGCAAAAAAGGTCCTTAATACTAGCACGAAATACAATAGATGAGTTTGGTAATCAGCTAAGTAAATTGAATAATAATCAGAAAAATTTGGCTAGTTTATTGCAGAATATTACCAGTAACTCTAATGACGTCACTAACCATTTACATTTCCTAGATATATACGTACAGATAGATTTTAGTTTACAGATAATCTTAGATAGGTTAATGTTGTTAGAAGATGCTATGACGTTTGCTCAACTTGGCACCATGCATCCTAGTATAATAAGCCCTCAGAATCTAATAGAGGAATTAATTAACTTAGATAAAATTTATTCATTTAGGCCAGTGGCTGATATTAGTCTGATTAATATACATAGGATAGAAAAATCTATTAAAGTTAAGGCTTATAGTACAGTACACTCTATAAATTTTATCCTTGAAATCCCATCAGTAGCCCCGATAACCTATGACCTAATTCATCTCTACTCCATTCCCAATAACAATAACCTAACCATTATACCTAAATCCAAATACCTTGCACTTGGGAACGATGAGTACGCTTACCTGGAGGAAGACTGTCAACCGCTGTCCGATGACATCCGGCTTTGCAAAGTCCTGGACACTAGAAGAATCGAAGAAACTGAAGATTGTATACCATCTCTCATCCAGCATCGTCAAGCCAACTGTACACATGCGAAGATGAACCTAAGAAGAGGAAAAATTCAGAAGATTGGAGATAACAACTGGTTACTTGTTCTTAACGAAGATGAAATCGTCAAAACACAGTGCAATGCCAAGACCGACTACAAAAGGTTAACTGGGATTTATCTCGTTACATTAACGGAAGATTGTCAAATTAACGTCATGAATAAAACATTACGATCACATACAGACACGATCGTCATCAATGAGGTCATACCTTTACCGGAGCAATATCAAATCTTAGAAGAAACAGTTAAATATGAACTTCAACTAGAAGACATCTCGCTAGACAGCATCCATCAACTTATCAACAAGGCTAGCGACCTCTCTGTACCAGAAGACATCAGTTGGCCAATGATAATAGCTACTCCGAGTTGGACTTCGCTACTCCTCTACATCCTGTTGGTAGCAGCAGCATCCTGGAAGCTGTATCAATGGAAGACTACTAGGGGTCTGGAGGTCACCAAAGGCAGCGAGGACGCCGCCAGAAGCAAGAGTTGCTTCTCTCCTATGGTGGGAGGAGTTAACTCAGCGTAACAACCATTTACGCTGAGTATGCAGTCGCCGCCAGCATACGTATTATAATGCAACTTAGCATTAGATCAGTTTCATGTTATTCAATATAATTGTTTGTTACTTTAGTTCAACCTAAGCCTTCAACTTAATATCTTGTTTTTATATAATTAAATTAATGTTTAATAAATAAATATTTTTTTAACTAAATTCCCGATCGCCGAAACATAACTAAAGTCGAGATGTTAAAATTATAATCATATCTGGACAGAGACCGGCCTGAGTTGTCACAAATCTAATCTGATAATATTCATAACAGTCCGATAGTAGTCCCTGATGGATAGACGCCAACTCGCCCCAATAACAAAATTATCTCAGGGAATACTGCCCTAATCTCCACGGCTGGTAGGATTCGAGCCGCATCCGATGCTATTATCGTTCAGTCCATTTATGATAGCCTAGGAAATGGCGGGCGTGGTCCGGATTCGTAGCTCTGAACACAAAGTATGACATACGTTGCTGGGTGTCTGTAGGAAGTTAAAGGTGTTGATCACGGGTGGCTTGTACCCGCTTCGGTGGCATTAGCGCATTAAGGTCATAATTGTGAAGCGCGTGCTCAATTGGATAACGTGTGGTAATTGGCGGGCCGTGTGATTTCATCGCGGGTGACTGATGCCGCATCACCGCTCATTGCCGCACAACACCGCAGTGCTATGATACACCATTACGCACCAGTACGGCACAAACAAGCCAAGCGTGTACACTGTACGCCGCATCGAAGTGCATAGTGCATGCCTACACCCGAATATTTTAAGTTACGTAACGAAAGACCAGAAATATATAATATAATGAGATAAGACTGTGGGAAGTGCAGTAAGGCGCAAAAGTATTATAGATCTTAACAGGTTGCAAAGATCAACGGCCAACCACACAACACACAAAATAAGTATTAAAATTATAATAAGAATCAGTTAAGGGTCTCGGACAATCAATTAACCTGAAAAGAAAAAACGCTAGAAGTAAATTGAGTCATAATGAATGGCAAATCAATCACACCAGTAGTACCCATAAAGATCAATCTCCACGCTGGCTTTTTGAAACACAGCTGTTTGATGAATCAATTAGTCACTTCTTGGTTAAGCTGATCAACAGCATAGCCAATTAGATGGAGCTAGGCTCTTGGAAAATTACACGACAAGCCCGAAGCATTGACACCTTGGGCACTTGTCATCGTGTGTGGCGTGTCGCAGCGGGGGTCAACCGCGTCCGCGTTTCGCTCGAATGACGAAAGGTTCATCAAGCGCGGAAGCACGTGTTAAAGTGTCAACCAAATGTAACTCAATGTCAAGGGGCCCTAACAAAACATCACGGTAATTTGACAGCTAACATTTATAAATAGTTTCCACTTCATGCTTTGGGTCAATTTTGTTTTGCTAAGCCCACAAGCAGCGATAAACAAAAAGCATTACGCACCTCCAGTGATATAAAAATTGAGGCATACTTGAAGCAATTCCGGAGTATAATTCATTCCGGTTAGTTAATCAAGTGTAAGAGTACAATGTGCGGGGGCTGACACAACGTGGCGGGAGAGTGTTGTGAATTGACCCTGATCGTGGACGCTCTGGAACAAAGATAATCGGCCAGATAGCGTAATGAGGGTCATCGGCCGCTGACCGCGGCGGAACCAGGTCGACAAACCGTACGACCTTATAATACAACACTCGACACTGACACAAATTTAATTATCGACAGGCACAGGCGCACCTTATTGTTTTTTACGATCGTGTCTAGTACTGGAGCGGGTACAACCATTACGGCTCACAATACTTCTCAGTATGAGGTTATCTTTGAGCACGTAATAGCCTAAGGTATAGCCTTCATCAGTCAATGCAACACGTAATTGCTTTTTATAGTTCGACTTCGACCGAATCAACTTAACGGTAGTGTAAGCGAAATTAATTAAAATCCTTAAAGACATGACAGAGGTAATGTCATCGGTGCAGTGAGGCAGCCGAGTTCCGAGTCAGAATGCCGATGGCAGGCGCAGGCGGTGCAGTATAGCTCCTAGACCAATCACTAATAGTTTAATGACCTACGACCATTTTTTGTACAATAAAGCAAAATGTGTATACAGTTTTTCCTGCACCGTTTTTAATTAAACGGGAAAATGATTAAGTAACTATTATGTTTGATCTAAATAAGCACTAGACGAGAGCTTAATCAAAAAATGACTTATGTTTAACTGCAAATAACTAAAATAAGAAGGATTGAATAATCATGATGAAACAATGGATGCTGAATTATAATTATTTTCCTCTAAATGTGATACTAATTAGCCTACATTATTTACTTGTAACATAACATAACATCACGCCTGTATTCCCCGAAGAGTTAGGCAGAGGTTTATACTAACACCCTCATTTCGCCATTGCTGTTTCTGGGTCAAATGAAAAAGAAAATACTTTTCTTTGTCTTTTCTTTATTAATTTGTGAAGAGCATAGATGATTGACAACTTAAATTTTGCTTTGTCGGTTTTATGTAATGGTCACCTATTTGTTTTTATTTTTAACTATACAAGGTTAGTCGTAAAACGTTGACCCACCAAACAATATTAGTTTATACTGCGATACTTTTAAACATCTTTATACATACATTATTACTGCAGTTTGGTTTGGTCCCGAGAAATTTTCTCAGTCGTATCTTAGGCCGTTTTTCTAGTAACCTATCTAGGTTTGAAAACAGGGAAACCATTTAAATATTTATAAACACTAACTGGTTCTATCAGCTGGAGCCGAGACCGAGCTGGTCCTTCGGGACGCCTAGCTACTGAATATGTTCGCATATTTATAAACACTAACTGGTCCTATCAGCTGGAGCCGAGACCGAGCTGGTCCTTCGGGACGCCTAGCTACTGAATATGTTCGCATATTTATAAACACTAACTGGTCCTATCAGCTGGAGCCGAGACCGAGCTGGTCCTTCGGGACGCCTAGCTACTGAATATGTTCGCATATTTATAAACACTAACTGGTCCTATCAGCTGGAGCCGAGACCGAGCTGGTCCTTCGAGACGCCTAGCTACTGAATATGTTCGCATATTTACACGTTGTAAAATAATGAATTGCAAAGTTACTCTACTTTTAGTTCACCGTACAACCTCCTAAATTATAACGCTCGGGAAGGTTCCGATCAGGATGAACGTTTAATTGCCCTTGTAGTGGTAAACACAACTGCGGAACTTGAGTATCGATTTATTAATACTGGTAGATGAATGGTTATGGGGTTCTCTGTTTGAGAACTTCCTAATTATGCCCCGGAGTTGCAATAGTGCCCGGTAAACGGCGACAGAGTCCCCTATCACATGAGCCCTCAAACTTGTGCACGATTCTACACCTCTCTCTAATGATAACAGGTTCTTAGGCATGTAGTTGTGCACAGCGTATATTTGGCGATACAGGAAGCCTCGCGGGGATCCAGGGCAAGCAGTTGAGCTCATTAGTGATTGGCGACGTCACGCGACCGCAACATCTTTATGAAACACTGCATGTACTTTACACGTAAGTAAACGAAGTGGCGACTAACCACGTCACTTTGATTTTGCTTATGAGGTAAAATATAAGTAGGTAATTAGTTTATCATGATAAGGATTTAGTTTTGTTGTTGGGTTTATGTTTGACCTCTAAGCATGCAAAGCCTTGCCCTTGCTACTTGAGAACAAAGACGAAACAACCAGTACTCACGCGGGCTATTCCCCTTTGCAACGGTTAACGAAAATAGTTGAGCTATTAGGAAGCTAAACATAAGGAACCATACGCTGAGAGCTGCTGGTCACGCAGCCACAAGTCGTTCAGAACACGAACAGTTAATGAAGCTAAGAGAACAACCACGTTAAGAGCGTTACCTACAGATGATTTATCGTGATACTCGTGATAAAGGCAAGGCTGTGGTGTCGCTAATGGCTCAAGCTTCAAATGTGCGGTTGTTGCTCGGTCAGTCCATGAAATACGTCTGATGCGCACAGAAGGACCACTCAAATCCACTCGAAAACATGCTGTGCATGCATGAAGATTGAACGGAACCCAAAGGATTGGTAAAATCGAGTGCTTTCCACACTTTCAGTGGCTCGAGATTGTTCTATTCTGCCTATAGAATAAAAGATATGCATGTCCCAGAACCACAGTATCCGCCTAGGCACTGATCATGGCAAAAAATGGAATATCTATCCAAATCTTCAGCTTATTTAAGCTGGGCCAGTGACGGCTTAATAACTCTACACCAGCGCAAAGATGTTTCCAGCACAAGAATTTGATACATTGCAACGAGTCGTTCGCACTTAATTAGGAGTGGTGGTGGGTCTTCTGTTCTTTGTTATGGTATGGTCGGCCGCTGTACGTAATTAACGCAATGTTTGCGAACGCTGCGGCCTCGTCTGCTCTGTCTAGTCACCTAGTATTCAATCCACGATGAACCACTAATTACATTCTTAAAGGTACAGCTAGTACATGTTACCTACTAAATAACCATCCCTACCTTATTATATGCGATGGACCTAACAAAATGCTAAAAAAACATCACGTGATTAATGGACGGCCCCTAAAGGTTTTTCTATATGTTTTAGTTAAAACCAAAGGCTTTTACATAACAGTACCCTGAGTGCGAGTTTGTTGTCACATTGCGAAATACGTGACGATCAAGTTAATCGAGCAAACTAATGAGCGATGGTGTTTAAAAATAGTCTGAGTGTGAGTTGTAATATGACATACTAACAACAGCTCGTATCGACACTTGTCCGAAAGTATGCCGAACGTTTTGTTATTTTTTTAATGTTGCCTACAATGTATCCAAACATGAATTCGGCGAGATAATACGACTTAAATAAAAATCTTATCACAATCGTGTTAACAAGCGTTATGCGTGCCCTACGTAATTTAGACGTATATTATTATTTATGAATGAGATATTCCTATTTCGTTTTAACGTGCAGTGAGTAAAGGAGATGTGAAATGAGTAAGTCTGTGGTGTTATGTTTCCACTTCAAAGTTCAAAACATTCAAAAGTTTTGCGCGTTCGTATGATATTTCTCGTGATTTGTGTTTAAGTATAAGTAATTATCTATAAAATGATTATTGTGCATAATGAAGACCAGTGCATCAAAGTTTGAAATATTAGTTAACTTCATGGAACAGTAAGAATACTTGAACTTAATAATAATATCCAATATAACCACGTCTCTAGTTGTGCATCTACGTACTTATTTCAAATAAAAAAAACTCTTATTTTACATACACTGAGACATACCTACATAAACCTACCATGCACGCAAAAGGTAGAATACAGCATAGCCTACTATTGTACTGGAATACAGACGATCCAAGGTTTGGAACGCTAAACAAATTTATTAAATAGTGATCATACCTACTAGGGAAACTATGAATACACAGAAATGGAAGAAGGTATGTACTTGTAGCACATAGGTATCAATGTTATCCTAATTTTAGTATTTAATTTTGGTTTGATGTGTGTAACTTAATAAACAATTTATGTAAAAAGCAGTATAATACAAATAAAAACAATTACCTATTGTAACTTTTCGTAGAATGTAAATAATATGTGTATTTAATAAATAAAGTGTTTTATTTACCAAATAACATTTCTATTTGACATAATATGTTTTAGTGTAATGGTTTTAATGTGATATATGTTAATGGAATAAGAAATAAAGAAAATATAGTTTTTGATACACATAGGTAGAATTAAACAAAGGGTTAGTAAAAATATATGTACCTATTCAAAAATATACACGCTTAAATTTTGATCGTTTTAATCCCTTGGACTGGTGGTTTAACTTACAAAATACTATTCATCAAAAGCTTGCACAGCATTGTAACTCTTAAAACAAAGAAAATAGCAAGTGATAACATAATACTCGCAAAATGCATGAAACCAGCAGTAGCGCCACGAGTTAGTTACCTACGTCGGCGTCGGTCGTTGCGTACCTAACTACCTAACTCCGCCCGATCAAGTTAAGGTTATTGACTCGCGCTCAGCTGAGATTCACGTAAACAAATTAAATGATTCCAAATTTTCCTTTATACTTTTACGGGCTTAGGACCGTCATAATTGCTTTGTGCCTAGGTTTCGGGCCATACCTAATACTATTAAAAGAATTATGCTAAAAGCGGTAGGTACATGTAAAAATAAAACCCTACAGGCCTGCTAGTTATGGCGTATTTAATAATGTGGAATCAAAATTATTTACAATGATTTAAAAAAGAAAAAAGTTCTAATTACTTACACGATTTAAAAAAAGTTCTGTTACATACCTACCTAAATCACCTTTGATTTATTTAACACTAAGCGACACGTAATAATTGTTCATAAAAACGTGTACCTAATCAAATGATTAAAAAAGAATTCTGTTATAAACCTAATAATTAATCACCCCTGAATCATCACTGGCTAATACTTCACGATAGCTTAATAATTGTTCAAAGTGCAAACCATTCCTTTCCAGACATAATTTTGCACGTTTAATTAAATTGTCTTTTAATTTCAATATGTAATGTCTCTCTGTCACTTTATAAAACATCGAACGCGTTTACTATCGCACTTTTCATTTGTACACGAGTTTGATGCTCGTTTCTGTACAAAAGATGGCTTCACAAATAAAAATCCAGCGGGGTAAGGTCCGGGCTCCTTGCTGGCCAAACAACTGGACCAACCCGTCCAATCCAGTGATCTCCAAACACGGAAATCAGGTGATTACGTACATTATGCTCGCTTCGCTGTAGACACCGAGCCGCCTGCGCATCAAAACCCGCGATTGCGTAAAATGGCACCATGGCAAGGAACTCCAGGTTGGAGTACGCGTAATTACGAGACGTCATTACTTTCGCGCGACAAGGATAATCTTAACAACAACACACCGATGACGTCTTAGATAAACTGAATTATTTCCATGACGTGATCATGTACTCCTGTGCTGCCCTTGGCGCGCGGGGTGCGCGGGGCGCGCGCCTATTGCATTGCCAATCAAATAGGGTTTGGGGGCGGGGTTTGGTCTAGGATTGGCTAATTTTTGTGAGTCCACGTTGACTGTGCGTACGCGTCATTGTTGCTAGAACCGAATGGTGCCTACTAATGGTTCGCATAATTTATTCACTCATGCGAAAATTAATTCGAGTTTTTAAAAAAAAAGTATTTTATTTTTTAATTTTATCTTTACAAATCGATAGTGTTTCATGCACCGGATCGACCCTCCACGGGATTAAAACGATCAAAATTTAACCGTGTATAGCGTACAGTGGCTTGTGATTAAAAAAATTACGTGCCGTCATTATAAAACACAATTCACCACAATATTACACGCAAATAATACGAACGTAACTAATGTAAACAACATTTCACCTGCCCAACACCAAGTGAGTTACTTTACTACAAAGTTTGTGTGTAGAAACGCTTGGAAACGTCAAATTCTAACTCGCACTCGCAAAAACCCGCAAAAAGTTCTCCGAAACGGTACTTTGTGTGACAAGTTTGAAATACCCAACTATTGTAGTATCGTTAAAAATCTTACACTCACTGTTTCAGTTTACAATACTTTCCGCCAGGGGCGCTTTTTACGTTTTCATACATTTAACACTCGATACACAAACGTGGTAGTAGCGTTTCCTTTATGAAAAAACTCACACTCGGGGTACAGAGCATAATATTAAAGTAGAATGAATTATTTTAAAATTAAATTATTAAATTGTTGGAACTCGTACTCGTTCAGTTAAAGATCTTGGGCTAACGACGTGCCCTTACGTTCGTATTTGTGAGGTCGCATAAAATTTTATGTTATTAGATTTTTTTCTTGGTAACATAATCGTATATTTACTAGAATACGATGTAGGTATGTATTAAATGTATTAAAACAGTCTGGAGACTGTTTTAATACATTTATTGCGCTATGGAAGACTACAAACACATAATGTTCTTTCAACAAGTTTTGAGTTTTCTATATAAAGTGTCAACTAAAAGCTAAATCTCTTCAATCATTAAGTGTGCATGTACTTACTAATAAGTCTGTATACAATACCACTACTATACCACTGCTCTCATTAAGTGTGCATGTACTTACTAACAAGTCTGTATACAATACCACTACTATACCACTGCTCTCATTCGTGGTCTAGTATACAAGGTGTTAGCTTTTAGTTAGCAACGGTGAAAACCGATGTAACATCTTTTGATAGTATCCAAACAACATCTACGATAGAAAAGTTGACGTCACTTGTACATGTGAATTTATAAGTAAACAAATGTACATACGCCATGAGAGCTGTCAAGTCTTTGAATGTTTGCAAAGACAGGCATCTTTGCAAACATTCAAATACTTTGAAATACTAAAGTACTCTGGAAGCTTGAGAAAAACGTGTAACAGTGTCGCTTTGCATTCGCACGACACTTGGCATTCATATACTTCTTGCACCTGCGCGCTTCCTACTCCTCTCACGTATACATGACGCTTTTTGCGTACCTACTCATAATATATTATGAGTTTGCGACAAAAAGCTTCATTAATGTAACAAAAGACTAATAAAAACACCGGCGCGAGGAGATCATTCGTCAAAATCATAATGGTTATTAATCTTCGCGAGACTTGAATGGTTCACATTGAACGTGCCACTTGTTAGGAGTACACAATAACGGTATGCGATTTTTATAAGAATCTACTACAGGAATAAGTAGGCTGAAGGCGTAAATCTAGCACAAACTACCATCAAATTAATATATCCAATGTTTGAAGCTTACACATACCTACGTTATGGAGTTTCTTGCCGGCTCTTCTCCATAGAACCTACCTTTTGGAACCGTGCACCTAGTTTTGACGTTTTAAAAGTGCCTGAAATCTGGTCTATTTGAAATAAAAAACTTTGACTTTGACTATGGAAACAATATTTCAGGCAGAAAGCATTTTTACATCGATTTTCTCAAAATGAAAGAGCAAGCAGATGTACCTAACGCTCGGCGTCATCGTTTTGCTAAATTAAGGGGTTCATAAAAAAGCCAACGGTGCGGAGGAAACGGATGAAAATTATGTCACATAAACATGCGCGAAACACACATTATTTAATATAAACTTTTGATGTCGACTACTTTTTCGTTTAATTTTATTGTCACCGAAATCAATTTTATTTTGACTTTGTGACTTCCTGTGTAGCTTTTGCGACAACCGGGAAATGTATAATATTATGAAATATCGCATACGTTATAAATGATGTAAAATTATAAAGGGACGACACGGTCGTTAAAATTCGTCGGCGGAGTGTTCGCAAAGCATTGAAAATGTGGAAACCGTACAAAGAAACAGACCCGCACTCATGTGTAAACACGGCTGTTCCAAAGATGGATAATAACATTTTCTGTCAATCATAATCTCGCTGGCCCTTGACTGGTGGACACGGAAGCAATTTGATGTTTGCCTTTACAAATCGCAAGGTGAGTTCGATACAAAAAACTGACATTAAAATAACCGTAATTCGTCATGTAACAATTGCACGTAAGGTTTTTCCTGTATGTTAACTACGTGTAGTTTATAGGTACAATTCTCGTGTTAAGTCTTGTTTGGTCCCCGGCCCGGTTAGAACCCATCGTGTGTCCCGTCACCCGTCCCTTGAATATTTCATGCGACGAGCGTCGCCGTAGGCCGGGCAGCGCCGCACCGGCCTACCTTAATATAAGTTTCATCAGAGTCATCCTTGTGAATTAATTGTGTATATTCGACGCATTGTTTCTGTTATTACATTTAGATTAATGAAGGCTTCCGACCCTATCTCCATACCTGCCTGAACCTGTCCACTTACTCTGCAGTTAAACTTCGTTGTTTGATTTTAAAATCGATTCAGCTTAGGTTTTTATTTATTTTTCATAATTACCATTATCAACGGACTTCTGTATTTAACCCTGCCAGTTTACTTCGACGGTAAAAACTCTAAGCGGAACATACGAAAACTTATTCATACCGAACTATCAAGAGTGTTGATACAAGAAACTCCTTAATAAATACTATTTAAAGACTGCCAAGCTAATCATCCTCCCAAAGAAGAATTATAATCAGATAATACTCTCTGCTTATTATTTGTTATTTTATCTGTATGGTAAACACATTTACGGCAACCTTAAAATTAAGTGCAATATAGTCATCATTTTAAAATACGATCTAGATCTAAGACGTAACTTCAATGACTGAATGCAGCTGAATGAAGAGAATTAATATAATATATTTCAGGCTCATGGTTTAAAATAAGGCTATCAAAGGTTGCTACATTCAGACGCAACCACCCAGCCATTTTGTTGTAATGCAAGGATACCTACCAGCTGAACAATAGATCGACTGTGGGAACTAAACCAGAGTGGGAATTTACCTCGACCACTCCATCTTATACAATGCATACTGTACGGGTAACCACACGTGCTGGGAATGTATCCACTATCTATTTCACACTGATTAGATAAGTCTCGAAAACTGCAGACATGACCTATTTTGTGGCTGTTATCATACAAAATATATACAAAAA
Organism: Amphipyra berbera; assembly: GCA_910594945.2. NCBI lineage: Eukaryota > Metazoa > Arthropoda > Insecta > Lepidoptera > Noctuidae > Amphipyra > Amphipyra berbera. The sequence continues at coordinate 323,781 of OU343135.1, forward strand.
CGAGACCTTAGGTATTACAGATAGATAAACCGCCATTAGTACTTCAGTTACTCTATATCGACTATCGACCTAGCGCTAGATAAGAAAAGAAACACGCGCCATAATTTGGATTATATTACGATTGTATATTCTTTCAGCGTAAAGTGTGTTTTCACCTATTTGATCATGTTTTGCACCCTCGACGATCAGATTAAATAATGATGCCTGAGATTGAAGGTCTAGGTCTCTAAGCCACCACAGTCGTCCCGTTGAATGTCCCAACAAAAGCTACCATAACCGTTCGAGATACATGACACAAAAGATTGTAAATGTCGCTAGTATTTAGTAACGTTTAATTGTGCAAAGACGGAGATTACAGTACGAGGACGAACGGACGCCAACGACGCGCAGTGGTTGCAAAACGCGGCGAAACACAAGCAGGCTCCGCAGGTGAAGTAGACAACTTCACACGCACGCAACACAAGCAGGCTCCGCAGGTAAAGTAAACAGCTTCACACGCACGCAACACTGCACAGCGGACATAACAGACATACCCGTGCCAACAGTGCTATTGCACTTAACGTTGGATGAATTTCAATACAATTCAGAAAATATTTCAATATAATTATCTTTGCGCATTTCTTGTCGTGTAGGTATCACTCACTCACACGTTTTATTTTTAAAAGGAACTAAAACTACTGTTTCTTCATAAACGTGGTTATAATTTTCGTGCGATAATTATAACACCTGTATAACCCTAATATATTTCGTAGGCTCCTAGCACAGCATGAATAAGCGATTAACATACTCTCACTTTTCGCGCGCCTCGTGTATGAATATTCAAGCATCCTTCAATAGCGGAGTGAATACTTGAATACAAACAAACTATAACTACAAACTATTCCGAGTCACGTCGTACAAGACTCGGCCCACCTCGAGCCGTTAAACAATTAATTTAATGTTATCAACATACGTATAACATAGATATTATAAATAAACGATAATGATCGATTCGCTTCGTCCATTCAGTATTCATAGAATATGACGGACTTGATCTATACTCAGGTGATGATGATTAATGAAACGATGCATTTCCGTTAACTGTACATAATCATCCTATTGTGATAAACATGATCATATTTAATTTCCAAATAAATAAATTATGCCTACATTCCAAAGATCGCTTGATAGTAGGTACTAAATTTAATCGTGCCTCCACCAAGCATTTATCAGTACCTATATACGTTTCGCATGTAGTGAGTTGGGGGTCCATCCATTTTAGGCCAAAATAGAATACTCCTCCAAGCTGGTGAATCCGCAGGAACAGATAATTCACAAATAATTAAAATATACGTGGGATGCAGACTATTAGAAAACGTCGGTCATTAATGTGCGGCACGACGTGTTTATGACTCTCATACCACAAATATACCTACATTAGTATCGATTAGTTTATTAGTTCTTCTTTTATGGTTATACAGGGTGTAAACGATCATGTAATTCCTTCAAACCTCGTGATGTACTGCTGAGATATATTAGCCTTGATCGGGACACTTTTGGATTCAATAAAAAATTAAATACAAGAAGTAAACATGTGTTCATAACGTGAGGCATTTTAGCGCCCCGAGTTAAATGACCGCGCGGCGAGCGATGGCCGCGCAATTCGCTCGGGGCGCTAAGCGTAAGCGTAAGGCATAAGTATACCTATGTACATTTCTTTTATTTTATAAAAATAGAAGAAAAATTGGAAAATTACATTACAAAGTATCCTGTTTATCTTTATTGGTCTGAAGTCTATCAGTAGAGAATTAAATTGTAAATGTTCGTACTGTACTAGCTTGGTCACTATTGCTGCAGTACCACAGCTAGTACACAGTAGCAGGCGTTATACACAATGTGTCTACAAGTTAATGCTAAGTTGCCCCTTTGTCTAGCGTTACATGGTGACACGCCATAACTAACGGTGAGGTGACATTGTATAATTTTATGTGTAGGTAATGACCAGTAACCTAAAGCGATATAGGATAGCTTTATACGTATGCTTAGCGACCCAGTAAGTATGACAACAACGTTACACGATAGCGATACAACTGCAAAGCTCCATAAAACTGGCTCGAATTGAAATAAGGTAATAATAACACTATTAGTGCGTGTAACTACATCAACATCGCTAATGATTGCACTATAACGTAGTGCTCAGTTAATCGTTCGCTCACTACTAAGTCTATTAACGCACTCGTGAACGTTTGGCTTGTATTTTCGGCACGGAGACGTGGTCATTTCTGATAATTGCTGTAAAAATTACGCCAAGTAAGGAACCGGTAGTTGGTAAGCAGTTTAATGAACAAAAATAACTTAAGAGTAAACAACTGAGTAACGAGGAGAAGTAGGAGTTAGGGCAGTTTCACAACTGTCCGATTAGTTCCAGATATAACACAAACTAGGTGGTACAAACTAGGGCAACTACCAGTTGTACACACGTGATTTATAGACAACATCGAGTATAATGTTAAGCGAGAATGGAACGTGAAACGTACTTGAGAGTAAATATTTATTTTACGTGTTTGGCTGCTTGTACTCGCTGGATGAAAATGTAAAGTGAATTGAAATCTCTCTTTTATGTGCTTATAAATCATTCCCTTTAATCTCTAATGGGCTAAGTAGCTTTCAAAGCTTCCACATCCCACATTCACGATGTAATAAATTATAGTGAAAAGGCAATGAGTTAGCAAACGTTTCAACGTGTGTAATACGCGTATAGTGTAGAGTTAACTCGTGCAAAGAGTTAACTCTACACCAGTAGCGTCGCTTGCCCTAGACGAGACCTGTATCAAAATTTATCGGGGGACCCTTCTACCCGACTGGGGCGAAGCCCAAATTGAGAAAATCAAACTAAAAACCTAGGTCCATGATTGTATGGAGTGTCTGGAGTGTGCTAAGTTTAGCGTTTAAGAGTTTAGAGTTTGGCGTACGGCCTAATGGTGCATCCAGACCTGACGAACGCGCCGCGAATGCACCGCTTGCGCGCAGCTCGCGAGCTGCGCGCGTGTATTTTATGTTCGTACAAAGCTCTGCGCGCCGCTCGCGCGCTGTTCGCGCGCAGCTCGCGCTGCTCGCGGGCCGCTCGCGAACTGCGCGCGAGCGGCGCATTCGCGGCGCGTTCGTCAAGTCTGGACGCACCATAAGAGCTTGAGTGAGATTACGGATAACATTTTACGAAATTTTACTTACACACATCGGAGCCCCTGTAGCCCGCAGGCCCGTATCAAGTCACACCTGCAGGAAGTCGACTTCTGGAAGTGTTACCGACCTGCATGCCTTGCCTCAAGCTGACCGTGTAATGCGCAAAATCCACTGACAAGTTAAATTGCACAACTTATTGAAGAAATTGCTTGTTTAGTCGGTAAAACTTCCAGAAGTCGACTTGCTACGGGTGTGTCCACAGTGATAGTCGGTTGCACAAGTCAACTTGCGCAATTTAACTTGATTATGTATTTAGCGCTTAAGGACCTTACCTATTTCCCTAAATACGACTTGGAATCTCCTGAAGCTGAGACAGAGTCACATAGGGTAAACATTTGTACCTAGTTTAAATTTGGCGGTAGCCATCTGCCCTCGCCGTTGCCTGGTGAAGTAGAACAGGAGGAGTAGCTGTAATGTGCTCACCATCTTAGCAAGCATGGAGTCCATCTGCGGCTGATGCGTGGCGGTGAGCAGCTGTCGGATGCGGCTAGCGTTTGCAACGCATTGCGCCATGCAGCGCTGCAGCGCTGCGGCCTGGCGCACCAGCGAGGCGCTGAGCGGAGCGTCTGCTCCGGGCGCGCTAGCCCCGCGCAGGACCGTCTCCAGCACGTGAGCGTGCTGCGACACGTAGTCCAAGCAGCGACGCAGCTCCACAGCCTCGCGCCGCTGCCGCTCTGGAACAATACTACAGTTGCAGATCCCACTAAACTGAGGAGGATGATATTGTAGCAACTCCACAGGTCAGAGGGAAGAGCGCCACTTTGAGAGTGGTAAGCATGGGTGTTGCCCAATTTCAGAACAGGCATTATAAATGATAAATGATTAATTTTTATTTCTATAAATAAATCTGTTACAGACACTTTTACAAGTCAATATTATGTCTAGCAATAAATTGTAATAGATCAAGCCAGCAACATGAAGTCATGAACTGCTGGTTTTGCTTTGTATAATGCTGTTGCTTGTCATTAGGGACCCTAGCAAGATATAGTTTAAAGAATAGCAAATAAACTTGCTGTCAGCGTGCATGGAACTTGGTGTTGCTTGTGTTACTTTTGCAAAATTGTATGGTAAGTAGTAAAATATGTTACGGTGCACATTTTTAAAAGTGCAGTTAATATTTTTCTGTCTGTATACATAATTATATGAATTTATCATTAACAGGGACTCGACCCAATAAATATTATTATTAATGAGCTTACAGAGTAACTGTGTCTATAGTAAATACAAATATTTTGTTGTATTTAGTTAGACTGGAAGTCAATTCCATGCACGGGAAGGGGCTAGGATGTTCATCATAACTATGAAGCAGAAAATGTTTGGTTTAGTCTTTGTTGTTAATAACTAACAGTAATAGTGAGCACATTCAATACTGATCTACGAGAAGAAATGTAATTATCTCAGCTACCCTACAATTATTTGATATCCCAATCACATCAAATAGTTAGGTGGGATCTTGTCAGTTTAAGTATATAACAGATGTCTCTTGTGGATACTATATTTAATTTATTATTTCAATATGAAATTATTAAATTATCAGTTGCAACATTTTCCCGGTGGATATAGGACTCTTCTTAAAATGAGCTTATGCCGTAACAATCACATTTGTGCAAGTCAATCCATATTAGTTAACTAGGACTGCAAATCGTTAAGATAAGCTTTAGATTATTTGTGTAGACAATAAAAAACAGTTTTGAGTTCAAATAGATAAGATAATGTACTAACATAGGTTTTAAAAATTTTGAAATATATTTTAAAATAAGCAGCAGATTCCAATTAAATAAGCTGTAACTAAATGTTATAGTCTGATAGGTATGCAAAGTAGACGTTAAATTGATAATTTTAATTCAAAACAACCTGTTTTATTTCGGGAATGAAGAGATAATTGGCGCGATTAATTTACCATGGAAATCATATATTCTCTGGGTTCTTCTCAGGTACTTTTCCTCCTGGAGCTGCCTGTCGACCTGTGCCTGTTTCTCACGAGCCTCCAGTACCTCCAGGAACGACGAAAACAACGATTTTCTTTCGTTCGTGTTTGTAACGGTTTCTTGCATTGTGATGGTAAAAAAGGGAGATTGTTAAATGACAACTAAAGAGTTACTTAATTTTTCAAATATACTACCGAAATCTTTATGGTTTATTTTAATAATAAAAACGGGAAACTAACGAGATTATAAAATAAATCGAAATCAAATTCAAAATCACACAACCTCCACACTCGCTTCACTGACAACAACTGATCATAGACAATATGATAAACCTCTCATCTCAGCGTCTCTCGGATATCCATCCATAGTTCCATACCGTACACGTAGGTTTTACCCATGAAGGTATAGATAAAAATGTAAAGCACACTCCGAAGTACGAACAACTCCTAATTGAAGTCGAAAAAAGGCGTTATATTTTTGTATGCAGGCTGGGCTTTTATTAAAAATTACTGTAATTCGAGAAGAGATTTTATTTTTATGAAACTACATAAATAAAAGAGTTTTTGTATAAATTTTTTTAAAGCACCCTTCATTTGTTTTTTTTTATAAATATACAATGGTGGCCATTTAATTAGAAACGATCATTACTTCACACCAAGTATCCTTTAATCTGTGTTGCACACATTGTTATGATTTAAAATCTCTCTATACATTTTTATCAGTCTTATCATTGATGACTTTTAAGTAGGACATCATTAAGCAGGCCCATCAGTAGGTATTGTTTAATATATGAGAACAAATTGAGGGAAACAATAAACTCCTAATAAAACTTATAATCACTTTGTAAACAGGATGGCAATTTGAAACGAACTGAGAGAACTAGGACAAATGATTAAAAACGACAACTATATTGTTAGAAATTCAAAGTAGCAAATAATTTTGTCCTTGAACATTGGCGAATTTATATTGGTTTTATCTGCGTCATTATTAATCATCTCCATGTCTTCAAAAGTTATTTGAATTAATTAATTTATTTAAAAAATCAAATGAAGGAAACTTATGATTCGTTCATACCCTTAAAAACTTATGGATCTGTAAAACGCAACTATTCTTTCAAAAAACGTTGCTGATAATTTAAAATGCTCCAATACTATAGTTTGTGACGCGGTCTATCACTGCAAATTACTCTGCACCACAAACTATATAGGAATATTCTCTGCACTGTCAACGATGTTGCATGAAAGCCTGAATCTCAGAAAACGATACTGCAAAATTGTTCAATTAACAAAATTCTTCTATTCAAATATTCAAACTACTGAAACATGTGTCTTTAGTTTATGGGAGCTTTACTTTATCCAGTGTTTTGTTTTATTGAAATCCATCTAGAATATCTCACATTTTTTTTAGACTACCTACTTATTTTTTCGATTTATGACGTGCCTAAATATATGGCCACCACTGTAATTTAAAAATAAAATTGCAGCCCACCTTCCTAATAATTGATCCTGGCAACAATGTTGTATTAGATGTCATTATTTTCATTGTCAATTGTCAACGGCATTCAAGTGTCAAATTCAATGTGTCGGACCAAAGAGTAAGATTTTTTGTCACCCTAAAGAACAGGGCCACCTGGTATCATATCCCTTGAACTAACCCAATATTATGCTATAGGTACTTACATATACATAGGTGTATGTATACACCCTCGTATGCACCTATACATCTAATCATATATATTTTGATATATAGTAGGTTTTCTAATGGGAATTAGGAATGCATGCATTATAAAAAAACAGTTTTGTAAATATTTTGTATTTTTGTTATGTAGCACTTCGTAGCTTTGTTCTTGATTTGAAATATTAATTAAAATTTCCAAAAAACAAATACAATTATTGTTTACAAAACTGAAAATTTTATTATACAAGCACAAAATAAAAATGATTATAATATCTGTTTAATAACTCATTTATTTATCTTGTTATGGCGATGTTTATTATAATACTGTTGTGCATACATTTTTATCTTATCATCACCATCAAAAGTAAGCTTTCCGGCAAAACAAAACACAAGATATGAAAGCGTCTATTTCACGAAACACAACACCAAACTAAATGAAGTTCCAGGATGGAAAACTGCGCAGGAAGACGGGAGGAGGAATACGCGCAACTCAACCGCACTTTCTGGAGCTTAATACAACCGTAAATTTACATAAAACACACAAAACGGAAGAAATTACAAACATTGCGCATACGCTGAGAGTAGGAGCCATTTTGTATAAAAATATTGAAATTATTGCCAAACTTAAAAAAATATATTAGGAAATCAAAAATTATTAAATAAATAAATTTTAAATAATTAGACGGTACATATATTACATATTTAAATAATTAAAAATGTAACATCACTTTTTACTTAGTTTTTAATAAAATTAAAAGGCACATTTTCGCATTTAATAAAATTGGCCAAAGCGCCATCTGTTTCGCTATTAAGTACTAGATGCTATTAAGTTTACAGGGGTATAGTGCGAGATGGAGCTAGTGTCTCAGCGAAAAACGGTCGCCTATGTCAAGTATGGCAGTGTCACCTCCCTGTGTCGGACGGAGAGTAATAGTGTACCCGATGCTGTGCTTCTGTTTTTCTGAATATTATCACAATTTCGCTAATATCAAGTAAAATTTATTCATGAGCAAACGAAAAATTAGCGATTTTGTTTGATATGACAATCATTGACAATGACAATTAATGACAACCTTACTGACAGACAAGTAATGTTTTAATAAATTGTATTGAGGCAAAGGAATCAATGCCATACATCCAAATCATTGGGTTATTTAATTGATTTTATTTTAAAGCTATTTAATATTATTTTAAATAACATTAAGGTGCATAATTTCACTTATGATATATAACAATTTTTTTCTTTGCTTCATTGTGCAAAAATAATATTACGCTAAAAAAATTCTGGTTCTAAAATATTTATTTATTAAATAAGGGTACTTTTAATATATTTTTTGTTGTTGTAAGCTCACCTAGATAATTTCCATCAGAAAAACTGCACACGATAGTGGTTCAAAAACAAAATTATTTTAGCCCACTTCAAGATAGTGGTACAAAAATAAAATTATTTTAAGCCCACTTAACCTTTTGGACATCATTGTCACATATATGTGACTAACGAAAGCTTATACAGTACTTACGCCAACGTCACAAATATGTGACAAAAAATACGGTGCACCATAACACGAAATAAGAAAAAAATCCATTACTTTTGTGTGTTTATTTATATAAGGTCCAACCAAAATACCTGGACAAAGTTTTACACAGTGTTCAATACATTTAACTAAACATATCTATGCAAAATCAAACGAGATTCAAGTGTTTTTTTCTAATCAAAAAATAATAATGTTTTAAATTGTCTTTACTCTCTAAGAATAAACTCATCCATTTTTTATGCATCAACCGCCCCCGGGGCGCCCGCTTCTTCCGCGCCGTGTTTTACTTAAGGTGCGAAGTGTAAAATGTAAAAAAAAAAGAATTAAAAAATAACTTTTGGCCAATAATCATCCTGACAGTGAAGACGCCACGTCTGACGTTACCGTGGCAACGTAGGCGTTACTAGTTGCAAGCTCCGGATTTGTGCTGAATTATAAAATATTGTTTACGCGCACACCCCATTGGCCGAAGATCTGTCGCTAGTCGCTACGTTACGTGTACAAACAATTCCACTTCATGACATTTCAGTTTTTGTAATATTATTTTACGTTTTTGTAAATATTTTTTTTTTGTTTTTGTATAATAATCTAAGTGTAAATAGTAATATTTAATGTTAAGTGGCAATGCGGAAATAAGTGCTTGTCAACCTTCCACGTCACTGGATGTCCTGGTCAGATGTCCCCACTGTCCTCAAGCGCGTTTTTTTAAAGGTAAGCGGGGTTTGAACGTGCATTTTGGGAAAGTCCACAAACTCCAAAATGCCTCCTCAAACCCCAGCGTCATACCTACTACACCAACACCTACTCTTGATCCGTTTTGGCAAAGACTTTCAAAATTTAAAAAAACTGTTCCTGTTTTAAAGCGAGTTCCCCGCGGCGCCAGACCTGCCGTTGCGCACCATTTAGCAGGATGTGTCCGTCTCGCCGTCCGGGAAAACTCGCAACGTGCTTGGGAACAACTACTCACCTTCCCTTATAGGATTTTACATGTCCAAAAGAATTTGGCAAACAAAAAGTCTTTGACGACCCAAATTAAAGATAATTGTAACTTTCCGACCCAAAATTTCGACTCAAAATTACCACCACAGATCCACACCTCACCAAGAGGTATATGTCAACATGTAGAATCCAAATTAGGTGAAGGTGATATTGGGGGTGCAGCCAGGATACTCTTTAGCAGTGATGTGTTGGCGCCTTACTCTGCAGAGACACTTACAGCTCTGCAGAGTAAGCACCCTGCTCCTGCGGATGATCTCTCCTTCCCCGACCCCCCTGACCCTGACTCCGACAACCTTACTATTACAGCCCGCCAATTGGTCGCAGCCGTGGGTTCCTTCAGGAGTGGTTCCGCCGGTGGCCTCGACGGCTTGACACCTCAACATCTGAAAGACTTGACGTGTTTCGGCGCCGGGGAAGCTGGTGAGTCGCTTTTGGGGGAGCTCACGGCTCTGACCAATTTGATGCTCTCCGGCAATGTGCACGAATCCGTCATCGAGATTCTGTACGGGGCCAATCTTTGTGCCCTGCGCAAGAGAGATGGCGGCATTCGTCCCATTGCCGTAGGGTGCACTTACCGGCGTATGGTAGCCAAGATTTGCTGCGCCTTCTATAGTGAAACCCTGGCCAGCAAATTCCAGCCCCTGCAACTAGGTTTCGGTTCAAAAGGGGGTTGTGAGGCTGCCGTACACGCCCTAACTACATTTTTAGACAGAAATGAAGGAGAGGTCATCCTCAAGGTTGACATAAAGAACGCCTTCAACTCCGTAAACCGGGACACCTTGCTGGCTGAAGTTAAAAATGAAGTACCCAAAATTTACAGTTTTCTTTGGCAATGCTATAGGCAACCCTCTAAATTAATATATAAAGACAACCTTTTAGAATCGGCCGTTGGATGCCAACAGGGTGACCCTCTTGGGCCAGTCATTTTTAGTTTAGCAATTAATCCCATTATTCGACAACTAAATTCAAAATTTAACGTATGGTACCTAGACGATGGAACCCTAGGCGGCGACGTAGATACAGTTTTAAATGATTTAACCTTTTTAAAACAAAAATTAAATTCTATTGGACTAGACCTCAGCCCATCTAAATGTGAAATTTTCCTACCCCACACTTTCGACCGACAACAGACTCTCCAAAAATTTAATTCAATAGCCCCAAATATCAAAATTATCGAAAAAAGTTCACTTCGCCTCCTAGGGTCCCCAATCCTAGAAGAATCTTTTCCAAATTTCATCGAGGAAAAAATACAAAATTTTAGTGATATTTCGGAAAGGCTTTTCAAAATTAATATACATTCGGCTTTTACTATTATCCGATACTGTTGTTTTGGACCAAAATTTACGTATAGCCTCCGTTCTTCCCATTTATGGAAACATACATTACTCTTGGACAAAGTAGACAAAATTATACGTAACACATTAACATCAATCCTTAACGTGGCTCTGGACGACCGAGCTTGGTTACAAGCCACACTTCCCATTCGTTTGGGTGGTCTCGGTGACCGCAAAATTTCTAGTATTAGTTTACCGGCGTTCTTGTCCTCGGTCCACGGTACGGAGAAATTAACCAGGAAAATCTTATCATCCTCACTGGTTGATTTTAAGTACCGTGCTTGACCGATGCTGAGAACGCCTGGAAAATGGCTTGTCCCAATACGGTGTTGCCCGTCAATCCGTCTTCCCAGAGACAGTGGGACGAGCCGCTTTGCAGTTTGACACGGAAAAACCTTTTGAATACGTCTGTCAATACTGCCGAGCGTGCTCGTCTTTTGGCTGTGGGCGAATGGGAGTCGGGACTTTGGCTTCAGGCACTTCCGTCATCCAACGTAGGCACTATGTTGGATGATGTAAGTTTCCGTTTCGCCACTTGCCTGCGCTTGGGCGCTCCATGTGTTGCTCCTCATCGGTGTCATTGTGGTGAAGCAGTTGACAGCCTCGGACACCATGGTCTGTCTTGCTGCAGGAGTGCAGGTCGCATAGCACGGCACGCCAATATTAACGACATTATCCGTCGTGCTCTTGCCACCGCCGGCGTGCCAGCTGTACTAGAACCGAATGGTTTGGCACGCGACGACGGGAAGAGACCAGATGGCATGTCGCTATTGCCATGGAAGATGGGTAGGCCTTTGGTATGGGACGCAACTTGTGTCGACACCCTTGCTCCATCCCATCTTCCTAGCTCGGCGGGCTGTGCTGGCGCTGCCGCTGCGGCCGCGGAGGCCCTCAAGCGGCGCAAATATAGTGACCTCATTGGTTGCTATGACTTTGAGCCGTTTGGGGTCGAAACGCTCGGGCCATGGGGTCCGAGTACACATCTTTTGTTTAAAGAAATTGCCCAAAGGCTGGTCGACGCTTCGCGTGACCAGAGGGCTGGCTTATTCTTTGGCCAAAGAATAAGCGTTGCCATCCAGCGTGGTAACGCTGCCAGTCTTCTGGGCACGCTTCCGGATGACGGTGATGAGGAGGAATATTTTGACGCCTAAGTGATATTTTTGAATAATTTGTATTTTAATAATTTTGTATATAGGTAGTTAGTTTTGTCTTTAGATTTGTATGTTTTTAGTTTAGTTTTATATTGTATATATTAGGTTTAAATGTAGGTAAATGATATTTGTGTATAGATAAATAATTTAATTGTATAATGTATGTAATAAGTAACACTACAAGTATGAAAATTAAATGCAAACGAATTTTCGCCTTTATAATAATTTCAAAGTATGTACATTTTTACCTTTGCCTTCATGGTTTTTCCTGAAAAAACTTTAATCAAATTGTAATGTTATTTTAATTAATAAACGAGTTTCTATATCAAGACTGGTATATTTAGAACACCCCACACTGACAGGTGTTGCAGGATGTGGCTCATGATAAGTCTGTTCCCGCCCGAAACAAGACTAAAAATACCATCGACAAAGAAAACTCGTCGATGAGAATTGAAAATTGAAGTGTATTTTGTGTTGCCGTTGTCATTGTTTGTCTGTGGTGCTAGTGCAGAGTGAGGTGAAGTCTGGTGAACTACACGGCTGTCAAAGAAAGTTATTTCGTTTATAATAATATCAATTTTCCAATTTAATTTATAAATAATGGCACGTGAAAGTAGCGCAGGATTCGACAGACACATAACTATCTTTTCTCCTGAAGGTAGACTTTATCAAGTCGGTAAGTTGTATCTTTTTTTTACCGGAATGACTTGCACAGAGCGGTAACCAACAACTTTAACAATCAAAATTTTGTATAAAATGTTGTGAAGTAACAAAATATCCATATTTATTTTGTTAGAAGCTTTCAAATTACGTTTTTTTGAGATAATCTTAAAGTTTTAGCCCCAAGATAATAATTTTAATGTCTATTGAAAATCGAATTGTCATGCCTTCAAAATCAAATTGTATACCGTAAAATCCGAAATTTAAAAATGCAAAAATACACTATGTGCTTAAATGTTGTATTGCAGAGTATGCCTTGAAGGCGATCAACCAAGGTGGTCTGACGTCGGTGGCGCTGCGCGGCGGGGACGCGGCCGTGGTGGCGGCGCAGCGCAAGGTGCCCGACCGCCTGCTGGACCCCACATCGGTCACCCACCTGTTCCCGCTCACCAAACGCATTGGAGCCGTCATGACTGGCATGATTGGTAAGCACATTATGCATACAAGGAAAATCACTTTGTGTGCAACTGATGAGTACTCAAAGTTCTTACAATATTGTAATCATGCTCATTGTAAATCTGCAGGTTATTTAAATGTAATTTTAGCTAGCTAATATACTGATTTTGTACTATGTAAGAAACAATTGAGGGATAAACAAAACCTGAAGGTTGATGTCAAACTACTGTTAGCTGGACTGATGACATTCTGAAAATAGTTATGAAGAACTGTATGAAAAGAGCTAAATACTGAGTAAAATATAATTGAAGTATACTACTCAGCAAAGCAAGACCGAGGACTAAAATAAAGATGAATCAAACAAAACTTTGAACTTGTTGTCCTTAGTCAAGAATATTGTTGAGTGACAATTAAAGAGTGTAATGAGGGATAAAATGCAACATTCACCTATGACATTTAATTATTCTACTTGCTGTGTTTGATAGATAAGGCATAAAACATTGGCATTCCTAAAGTAAATGATGCTTTGTTAGCTATGAATTAGCTGTGTAGTAGAACAGTACTGTGTCTACCACAGGCAGGCCGGATTGTAAATATGGACTAACTACATACTTTCTACCAACATACTTTGAGTATCTTGAGATTGGATTTCATTCTAAGTAAATATTAGTAATTTATGCAGAGCAAGAGACTGCTATAATCCAAATTAGTTAAAATACCAAAACCCATAACTATTTGTTTGGCAATATCACTTGATCCTGTAGAATATGTAATTTGATTAATCTAAATAATGGTCTTGTAGCCACAAGTCTATCATAGTAAGATATTATTATAATAAGTTCTTTTGCAAGGCAAATCCTTGCAAACTAGAACTTTTAAAGCTCTATCTATGTTAGTGGTAGTACTGATTATCAAGTCTATTGACTCTACTACTCTTCTAAATTACTGGTTGACATTTGCAGCGGACAGCCGGTCACAGGTGCAGCGTGCGCGATACGAGGCGGCTAACTGGCAGTACAAGTACGGCTCAGAGATCCCTGTGCACATATTGTGTCGCCGCATCGCTGACATCTCGCAGGTCTATACGCAGAATGCTGAGATGCGCCCACTTGGATGCAGTGAGTTGTCGTTTTATCAGATTCCACAGAGCTGTCCAGGCTGGACACGTTTAAGGGTGAATATAAATTACGACTTTGACTGGTGGATTGGAGAATCTCAATATTAGCGGTCTATGAAACCGTCGGTCTTTGAAAAAAACCTTAAAATGATTCTTAATCTACAATATTATAGCTTAATAAAAAAACAAAACCACCATGCGGGCTGCACAAATAAGAATCGCGGGCCACACGTGGCTCACGGGCCTTGGTTTGGCCAGCTTTGATATAGGAGGATATAGTTGACTACAAAATGTGATGGCGTCAATCAATCAAAGAACCCAGACTACAGCTGTCTACTGTTGGACATTGGCCTCTCCCCAGTTACCACAACACTTAGTCCTTTCCCAACCCCCTTTTTCAGTCCCATCCGGGTGGGAGAATCCTATGCTGTCTGCCAATTTGCAGCTTTCACTTAAGAATCTGTCTGCTCCAACGGCCTTTAGTCCTTCGACAGACATAGCCAACCCACTGCCACTTTAGCTTGCTGATTCTGCAAGTTATGTCAGTCACTCCAGTTCTTCAACAGATAATCTCATTGCAGATGTTATCCTTCAAACTTCGAGCATAGCTCGCTTAGCGAATTCTTATACTATTAGTCTACTTGTCAGTGTCCACATCTTGGCTCTGTAGGTCATGCACGATCGTGTTATGATAGATAGATCCTATTACTAACCATAATTGCTGAACTGTATTTGATTCTCGAAGGATCATAAGTGTCACAGCTGATATATTTCAATATGCTACGCCAGGCATGATGCTGGTCGCCTACGACGAAGAAAGTGGTCCATGCGTGTACAAGACTGACCCGTCCGGCTACTACTGCTCGTACAAGGCGGTATCCGCGGGCGCTAAAGCCACTGACGCCAACGCTTACTTGGAGAAGAAACTGAAGAAGCGTTCGGATCTGAGCGCTGATGACGTGGTGCAGCTCGCCATCTCGTGTCTTTCCCAGGTTCTCTCTGTTGACTTTAAGTCGTCGGAGATCGAAGTCGGGCTGGTTACCAAGGATAATCCTCAATTCCGGTGAGTTTATAGATTTTCTGTAACATTGTACAGTTTTTCGTATAAGTAATAGCAATAACGAATTATCATTATGAATGGCATATGAATCTATACTAATATTATAAAGCTAAAGAGTTTGTTTGTTTGAAGGCGCTAATCTCAGGAACTACTGGTTGGAATTGAAAAATTCTATTTGTGTTGGATAGTCCATTTATCGAGAAAGGTTATAGGCTATATAATAACATTACGCTAAGACCAATAGGAGCGGAGCATAAATGAAAAATGTTGCAAAAACGGGAGAAATGTCCATCCGTGCGAAGCCGGGACGGGCCGCTATATAAAATACAGGTAACACAAAAATATTTTTTCAATTCCAACCAATAGTTCCTGAGATTAGCGCGTTCAAACAAACTCTTCAGCTTTATAATACTACTATAGATATGTATAACATCCATCTACTCTACGCACTCCAATTCACTGTTAAATAATTCTTTCTTGGAAAGGGCGGTAATACCCGTAATCACCCAGTTTGGAACTGGTTTGGAGATTTGAAGGGTCCATAAAAAAATTGTACATCGAGATTCTCATCTTTATGTACTAAATTTATTCAAATGCGATAGCATTTCTATCTGGTAACTGTAGTTGATAGTTTTTTTAATATAATGGTTTATATTATTCCAGAGTGTTGGCTGAAAACGAGATCGACAGACATCTGACCGCGATCGCAGAGAAGGATTAAGGATTTGTTGCAGAAAATAAAATCTATATTAATTTTTTAATTAAATTTTTTCTTATATGAAAATTGATCTGTTTGTACCATAACTGTACTTCTAATCTCATAAATGACTAAATTTACAGAGGTATATGTGTTAAAACCATCAAAACTAGACAGAGTTAAAACCCAACATATTTATATTATTAGTAATAATTAAACAAACAAATCTGTCAGCATGCCCGCATTCCCTGCCGGCACGTTAATAGCTTCTTGTGGTAATTCCGTGACTATACTGGTGAAGTTTTGTAGACTGCAACAGAATACCAGTCCGTACACGGGACTCTCATAGTTGCGGTTCCGCCTCAACTCGTGTAACCACGGCACGCGGCTGCACGCGCTCTCGCAGAACACAGCCTCCCGGATCTCACTGACTGCCACGAACGGATCGTTTAGTAACACCACCGCTACTGCCTTGTTCACCTGTTTAGCGTGCACCACCGTCCATATATATTTCGGTACTGGGAACCGTTTGCCAGCTTTCAAGAACACTTCAGTGCGTGAATGTCCCGAGCGCAGCGATAACACTCCGTGCGTGCCTGTGTACACGTCGACCTCGCTGTGCGGACGGGTCAGCTTCAGGAACTTTGCGACGTCGTGATGCAAGTGGTGCAGGTTGCCGCGAGCGACGCTGCTCCACACGGCCACTCTGTTGGACACGAAGTCCGTCACGCGCATGTTCTGATCTTCGAAGTAGTGGCTACTGACTAACTTGGCCGAGGTTAAGGTCTGGTCTGCGAACGAGTAGCGATCGTGTTTGAGGAGCTCGTGCAGTCGCTTATTCATCCTGACGTCATCGGAGTAGAGGCGCTCTGCGTCGTGACGTGTCGTAGCGTCAAACATGTGGTTAAAGTTGCCCAGGATGGAGTGCGGCGCGTCGCGCTCGGCGTGCGCGGGCAGGCGCAGCGCGTTGAGCGGCGCGTTGCTGACGTGCACGCGCACCGCCAGCGCGCGGTCCTGGTCGAAGCACACCGTGGCCAGGTGCCGCACTGCGTGCCGGGGACTCGCCGAGTGCATTTGGTATGCTCGCCCTTGTAGAGGCGGTCCACAGTTTTCAACCTGTATGGAGAAAAGCAATTTATTTATGATTATTTCTTCAGTTGCATTCTTCAGAAAGAGTTGTGGTTTTTAATTATTTATATTGTCTTGGGCTTCTTAAAACATAACAAAAGTAAGTTCAATGATTAGAATCGTAATGTATCACCTGGTGCAGCACATCTTCGAAGATGCTCTCCTGACAGCCGAGCTCGAGCAGGTGCCGCAGCTCCCCGTCGTGGCGCAGGCGGTAGCGGCCCGCCTCGCACACGGCGCTGAGCGCGTCGCGCAGCGGGTACGCGAGGAACTTGCCGCCGCCGCACGACAGCGACAGCTCGGCGCCCGCCGCGACACACACGGAGCCGTTGGCGGCGCGGTGTGACGTCACCAGCGGCATGTTGTCCGGCACGCACTCCGCACATTCTAGCTCCATCACGCATGGTGCTGAACGTTACAATTACAATTATTTGTTATTCACGAAGAGACTATACGATATGATACTTATAATAATAGTCCCATTGCAGGACAAAGGCATCTCCTCACACAGAGAAGGAACGAGCAAAGTCCGAGTTTCCTCACGATGTTTCCCAAGTAGCAAAATGTGGTCCTGTAAGTATTCTAGGAGCATGTATTTTTTAGTCCTATAGAAATCCTATAAACCTTTATAGAGCTGGATTTGGGCGCACTTTATAGGACTATTACGCCCTATAGTCGTTTTTTTACAGTCCGGTAACATGCAATTCGGTTATATAATTATCTTATTAGGTGCGTTTACATGACAAATTGTTCTATAAAAATCCGGTAAATGCACTGAATAAGCGCGATTAATCCTCTAACGGCATGAATGGTGCCGCTACTGGTGTAATTAGTCCTGTAACGATTAACGGCGTGTCGCTACTGGTACAATTGATCCAAAAGTGATCAGCGTGATGCCATTACTAGAGCATTCGTTTTTCATTCTTTTTGTCGCGTTGCCGAAGCCTTAAAAATAAAATATAATATTTTCAAAAGTTAAGTAATCCACATTAATATCTATTAGCATAACATAGGTAACTTTTGTCTTTTCAGTGTTGTGTAAAGAATGCCTACTCAACTTGCGAAATTAATTTTATTGATTAAGTGTTCGATGATAATAAACATATATTCATGCCCCTTCAAAATTAAACATAATTGTTATTGTTTATTTGATAATAATTAACAAAGTATACTTAGCCGCCATAGGATCGGATCACGTGCATTTATCAGGACCTTTACAATACTATTTAGTCAAAGTTAAGACTACTACAGGACATACCTACTTCGCCACCATATTTAAGTTTTAGGGTTCTTTTAGAGAAATACAACAGAAATAACCCTACATGCCAATACATGTAGGGTTATTTTTTAATGAGTTTATAACATATTTAACATTTCTCTTTAAAATTGATTTCGATATAGATCCATTTTTTTTTTATTTTGCTTTTTCTAATCACATAATGACCGATTACTCTAGTAATAGCAAATATAGGACACATATAAATATAATCTTACCTATAATAATCGGAGGTCCATGCTACATTGGTGCTAACAATCCATTAGAAGTCACGACTAAGACAAATGAATCCTATCATATCCTTGACCTGTAGTAGCTGTATCTGAGACGTTTATAGAAGTGCATGTCTTATAGAAAAATGAACAAGACGTTAATAAGAGTAAACAATCTTATTAAATGCGTTTATAGGATCGAATGCGACACCTTGCTAATTAGTTTTATAACATGCGCTTACAATACTGCAGGTTCTAGTAAGAAACATAGAAAGTAATCCTGTTAACGTTTATAAAACTAAGTAATAGGACCGAAAATACTTGTAGCGCAATTCGGCTTAAAAGATGCTGTTGTAAGATAAGTGATCTTGTCAAAACGTCTATTAGATTCATATAAGACGTTTAGTCCTATAAGTCGATGACTATAGGAGAATTTTGCTACTTGATTCCTTTGTCGTATGTCAGTGATGTATTCGATCAACATAAACAGTATCTACCTATAATTTGATTTGAAAAATTAAGTCCAACAACAACGATTTAAAACTGGAAATGGTCCACTTTCCGAATCAAACTAAGTCATAATACAAACCGTGATTTCCAGTTTAGTTTTACAACTGTTCCATTCTGTAGCTTTTGTAGCACGACAACAAACTTTTAAAAGAACTTCAGATCACTGGCTCCTTACTTATTCCAAATATTATTCCTAATTAGGTACTTACGATCTGTAAAATGGGCGAGTTGAAAACAGAACACAAATAAGACAAGACGCAGCAGCCCCATGTTAGCGACGGGTGTCGGACGACTGAACGCTATCGCGTCCGCTTGACTCGACCCCAGATAACGCCAGGGCAGGGCTGCCGACGCCACGGCTATTGTACCACAACAATACCTACTTGTTTTTATGCCGTTATTTACAAGTTAGGATAAGTAACTGGCTATCTGGTATTGTAGTTAGGTGTCTCTAGACATATATCATTGATCTGTGGGTGTCTCAATGTTGGACTTCCTGGTACTGTCTTTAGGTAGGATATATTTGGACAGAAGATTACAACTGCTGGTATTGTCTATTGAAAGTACAAAAAAGAAGGTATACGAACCGACAATTATTCACACAAAAGTTCACTGCAGAGTACTTCTCTTTTATGGATAAGATATAACATTGAATGTTAATGTCACTTTATAACAAACACCATGCTTGGCTAGTAACAAATAATAGAGTTCCGCAACAGTATGTGGCCGACAGCCCTCACAACAATGTTGCTTCGTGACCTGTCTCCTCTTTCATAATAGACGGCGCGTGTTGTAAGGGTTTTACATTTGTTAGCCTATCACGTGACAGTCCACCGCCGGTTAGGGGCGAGGTCGATGTGCAGCTGTGTGGTTACTGCAGTCTCTTCCCAACGATATGACTGTCTTATATGTATAAATAGTAATCAAGGTGATGACACTGCTCCCCCTCACCGGCCTTGTTAAAGTATCATCATATCAACCCTTAAACGTCCACTGCCGAATAAGATCTCTTCTTATACTTCTTGCTTTGTTAGGTTTTCAAAATGCACAGCATGCAAGTTAGGAAGACGCTTCGTCAATGGTGCGCTTCTCCTGCGAGCTAGGTATTGTAACTAAATGTAATTCGAATGCAAATCCTGGCTAGGAAAACTTTTGAGAAAAATAAAAGACTACCTTACGATAAGTAATTTAATATGAACATAATATACAATGCTGATGTTTATTTATAAAAGCAGGTAAAAACCGACGAGACATACACCGTTCGATAAAATAGTATTTTATTTATTTCATCAACGTATAACTATAGAGTATAATTACTTAAATAATTAACTATAACCGTAGTACAATTTTGCTACAAAGGCGAATAACATTAGAGCAAAATTGTCTGACGGACCCCACGGCCTCCGACGATCTAGATAGGTAATACGATAATGATCTATGTAAATATAACCCAGAGCTACGACCAGCAACAGATAAATGCGTAACGAGTGAGGTTGCGCACGAGCACACCTCCATATTGCTTGTGTGGATATGTAGTTGCTGATCGCGCGTCAACGACACTATGTATATAATTAAGCTTAATGTCGCGATATAACGTAACCTCTATACAGCATATTATAAGTTAAGTAAACAAGCAGTCTGCGTGTGGACAACATAACTAAACATACTAATGTCGGTATAAAAAACGAACACTATTATACTTAATGATCACGTTCAGTGCGACAATCTTTAAATTACTTTACTTATCGGAAATATGCAAT
This sequence comes from Amphipyra berbera, assembly GCA_910594945.2. Classification (NCBI taxonomy): domain Eukaryota; kingdom Metazoa; phylum Arthropoda; class Insecta; order Lepidoptera; family Noctuidae; genus Amphipyra; species Amphipyra berbera. The sequence continues at coordinate 344,503 of OU343135.1, forward strand.
CGTACCTAATAATAAACAAAAGTTGATGATAGACATGCATGACATGACTCGCAAGAATGACCTTACGACCGAGCGAGCCCAAACGCACATTAGTGGCGCAAATGTAACGATCAATGTGAAACAACACTGCGCAGACGAGACGGCGTGCGACCGTGACAAGCAGAAGCACCCCAACTAACACTGAATAATGTGACGAGTTCATAGTAACTACGTTAACGATTACTTCATAATCTCTTAAACAATAATGTCTGACACGTGGTTTTATTGCACGAGTAGGTATAACTGAGACGAATGCGAGCAGTCTCCGACCTTTCTTCGACGGTCAATATTTAAAACTCATTTATAAAGGCAGTCAGGTTCACGTTGATGTGCGTTTTTTCGAGAAATGTTTAAGTTCCCAATCATCCAACTTTTATATGAGATGCGGCTGAAAAATTGTGGCTTAGCTTTCTTTACTAGTTACCTACATTCTAAACATTTAAGTATAAAAAAACATTCCAAAGCGAGGAATAATAAAACTAATATGCGGTACTATTATATTTTGAGACCAGATATTATAGTTTCTTACGAGATTATCTGTGTGTAACCTGCTTTTTTAACATTTTCAATTGCACCCAAATTTATTATGCGACTAGACATTCCACGAGTGACGATGGAACTTTTAATTCGAATAATCCTAGTATAAAACAAAAAAGCGTCGTCGGGTACACTAATTACAATGACCAAGAATTTGAAAAGCTAAATGATGGAATGGTGCTACATAGTGTAAGTTCACCCATTTTGTGGAAGAATATATTGAAAGTGTAAGTGAGATGCTTAACGTCAGCATATGGCCGCCAGCGCGGTCGAACGCTTTATTTTATTACACTTTCGAGGTATCCTTCCCGTAAATCGTAAGTCACAATGAGACCAGACAGCAATAAAGCGCCGAAGCAACATGACGCGTCGTAATCCGATGAGGCAGCGCTGCGTTGTCGGAACCATCGCGAACTGCGCCGTCGGCCACGGGTGCATTTTAGCGGCAACACTGCTCGTACATGATGACCTGTACCCGATGGCCCGTAAAGATAATCTGGTTTTAGTTAACTGGTGATAGGTCAGATGACCTGGTTTTACTTAACATTTATGGAGAACTCTAGCGTCTTTACTAAGTAGCTTCAACAGCTAAAGGATAACCAGAGAAACAGTTTCTCCCTCCGATGCCCGATCCGACTAAAAGTTGTTAATGACAGTAGAAAGTTGAGGTTAGTGTTAGTTGTGTGTGGGGCTGACCCTCGCAGTGAGGCCTGTGCCCTGTGCGACCTGTGGCGCCTCGGAGCAGCAGGCGCGCGCGGGCGGCGCTCCACGGCGATGTGCACAGCGCGCCCTGTGCGCCTGTGCGCCCTGTGCACCTTGTGCAGCAGGCGCGCGCGGGCGGCGCTCCACGGCGATGTGCACAGCGCGCCCTGTGCGCCCTGTGCACCCTGTGCACATAGGTGCAGCAGGCGCGCGCGGGCGGCGCTCCACGGCGACGTGCACAGCGCGCCCTGTGCGCCTGTGCGCCCTGTGCGCCTGTGCGCCCTGTGCGCCCTGTGCACCTAGGTGCAGCAGGCGCGCGTGGGCGGCGCGCGCGAGGGGCGGCGCTCGACGGCGATGCGCGCGTGGTCCGCGTCGGCCTCGCGCCCCGACGTCTTGTCGAGGATGGCCTCGGCCAGCTCGGAGAAGGCGCGGTCGATGTTGATGTTGGCCTTCGCCGACGTCTCCATGAACCGGATGCCGTGCTCACGCGCTATCTGCACCACATATTACACGTCAGTAATGTCGTACCGATACGTTTAATCGCCTATTGTTTCCCGCGCGAGTGCGTAACGTAGTCTGCCGACCTACAGTTTGTTATGAATAACATGAAAGTTGTCTCAATCTACAATTACTATAATTCTCATGACTTTTGATCGAGAAATCATGTAATCATCTTTTCTGTTTTGATTAAATTATGGTCACATTAAATTATAATCTTATAAAGTAATTTGGAAGCGTACAAATAATAATAGCATAGATGTTACCAAACATACGTAATTGGAACAAAAATAGTCAAGTGGTATCTGCGCGAGTCACGCGCCGCTCAGTGCGTTCATTTAGCTAGACGGACTCTAATTAATGCCGATTTTCACCGAGCACTAACACGTTCGCGGCACATTCGGCTAACAACACAACAATCAAGAGATTTCGTTCATTAAACATCGCTAACTCATTTATATAATATATTTAGAGCCAAAGTAGTTATAGCAAAAACAAGCGCATTATCTGTGATGGGTAATAAACAATATAAATATACTCAATTCTTTATTGCATTTCATAATGAAACAGGTGGTAGGCATAAGACTACGGGACCAAATATGGACCCTTTCGGGCACATCATAGTTTAGTGGTAGGAGAGGGGAAGATCGCTTTTTTTGTTTGATTGCTGTTAAATATATTATTTATTGTTGTCAGACTTTTTAATTGTAATTGGATGAATTGAGTAACACTTCTTCAACCACAATAGCATGAGTATGGTGGGTGTTGTTAAGTCCACACAGTGACAGAGTTCATTATGTATTATAATTTTCAATTCATCAATAAAAGTAACAAGGTTCTCCTCTGTGATAAGATAACTGTGATGTTTACACTGGTTCAAATAGAATAAAATGCACCTTTACTGTAAATATATGTATAAGATACAGGAAGCTACATCATACATAATGTTATATGAGGATATAGTGTAACAATAGGTTTAGTTCATGTTTTCAGTCAACTTTTCCTACAAGTTATTGTTTCAGATTCAGACTAAAAAATATCTGAAGTTCTCTGGAAGATTTCACTACTGGATGGATAAGGTCTAGCTAGATGGTTGAACCAGACATAATCAGAAAGTACTTTTTAATTTTATCAGAATTTGTACTGATTGATCTACTATTTAATATTTTCTGCAGAGTAGCGAAGTTTACTCACCGCTTCCCCACGCTCCTTGCTCACAACGCGCTTCTCATCCATATCACACTTGTTGCCTAGGATCATCTTCTCCACATCTTCATTAGCATGCTGCAATGATAACATTTACAACAAATAAATGTCAATAACCTTGCTTTACTAAAAACTGAACTAGATATGCATTGGAGCTAAAATCCTAAGCACCTATAATGTTTCCAACACATACTAAATTAGTGCTTTTACCTGATGAAGGATTTGTTGCAGTGATACAAATATTAAATTTATCACAGAGATATTATTTATTTGTTGTAATTTATTTATTAGGTATACAAAACATGATGTCATGCTTTAAATTGTTTTGACTCATTTAATAATAGTTATTTTTTGTGACATCAAGGTGTCACATTCATACAAATACAATAAGTTATAGATTAAACTTTCAGATTATTAAATAACACAGTACCTAACCTAAACATGTTTCTGTACTTTAGTGTATTTTAATATAAATATATAAGGTTGTACTACAAACATTTAGACAGTTGTTGAAACTGTGTCTGATACCAAAATCCATACATAAAAAAGATGTGTAAGCCTTGTTTAATCTAAACAACTATTAAACATGATTTTGTGTTAAGACAGAAAAATTCTTTAATCCATCAACAATCTGTAGGTACATTAGGACTTAGCTGTAAAGTACTCTGTAGTTTTAGTTTAGTTTTCACCGTTGTTTCAAGTGCATTTCAGAGGGAGGTTTTAGTATATTATTTGTATGTGATCATAAGCATTTTCGGGGCACTGTCTGTGGCGTTTGATGAGCCTAGATATAATAAAGCAAACACGGTAGAAGTAAAACTTGTATAGAATATAAAATGGGAGGTGGACAACAAAGAATATACAACGTGTCAGAATCTGGTGCTGAAACTACTTACCTCGTCTATATTTCGTAACCACTTGACAATGTCATCAAATGTTTTTTCATTAGTTATGTCGTAGACGAGCATGATGCCCATCGCGCCGCGGTAGTACGACGTGGTGATGGTATGGAACCTCTCCTGTCCAGCCGTGTCCCAGATCTGAAGTTTTATTTTTTTGCCGCGGAGCTCCACAGTCTTTATTTTGAAGTCGATACCTACAAGTTAAAAAAGCACTTATTGTTAGTAAAATATCAGAGGGATGTCGCATAGTGCGAAATTGTTCCGTTCGAATACATCACATTTAACTATAAATTATACACAAAAAATCACAACATTTTTCATAGAGAGATAAGCTTCGATGATACAAAAATACAAAGGTGGCTCATACCGATCGTGGATATAAACGTCGTTGTGAAGTGGTTGTCTGAGAACCTAAACAATATACATGTCTTTCCTACGCCGGAGTCACCAATGAGAAGTAGTTTGAACAACAAGTCGTAGGTTTTCTTAGCCATTTTATTATATTTTACGCTTATGAAAATGTAAAAACGATAAAATCCAAAATCATCCGACCTCAAGTCAAGATATGACAGTTTTTTCTTTGAGTTGCCTTATAAATGATGTCAGTCATTTTGTGCTTCGAATTTTAAGCTAGTAACACTTTTCATGTTACACAAGCTAGAAACAGACTCATAACACTTTTGATACGCGGCTTGGCAGTAGCTGTGCCAGAACACCAAGGGGAAAGTCGTACTCGACAACATTCTTTGACGACTTATATTATACTTATGCTTTGATTCAAAGTATTCAAACTAGGCTTACGCGACGTTGGCGTACAGGATAAGCTATCTTTTGTCACATATGTGTGTTGTACTCATTCATACAACCAGCAGTCGTTGTTAGCCATTATTTTTAGAAATATATTTCCTAGTTATTAAGAAATGCCGCGTGAAAGTAAACTTTCGATTTAAAATGCAAGCAATGCAATGCAATTTTCAAGCAAGCAAAGGCTGCTTAAAACGATTTAGTCAAGACATGGTATTCGTGAGTTTGAAATACAAGGAGAAAAACTATCTGCTGATTCATTCAAAATCAAACTAAGGGATATACGGAAGGAAGAAAATTACGCTCTCGAAAACGTTTACAATGCAGACGAAACTGGGCTCAATTGGAAAGCTTTGCTACGAAAAGCTCTTGATTCACGTCGTGAATTAGCAGCACCTGGTTATAGTTGCAAAACTTCTGAATAATTCCGGAATACTTCTGGGAAAGTTTCTTTAAATCAGAATTATTCAAAATGAATTTAATTAAGATTTTTATTTTTTTTGCTGAAAAATCGTATTTCGCATCGATCGTCGATCGCCGCCGCCGCTGCCCCTCTGTGCGCCGGCCGCTGCCGCTGCGCTGGCGCCGCGCGGCCTCCTGGCACGAGTCGCGTTCGCGTGCGGCGTGCAGGCGATGGCGTTGCGGGGTGCGGTAAGAGGGGAGATGCTCCCCGGAGAAGTTTTCACCCGCGCCAGAAAGATTCGTACCCCGCAATCGAATGTTTCCGCCGAATGTTTCCGAATATTTCGCCCGAATAATTCAATGGGAATAAAACGTGTTTGTTTGTGGTGTGGTGTGTGAGTTAAATTTTATTGTTCAGTGGCACATACGTAAGTAAAATATAAATGTTTATTTTATTATAAATGGGATTGATTAAGTAGGTAGGTATATGTTGATATTTTTATAGGTAGGAAGATATGTTAGCCTGCGATTAACAGGGTTTTTATTCTTTTGTTTTTAGGTAGGGAGGTACCTACTTATTTCGAAATCGAATGCTATTTTTATAAATGTCAGTTGTGGAATAAAAAACCAGGCCTAGCATATTTGATTTGTTTTTTGAAAAAGGGTTACCTATGTTTTTGGTTAGTTTGTATGTACCGTAAAACGGGGTGACTAAGGATGGAGGAGTGAATCGGGACGGGACGAAACTTTAAAAAAGATTTTAATATATAAATAATATAGTTTGTTGCCAAAAAGGACTGTAATGTGTGTACTGTATTATAATTAACGATTAAGTGTCCTTGTTGGCAACAATCTACCTATATAATTTCAACGTTAAAATCCATTGTGCACTCAAAACCATAAACTTAATATACCTACCGCTCACAACAGTCACAACACAACTAAAGATAATATAATTTACAACTTCCAAGCGCGAAATAGGTAGTAAGGTCGATTTTTCTGGTTTTTTTTGACAGTTGAAATATTCCCAAAGTTTCGGAATATTTCGGAATACTTCCGAAGTATTCGACGGGAATGATTCGGAATTTTTCCCGCCAGCATCTATACACCTGGTCCTAAAATAAGCAGAGATCGTATCACTGCCTTAGCATGTGCTAATGCTACTGGAAGCCACCGATTGGCCATGCTTGTAATTGGTAAAAGCAATCAATATACATATAGGTAGTTCGATTATCCGAAAATACCGATTTTCCGAACACCCAAGTTCCCCAATTAGTTCGGATAATCGACGCTCTACTGTAATTATATTTTTTTTGCTTTATGTTGTCTTTTTTTTTACATACATATACATACTTTTTTTCTTTTTTATAATACTTTTACATTTATGCTATTTTACTCATAATATTGGACAAATTATGCTATTCGAAAAAAAAAAAGATTTGGCGATTTAGGCTACTCAGCAGTTAAAAGGCGAATTGAGTTATCTGAGATCTGGCAACCCTGGTCGCAATTCGCAAAATTCGCAAATCGGCGCGATGCAACAATGGCTGCCGGCGCGCGTCGGTTGACAGGAGTTCTGTAGCTGTCGTTCTCTCCCAGTTTTTCTCAATAGTGCGACAAATCGATAACGCGAAGTGAACGCGGTCAATAATATATCAAGATTCGGTATAGGTACATAGTTTAAAGTTATGTGAACTGTGAGAAATTGGTGTTTGAAACCTTATTATTTATCAACAAAATGCATCGCCGTGGCGGGAAACGTATCCGGATGGATGATCCTCCTCCGGAGTACGTGAATCCTATGACACCGGCGACTCCAATGACTGATTACGGTGGGCAGTCTGTCCACGAGCCTGAGACTCCTAATGTGAACTATTCGGGGTTCAACGTCGGTGCGGTAGTTAATTCGACAGCCACAGAACCACCGAGAGAAGAAGCCGAGGAATCTCATCACGAGGAAGAGGAGCCAAGGTCTCCGTCTCCGACGCCAACAAAGCGGGTGACGCGCAGTCGTGGGCGGAGAGGTGATGCAGGCTACGTGGGGCGCTTGGCAGAGTCTCCGCCGCCGCCGCCGCTGCGCCGACGAGGTCGCGGTGGACGCGGTAGGGGTAGAGGCCGAGGCACCGCCCCGCCACCCGCGTACTCCCCACCGCCCGTCTTGTTGCCTGGTGATGATGAGAACAGCCTCTACAATATACTAAGATTCAATAAGACTGCTATAAACGTGAGAACCTCTTTCATTTATATTATCCTTAGAAACTAATTTATTATACCTTGTCCATGGTATTCCATGTCAGTCCCCTTATGGGTACTATACTATGATTGGTTATCTAATGGCTAATACAGTACAATCATAGATAAATTTATATGATGGACTAGATATAGTTATTAAAAGATGTGCTGAATATTCAGTATTTATTTGGTACATATTTTACTATTTTTGTCTGTCTGTTTTCAGTTGAATATTCAGTTTAATTGAGGTAGTTTTCCATTCTACTATTAAAATTACTGAAAAATCTCAAACAAACCATAAAACACTAACAGTTTTCATAAAAAAATCTGGCAAATGTTTGGCCCATACTAATGGGCAATTGAACTGAACATTCAGCTGAAAACAAATATAAACCTATACCAAATAACTACCAAATATTGACCGCATCTCTAATAGTTTATGATACTGATTTTACCTTTTGTTTCAACAATCAGCAAGTGGTAGACATGTGGATAGAAGAGTACAAGACTAACAGAGAGGCGGCTCTGGTACAACTGATGCAGTTCTTCATAAACTCCTCTGGGTGCCGCGGGAAGGTTACACCGGACATGGCACAAATGGACCACACACTCATCATCAAGAAAATGACACAGGAATTTGATGAGGTAATGTAACATATTACTTCTTTTAATATATTTATTGGATTGTGATGGCACAACTGAGTTTTTTTGTGAGAAATGCATAATTATGGCCAACAGCAGACTATTGAATGACTAGCACTATCACATGCTAGACATGTTTTTCTGGAGCAGCTGACCCAAAACATTTTCATTTAAACATTTTCAACTAAACTGAGCTTAACTCTACATTGTACATTATAAGGGCTTGTGTAGACAGTTCCACAACCGCGTTGACTCCGCATGGCGTAACCATGTAGACTGGATGATACCTCGCCGTCGCCACACCATCGTCGCTTGATTTTTCCATATCACCGTACATTTTAAGTAACATATTGCTAGCCACAAACATTGCACGTATTGCATGATGAAGTTGTCGAATTTAATTAAGAAAAAAATCTAATGAAATGAAAACGTTTTATTTCACATAAACCAATGCAGGTGCTTATGAAAAGTCGAATTTAGATGCATGGTTCCAATTAGTTGTTTCCTATGGAGAAGAGTCAGAATGAAACTCCATGGTTACTGTTTTAAAAATTATATCTTTAATAATTTCAGTGGATGCAGAACAATGATTTAGGATAGTGAGAGAACAATGAAGTCCTGACCACAGACCAATGATTAATGTAGTACTAAAAGACGAGTACAAAAATTAACAAACAAAAATAAAATAAAAAAACAATATGAATAATAGTAATTTACAAATTTATAGATGCAGGTCCACAAAGTTCTCACAATTACAAAAGTGAAAAGCAAGCTAAACTATATAAAACAATTGATATAATTAAATGTCACCAAAACTTAGCTAAAAAATCATTTTAAATATGATAAAGATATCTTGAGAGTAATGATAGCAATAAAAAAAAAACATAATTAGTGTTAAAAAGTTAGTGTTTGCATACCATATGTACAGTTTGTACATATCATAGTATGCAAACACTAACTTATTCCTTTGATTTTGCCAATGTCTGTAGTACAGACATTGGCAAAATCAAAGGAAAAAGTCAAGTAGAATAAAAATAATTACTGGCGCCGCGACGGCGGGCTGGCAACGTTGCGTATACACAGCCTAGAGGCGCGGTGGCGGGCAGGCAACGTCGCGTATACACAGCCTAGAAGAGCGGAGGCGGGCTGCAACGTCGCATATATACAGCCTAGAGGAGCGGTGGCGTGCTGCAACGTCGCGTATACACAGCCTGGAGGAGCGGTAGCGGGCTGTAACGTCGCATATATACAGCCTAGAGGAGCGGTGGCGTGCTGCAACGTCGCGTATACACAGCCTAGAGGCCCGGTGGCGGGCTGGCAACGTCGTGTATACACAGCCTCGAGGCGCGGTGGCGGGCAGGCAACGTCGCGTGTACACAGCCTAAAGGCGAGGTGGCGGGCTGGCAACGTCGCGTATACACAGCCTAGAGGAGCGGTGGGGGAGCTGCAACCTCGCGTATATACAACCTAGAGGAGCGGTGTCGAGCTGGCAACGTTGCGTATACACAGCCTAGAGGAGCGGTGGCGGGCTGCAACTGCGCGTATATACAGCCTAGAGGAGCGGTGGCGGGCTGGCAACGTCGCGTATATACAGCCTAGAGGAGCGGTGGCGGGCTGCAACGTCGCGTATATACAGTCTAGAGGAGCGGTGGCGGGCTGCAACTGCGCGTATATACAGCCTAGAGGAGCGGTGGTGAGCTGCAACTGCGCGTATATACAGCCTAGAGGAGCGGTGGCGAGCTGCAACTGCGCGTATATACAGCCTAGAGGAGCGGTGGCGGGCTGGCAACGTCGCGTATATACAGTCTAGAGGAGCGGTGGCGGGCTGCAACTGCGCGTATATACAGCCTAGAGGAGCGGTGGCGAGCTGCAACTGCGCGTATATACAGCCTAGAGGAGCGGTGGCGAGCTGCAACTGCACGTATATACAGCCTAGAGGAGCGGTGGCGAGCTGCAACTGCGCGTATATACAGCCTAGAGGAGCGGTGGCGAGCTGCAACTGCACGTATATACAGCCTAGAGGAGCGGTGGCGAGCTGCAACTGCGCGTATATACAGCCTAGAGGAGCGGTGGCGAGCTGCAACTGCACGTATATACAGCCTAGAGGAGCGGTGGCGAGCTGCAACTGCGCGTATATACAGCCTAGAGGAGCGGTGGCGAGCTGCAACTGCGCGTATATACAGCCTAGAGGAGCGGTGGCGAGCTGCAACTGCACGTATATACAGCCTAGAGGAGCGGTGGCGAGCTGCAACTGCGCGTATATACAGCCTAGAGGAGCGGTGGCGAGCTGCAACTGCGCGTATATACAGCCTAGAGGAGCGGTGGCGAGCTGCAACTGCACGTATATACAGCCTAGAGGAGCGGTGGCGAGCTGCAACTGCGCGTATATACAGCCTAGAGGAGCGGTGGCGAGCTGCAACTGCGCGTATATACAGCCTAGAGGAGCGGTGGCGAGCTGCAACTGCACGTATATACAGCCTAGAGGAGCGGTGGCGAGCTGCAACTGCGCGTATATACAGCCTAGAGGAGCGGTGGCGAGCTGCAACTGCGCGTATATACAGCCTAGAGGAGCGGTGGCGAGCTGCAACTGCACGTATATACAGCCTAGAGGAGCGGTGGCGAGCTGCAACTGCGCGTATATACAGCCTAGAGGAGCGGTGGCGAGCTGCAACTGCACGTATATACAGCCTAGAGGAGCGGTGGCGAGCTGCAACTGCGCGTATATACAGCCTAGAGGAGCGGTGGCGAGCTGCAACTGCGCGTATATACAGCCTAGAGGAGCGGTGGCGAGCTGCAACTGCACGTATATACAGCCTAGAGGAGCGGTGGCGAGCTGCAACTGCGCGTATATACAGCCTAGAGGAGCGGTGGCGAGCTGCAACTGCGCGTATATACAGCCTAGAGGAGCGGTGGCGAGCTGCAACTGCACGTATATACAGCCTAGAGGAGCGGTGGCGAGCTGCAACTGCGCGTATATACAGCCTAGAGGAGCGGTGGCGAGCTGCAACTGCGCGTATATACAGCCTAGAGGAGCGGTGGCGAGCTGCAACTGCGCGTATATACAGCCTAGAGGAGCGGTGGCGAGCTGCAACTGCACGTATATACAGCCTAGAGGAGCGGTGGCGAGCTGCAACTGCGCGTATATACAGCCTAGAGGAGCGGTGGCGAGCTGCAACTGCGCGTATATACAGCCTAGAGGAGCGGTGGCGGGCTGGCAACGTCGCATATGCACAGCCTAGGGACGCAGTGGCGGAGCGGCGATGGCGTCGTCGCCCTGAGCCCGAATAATTTGCTTCATATGTATGTTTAATTAATTATAACTTTGTTTTTATCATGAAACTCAATTGTGTTGCTTAAACTGCTTCAGTTATGGGTAATAATAATTTTCTTTACATCAAAATATTTAATATTTCCATCTCATTTCAACAGGAAAGTGGAGAATATCCTCTCATAATGACAGGGCAGACTTGGAAGAAGTTCCGGTCCAACTTCTGTGAATTCATCCAGACGCTGGTAAAGATGTGCCAGTACTCCATCATCTATGACCAGTACCTGATGGACAACATCATATCCCTTCTGACGGGGTTATCTGATTCACAAGTCAGAGCTTTCAGACATACTGCTACACTGGCTGGTAAGTTTAAAAAGATGATACCTTTTAATAGTCACTTTTAATAGTCACTTACTAGCCACTTTTTAATAGTGAAGACTCTTGTTGCCCCTTTCCTATTTATTAACTAACTACTACTAACTAACACACTTTTATATTGCTCCATGATGGAAATGTTTCTCATGTTTATAATTTTCTCTTCTATTTTCATTTTTTACTTTAATTTTTGTTCTTATTGCATAAAACTCGACTCATAATTATTGGGAGAAGACACTGGCTCCTGTAACACAGGTACTATACCTAGCGCAGGACTCAGGGCCTCACTACTATTGTTAAAATTATTTATGTCAATAAAGAATTTATTATTATATTATTATTTATTATTATTATTTCATTGTGGATTCGGTCAGTATTTTTATTTGATTGTGAAACCCAAACAAAGGATTGTCATTGACAGTTTAAAGTCAATAATATGCAGCCATGAATACTAAGTACTACTATATTTCCAAATAATGTGAAATATGAGTCTAATAAAACTTAACTTGAGAGAAAAAAGAATTTAACTACAGAGTCAGGGCTGCTACTAGCCACATTAAATTTGGCGAGTTACTAACAACTAACAAAACACTCTTCTTGCATGCTCATCAGCTGTGGCCGTGCATAGAGTAGTTAAGCTAATCAAGTGTTAAAATTCATAATTTTCTCCAGTGTTGTACTCTTCCAATTTTTTATGTGGTCAGGAGATAAGAAATGTATTAAATTTAAAGTTGTGTTATTCTTGTTGCGATTGGCGAAAATCGTGACGCACCGAGAAATTTACTGCATGAGTGCAAATTATCAACATACTTTAAGGTGCAAATCATAGGCGTAATGATGTAAATCAATAAATTAATTTGTTGATATTTTGCCATAGATCCCGTTTTCAGTAGTTGATATTTCTCAATTACATGGTTATATGATATACCGTCCTTCTGCAGTGATGAAGCTAATGACAGCGCTAGTGGACGTGGCGCTGCTGACGAGCGTGAACTGCGACAACTGTCTGCGGCAGTACGAGGCCGAGCGGCTGAAGGCGCGCGACAAGCGGGCCAACGAGCGCCTCGAGGTGCTGGTGGCCAAGCGCCAGGAGCTGGAGGAGAACATGGAGGAGATCAAGAACATGTTGTCTTACATGTTCAAGTCCGTGTTCGTGCATAGATATAGGTGAAATTCCATAGATTCGTATAAAATCTTGTTAAGGGTGCCTTTTCAACAAAAATAACGTGTAGACTACTAGAGTCTACATGTATCCTTCCATACATTTTTTTTCGTACTCTTTTGTGATGAAGAGAAAGAGAGTGAAGGCGAGATGTGTCCTTGAACATACACATTATTATTATTTAAGAACTTATGTACCATATCTCCAGCGAATAAATGATTTGATTTGATTTTGATGAGTGGCAAGACAGGAAGACAGAAAGACAGACAGGTATTCAATAAGACGCATACACCTCTCTATACAAGGTTAGTCGGAAAGGGGGTACTAAACCGAAAGGGTGTTAAAGTACCCATAATAAGGGATAACTTTTGTTCTACAACTTTCCCCAAAACTCGATAGTTTAAGAGAAATAGCTTTTCAAAGATTTCGTAAAAAATATGCTAAAATCTATGTCCATAGCTATGATCAGCTGTGTTTACTATTTAGGTCATATTTGGGGTCACGGATTAGAAACTTAACTTTCTGAATCCAAAACTAAAGCAAATATGTTATTTACAAAAAAAACTGAAATAAAAACCTTTTTTCATGCAAATAAAAATTATCAAATTTTGAAATTTTAACGCTTTAAAATAGTCATCAGTGATACTTTAGGTGGCCCGCGGCTTAGTACCCCCTTTCCGACTAACCTTATATACAATATATTCATTATCACATTGGTGTACAGGGACACATTGCCTGACATACGAGCCATCACCATGGCAGAAATAGGTATCTGGATGGAGAAGTTCCCAGCACACTTCCTAGACGACCTCTACCTTAAATACATCGGCTGGACGTTGCATGACAAGGTGTGTAACATTTTATAATAAATACGAGAGTAAACAATGACAATAGGTATTGGGGACTTATTCCAATAATGTATGAAAAAGACAGAGTTGTCACAGATCTTAACTCTGTTCTGACTCTTGGAGGTGTTTCTGAAGCGAAACCTTTTGGTTTTATATTCAGACCACTAAAAAGAATAAAGATAAATAGATAATGACAATTCGGAAGGTAAGATCATTGTTGGATGTTGGTTTTCAGTTGTTCCACAATCAACAATCTTTTGGTTTTTCCTTTGGCGCCCCTTCCAGGACCTGTGTTAGCCGCAGACCTCTCCCATTTGGGTTGTATGATCCCTGATCACAGCACATGGTATTACCAAAGTTACCCAAAGCTTATTGTCCCAGGTGGGCGAGGTGCGGCTCCGCTGCCTGCAAGCGCTGCAGCCGCTGTACGAGTGCGAGGAGTTGAAGGGCAAGCTGGAGCTGTTCACGTCCAAGTTCAAGGACCGCATCGTGTCCATGACGCTGGACAAGGAGACCGACGTAGCCGTGCACGCCGTCAAACTTGTCATCGCCATCCTCAAGTCAGTTGCTTTCACATTATATTTAGACACGTAATTTGCATAAATTGTTCAGGTTTTGATAGTGGTTCTGAGGCCTTAATGGTTTCAGAAATTTAAATAGATATTTGATTCGTATGAATAAATATTCATTAGGGTCATAGCTGCCATTTTGATCAAGAAACTTTTCAGATGTTTTGTACCAACTACACTCGTGGACATATTTACAGGAACGTAAAAAAAGGCTGAATAATATATATGTTCTCATTACATACTGGCTGTTTATATCAGTTTATGTAACTTGAAAAAAAGAAGGATTTTAGCTGTCTTTTATTTCAGAGTTTCATTTGTTTTTTCGGCTGTGTAAGCTAGTACGGAGGTTTTTAGGCGAAACACACACTGCCCCGCGCTACGCTGCGGGGTGCTTGGCGACGGAGCCACAACACTGCGCGTGAATGCGTTTTCTGTGTGTTGCACTACGCGTGTTTTCTATACAAACACAGATACTTGCAAACAACGTAAGAACACCCACTCCCGCGCTACGTTGCGTGATGCGGTGCAGTGTGTGAATCGCCTTATTATTTTTGAAAATTCAAGGCTAGTTTTAAATTTTTTCGTCAAAATTGTTGTCGCGTTACTTTAATATCACTTAATGAATCTAAGCAATAATGCCGCATCTACGAAGCTCAAGTTTCGCGAGCTGTAACTTTAATTGAAAATGGTTACACTTACAAACAAGTGGCTCAAACATTGCGAATTTCCAAGTCCGTCATTTTCCGCAATGTTAAACAATACCGGCAGACTGGAGAGTATACGAGACTTAAAGAACAAGTTCGCAAAAAAGTAACAACAACAGAATACAAGATATATTGTGAGCAGTGTGCTAAGAAATCGTACTTCGACTTCTTCCGAGGTAAAAACCAAAATCCAGGAAATTCGACAAGTGACAATTAGCACCAAAACCATAAGAAAAAGACTTAAGGCGGCTGGAAAAGGCGCAGACTTGCTTGCCAGAGGACCTCTACTTACCACAGGTCATCGAGTAGCTCGGTCTAAATTTGCTTGTTCACACCGAAACTGGGATTATGACGCTTGGAGAAGAGTACTCTTCACTGACGAGTCCCGCCTATGTCTTAAGCCAGATAATGGAAGGGTCAAACTATGGAGACGGCCCGGAGAAAGATACGCTCAGTGTAACATTATCGAAAAAGTGCCTTGTGGTGGAGGGTCAGTAATGGTATGGGGAGCCATTTGCATAGGAGCACCCACAGAGCTACACATCGTGGAAAATGGGTGTTAAATTTGATAATACAGAAAACATCTACTTAGGGCATGCAAATAATAATAATAAAATTAAAATAGATAAAACAAGGATATTGCCATCTGCGCAATCACTCCCGACCCGACCCAAACGCGCCAGACACGCCCAGCAAGAGTCTAAACGAATCTGACACGTCCAAATCGAATCAGGAATACTGCGCAAGCCGGACTAACGGTGTTAATTTAAATTATCAATTGTATCAATAACAAGGCTTTTAAATTTTCCAGCAGATAGTACAAACATGTGAACATTGAGGAAGTGTTTATTATAGTTATTAGTAAGTCGACGAAGAGGTGGTCGCAAGCTAGCGTTAGTACGGCAAGAAGTAACGGCAAATAGGTATCGTGCGCGCAGCCCTCGGCTCACTGTCGTTCTGGGTACAACATAATTTAATTTGTTGCGAATGTCTATACAGTCAAATGCATTGCTTCACAAATCAAACAATAACATTGTTTCTAAGAGAGTGCGTCTAGACTTAAGATCAAGTATTTAGTACTTTTCGAGAAGGTTATCATAAGACATAGAAGTACGGAAACAACGGTAATGCAAGCTTTTAGAAATTTACTTTGAACTCTTTCGATACAGTCCGAGTATTTTGCATAAAATGGATTCCACAGTGAAACTGCATACTCTACCTCGATCAACGCGATCTGATTAAAGATTTATAAAGATATAAATAGGTCGACGGGCGCACAAAGTCTTTCGCACACCTCATCACGAAACCATACATTCTATACGCGTTATCCACAATTTTATTGATGTAATTATCAAGGTGAAGTTTATCATCAAGAAGAATCCCAAGATCACGAACAATGGACATTCTTGATAGTGTAATGCCATCTAGCAAATACGGGTATTTGATAACATTTTTATTTTTTGTAAAACACAGTAACACTTAGTATTGCCACAGTCTAATAATCTATACAGTCGTTCGACGAAGACGTCTAGACAGGTCAATCGTGCGAGGTGCAAGGGGCGAGACGCGGAAAGAGCGAGCCCGAGTTACACACGCCATCTTGTTAGTAGCTCGGGACACATCTTTAGGGGTTGTCGAGCGCATGTTTTAATGTTTGTAGTTATTTGATAGGTAATTACGTTGTAAAAATGGTACATACAACTTGTTCTGTGAGAGATCAAATTATCTTCTCGTATTAACAAGGATCTGCGTTTTCATCAATTCTCGCACACCAAAGAAAGGTAAATACCTGTTATTAATATTATTTTAAAGTGTACTGTGAACATTTTGTATTATGAAAGAAAGAACTGATATTATTCGAGTAGGCAAAAATAACCAAGGTAAACAAAATGGCGAGCGTAAGATATAGGCCTAGTAAGAATTTAAGAGAGGTATTACTCTATGGAAGTGTAATTTTAATCCATGCAATAATTTAAATAATAATTTATGAATTGTTAATAATATCTTTGAAACGGTGAGTCATACATCAAAAATAAAAATTTTGGGTCCTCTTTAAGAAACCCCCGACATGGGCTCCCTAAGTTGATCCCTCGGTCCCCCATCCATAAAATGAACTCGATGTCAATTGCTTTACTTTTAGTTTACGAAAATAGTATTGGTGAATCTGCAACGCGTGATTATGGACAGGTGGACTGTTGGAGTGTTGGTATTGAAACCCAAGATGGCGGGCATTATTTTTGAAGTGAAACTTCTTAGACGGCGGCGTCCGATTTTTATGGAAGAGTAGACAAGAATGAGAGTTATTTAAAAACTGGGTTAAGATCTGTTTTATTAACCCTATAAGTGGCAACGTCGCAATTTTCTGTAATTTATTGTGACATTTTTAAGATTATTTATTCAACAAATCTATATTACAAGCTATTATTTAGTTTCACCTGCCCCGTTGTCTGTCAGTATATAATCAATTCTTGTAAGCTACATTAGACCCACTTACCGATGTCCGATTGGATTAAAATTATACTCATGTATCCTCGGAGACAATACAATGACATGGTACCATGGAGCTGGTCTGATGATGGAGACGGAAGATGGCCGTAGGAACTACTGAACTAAACAATATTAACAATTAAATAATACACAATTAATTTATCTTTTAAAATTGATCTAACATACTTAAATAAATGATTATTACTATATTATTGACTATTATTGAGTTGTGACAACCCTAGCCTTTATACTCTTCCGCGACATTGTCTAGACGTTTTCGGCTTATACTACGAGATCAAAGGCGTCGCACTACTGTACTTCTTTATACTGTGGTATTGCTTTGTTGTAGTTATAGACCCCTGAGACACTCCTGAAGTACGTTACGCGTGTAGTAGCAGAATGGAAACCATTTATTACGACTCTTTGTGTTCTGTTTGAGACATAAGAAGCGAACCATCGGAGTAGATCACCGCGTATAACGTTATATGCAATTTTCTTTCGAATCAATTCATGATCAACCTTGTCAAATGCTCTTCGAAAGTCGGTATACCTAGTCTTGCCATAAATATTGTCACGAAGAAAAAAAAATTTTTTTTATTGCTTATAATATTTATTATTTTTACAGTGTATTAGTTTAATACATAAATATAAAACAATTTAAAATATAAAAAGCTTATTCGAAGTGGTCTCCATTGGCTGCAATACAGTCCTTTAAACGTTGAGGCCAGTTATCAATAGAAGCACGCACTCTTTCCATGGGGAAATTCTTCACTGCCAATCGTATGGATTGTTTTAGGGACTCCAAATGATCATGGCGTTTAGAGCAAGCCGTACTCTCTAAAACTGACCGTAAATCATAATCCAGCGGATTAAGATCGGGACTAGACGACGGCCAGCCTTCAGCTCTGATGAAGTCCGAAACGTTCACTTCCAACCAAGACTGCGTGGACCGAGCTTTATGACCCGGCGCTGAGTCTTGTTGGAAGGACCATACTTGGTTATTGAACATGGTGTTGTTAAGGGGCTTACCTACCTTCTCAAGAATGGTATCTTGATACACTTGTGCCGATGTTTTGATACCTTTTTCACAAAAATATGGCTCAGTCACTCCTTCATAGCTAACACCCCACCAAACCATCACTGAAGTAGGATAATGGTTCACATATGCATTACTTCAATTAAAAAAAACAACTGACTTAAAATCAGCAACTGCTGCCTACTATGCATATGCACACTCTTGGCTTATGTATGGAATTATGCTATGGGGTAATAGTACACACGCAGGTGTTCTGTTCAGATTGCAAAAGAAATGCATAAGAATCCTGGCAAACATTGACGGAATGGACAGCTGCAGGCCACACTTCACTGAGCTTAGCATACTAACTTTACCATCTATGTATATCTTTGAAATCTGTCTATTTGTCAAAAAACACATTCACCTATTTTCCCTAAAGAAAGACCATTATACACATCCTCGTAATCTAAGAAATAAAAATTCACTTGCTCTACCGACATCAAATCTAACTATATTTCATTCTGGACCACATGTAATGTGTGTTAAAATATATAACAAAATACCACAACAAATAAAAGACACAAATAGTTTCAATATATTTAAAATTAAATTAAAAAAATACTTATCTCAAAAATGTTATTATTGTCTAAAAGAGTTTTTCGAGGACAGAACTAAACTGTAACCGAATGTAAAATATGAATACAATATAATATATGATAATAATATAATATAATATATGATAATAATATAATATAATATATGCTAATAATATAATATAATAATTAAATAATATAGGAACATATAATAATAATATTTATAAATTTATAACATTAACATTTTCTAAACTAAAAAATAGTGTAAGTGATTGTAATCTTATTTTATTTCATAATTAATAATATAATAAAATTGTATTGCTGCGCCTTAACAGGGTATCATGTATGAGCCTACAACTATAATTGTAACATCCTATGTACTCATGATTGCAATAAACATTTGAAGTTGAAGTAATGCCCACGTTGCACTCTGTCGACTAATTGGGAAGCTTCCTTAGAGCTTTGAGCATAAATACGGTCATTTTGTTTGTTAAAATGTTGTTCAATTGTAAAGATTTTCTCATCCGTAAACAATGTTTTTCTGTGACCTCCCTTTGTGTACCGCTTCAGTAGTTGTTTCGATTTAACCACCCTATTCTTTTTAAAATTATTAGTTAAAAAATGACCAGTGCGTCTCTTATAGGCTGCAAGTCCTAAGTCATCTTTTTTAAATACGCGACATGGTTCTGGGTGCTATCTTAATCTCCCGAGATAAAATCTTTTGCGGACAGGATTTCTTCGAATTCTTTCCCTTACTGCTTTGACCTGGAGTTTCTTGCCGGCTCTTCTCCATAGGAAACGACTAATTGGAACCGTGCATCTAAATTCGACTTTTCATAAGCACCTGTATTGGTTTATGTGAAATAAAAACTTTTGATTTTGATTTTGACCACCTTTTTCGTACGAACACTACGTGGACGGCCAGATCTTTTTCTGTCACAAACAGAGGAGGTCTCATTGTACCTATTAATAGCCCGGTACACAAACATTTGACTAATACCAAGCGTATGGAGAGTTTTAAAAATTGCATTTGGCTCCATACCAACTTTGTGTAATGCAATCACAGCGATTCGGTTCTCTTTATCACCCCACTCCCATTTTAATATCGCAAAATATTGTACAATGTATTGGCGCCAAAATTAGAAAACTCAATGAACAATAGTATAAAAATGACAGATTCCAAATTCAAATGTAATATCTTTCTTATTTTTAATTGTAACATTATTTATGGCCAGACTAGGTATATTAGTATAGATTGTACATATTGTATTCTTGTTTATTTAGTATCTCGTGACAAGATTTTATATTATTTAAATAAATTTGTTGTATAATCTAGTAAATTGATGGGATAGATTTAATTTAAAGTTTATTTTCTTCTTTTTAGACCATTTAAATAAAAGCTTGTTTTTAAAATGTTCTTTTACTATTAATTTATTTTGTATTTTTAGTAGGTATATCATGTTGAAACTTAGAACGGTCTTTCATAATTGAACGCGTATGCAACATTTCATGTCTGTGCTGCTAACCATTGAGGAGTTCCCTAGTCAGGACTCAACCCTGAGTGCAGTAACCATGTCATGGTAAAACTTAAAACCGGCTATTATAATAAAATGCGTACACAACATTTCGTGTTTGTGCTGTTAAGCGTTGAAGAGTTCCTTTATCTGGAGCTCATCCTGGATGTCGATTCAGGTCATGCTTACCAAAAAAATGTATTGTCATCGGAAATGAACCAATATTTTAAAATTCAACTCCGTAGGATAAGAGAAAGTGGTTCAAAATTCATTTGCAAGATTTTAACCGAACATACATACATACAAACATTGCAAGTTAAATAGAAGCTTGTAAAATAGCTGTCAAATTTCGACACCCACAAATAAATTAATTTGTTACTCAATAATAACTAAATGATTATTAAAATCATCAATACAACCTTCTATTATTATATTTAACTCATAATTTTTTTTTTTAATTAATTTAGCTCATTTAATACCATTGAATGACTTTTTCATGAAATAGTCATTGAACAGGGTAAGGTGGGCGGCGTTAGAAAATTGGAATTTCGCGGGCGCTTCCACCTTAAGTGATCGATAACTGGGTATATGAATTGCAAATAAAAATAATATCTCCCTCGCTTCTGTTGCTTTCTTTAAGGCTGCAGAATTTTTATTTTTCCTTTTTTTGATACAATGGTATACACAACCCTTACGCCCCATTGCTAAAACGAATAAAACAGAAATATTAATTATTCTACAAACTACTAAAATCATACTTTACTTGAAAATAAATGAAATTATTACTTCATGAAAAAAAAATACAAAGAGGATCAAAATGTTGTAGTCGTAGTGTAACAATGCGTTCACGATAGATTTGCTCGAAAATCTGGACGCGGGAAAAAATGAATAGGTCCTACGTCGACGGGCGCTCGTGCCATTCTAACCGGTGTCCGCTAATGCATCGTAATTTATTCTAATTTAGAGTGATGTTAAAAATTATATTATGTCTGATTAAATTAATTGATTTTAATAAAATTTTGGAATTAGTTTAGTAAAAGAAAACAGTTTATTTTTACATGATTTTTTAAATGTTTATTATGCTTTATTCAAACCAAAAAATCACGATAACTGAGCGATATAAAACGTAAAAATTGACCTAAAACTTTGTTTTTTTAGTAATTAATGTTACTAATTATCGATATTCTAGTACATCGTGTGTCGACAAAACTATATGTCTAATGCTTTATGTATTTTTTCAGTGAAATTTATAAATATTAATGATAGATATAGGAGTCTGAAATTGACTCTGCGATGATTTTTCAGTAAACTAGTTGTGGGAGATTAATCGCTACATAGCAAACAAATAAGTTTTTGTAAATCTGTTACATTAAGTGTCAATACGAAAGACTAGTCTATTTTTAACATGTATTCAACAATGCCAGAGTGTTATCTAAGATGGTTAATTAGGCGATTAAAGTCTTAGATATTTGCGCGAAAACGTGAAATGGCTCTTAAGATTTTTGTCTCTACCTTGTTGAAAGTTCGTACAATGTTAGTTTTAATCATTAATTTTAACCAATTCCTCAATAAACGCGAATAAAATAGTTTGTATGCTAATTTGTTCCTTTTTTTGCGTTTCTCTAATTATGTCCTCGAGTGTAGATAAATTGAGAACACAAGTTTATCAAATTCTATAATAGTCAATACTATTTTACGTCACGAAATAAATATAATGTTGGAAAATAAACATCGCGAATGGCCCCGTACGTGTCTTTGTAATGGGAGGTCGAATAATTTTTTAATATGATGACATTCCCTTGTCGTGCGTTGTGCGGTATCCGTACACAGGTGTCGCATGCACCCGGACGTGCTGACGGACAAGGACTGCGAGAACGTGTACGAGCTGGTGTACTCGTCGCAGCGCGCCGTGGCCGCCGCCGCCGGGGAGTTCCTCAACGTGCGCCTGTTCCGCAACGAGGAGCCGCCCGCGCCCGCGCGCAGTCGCCGCGGCAAGCAGCGCCTGCCCAACACGCCGCTCGTGAGGGACCTCGTGCAGTTCTTTATAGAGTCGGAGGTACGACCATTAGTTGTTATATCAACCTAACAACGAGGAGCCGCCCGCGCCCGCGCGCAGTCGCCGCGGCAAGCAGCGCCTGCCCAACACGCCGCTCGTGAGGGACCTCGTGCAGTTCTTTATAGAGTCGGAGGTACGACCATTAGTTGTTATATCAACCTAACAACGAGGAGCCGCCCGCGCCCGCGCGCAGTCGCCGCGGCAAGCAGCGCCTGCCCAACACGCCGCTCGTGAGGGACCTCGTGCAGTTCTTTATAGAGTCGGAGGTACGACCATTAGTTGTTATATCAACCTAACAACGAGGAGCCGCCCGCGCCCGCGCGCAGTCGCCGCGGCAAGCAGCGCCTGCCCAACACGCCGCTCGTGAGGGACCTCGTGCAGTTCTTTATAGAGTCGGAGGTACGACCATTAGTTGTTATATCAACCTAACAACGAGGAGCCGCCCGCGCCCGCGCGCAGTCGCCGCGGCAAGCAGCGCCTGCCCAACACGCCGCTCGTGAGGGACCTCGTGCAGTTCTTTATAGAGTCGGAGGTACGACCATTAGTTGTTATATCAACCTAACAACGAGGAGCCGCCCGCGCCCGCGCGCAGTCGCCGCGGCAAGCAGCGCCTGCCCAACACGCCGCTCGTGAGGGACCTCGTGCAGTTCTTTATAGAGTCGGAGGTACGACCATTAGTTGTTATATCAACCTAACAACGAGGAGCCGCCCGCGCCCGCGCGCAGTCGCCGCGGCAAGCAGCGCCTGCCCAACACGCCGCTCGTGAGGGACCTCGTGCAGTTCTTTATAGAGTCGGAGGTACGACCATTAGTTGTTATATCAACCTAACAACGAGGAGCCGCCCGCGCCCGCGCGCAGTCGCCGCGGCAAGCAGCGCCTGCCCAACACGCCGCTCGTGAGGGACCTCGTGCAGTTCTTTATAGAGTCGGAGGTACGACCATTAGTTGTTATATCAACCTAACAACGAGGAGCCGCCCGCGCCCGCGCGCAGTCGCCGCGGCAAGCAGCGCCTGCCCAACACGCCGCTCGTGAGGGACCTCGTGCAGTTCTTTATAGAGTCGGAGGTACGACCATTAGTTGTTATATCAACCTAACAACGAGGAGCCGCCCGCGCCCGCGCGCAGTCGCCGCGGCAAGCAGCGCCTGCCCAACACGCCGCTCGTGAGGGACCTCGTGCAGTTCTTTATAGAGTCGGAGGTACGACCATTAGTTGTTATATCAACCTAACAACGAGGAGCCGCCCGCGCCCGCGCGCAGTCGCCGCGGCAAGCAGCGCCTGCCCAACACGCCGCTCGTGAGGGACCTCGTGCAGTTCTTTATAGAGTCGGAGGTACGACCATTAGTTGTTATATCAACCTAACAACGAGGAGCCGCCCGCGCCCGCGCGCAGTCGCCGCGGCAAGCAGCGCCTGCCCAACACGCCGCTCGTGAGGGACCTCGTGCAGTTCTTTATAGAGTCGGAGGTACGACCATTAGTTGTTATATCAACCTAACAACGAGGAGCCGCCCGCGCCCGCGCGCAGTCGCCGCGGCAAGCAGCGCCTGCCCAACACGCCGCTCGTGAGGGACCTCGTGCAGTTCTTTATAGAGTCGGAGGTACGACCATTAGTTGTTATATCAACCTAACAACGAGGAGCCGCCCGCGCCCGCGCGCAGTCGCCGCGGCAAGCAGCGCCTGCCCAACACGCCGCTCGTGAGGGACCTCGTGCAGTTCTTTATAGAGTCGGAGGTACGACCATTAGTTGTTATATCATTACACAATATTAACCTAACAGTGTAATTGAAGCACCAGCAGCATATTCTATTCTTTCAGTATCTAAAATCAATCTTTTATGAGAAGCTAATTCTGTGACCAAACGTAAACCATGTAGTATTGCGATGACACGATTTAAAGTTGCAAGGAAATACAAAGCAAAATTTACACGACCACGAAGTCTCCGATCGCATTTGCTAAACGTAACGGTTGCCTTTTGAGGAAACGACACGTTAGGCGCAGTGGCTGAGCGATCGGCTTATGCGCTACGGGTCGTGGGTCCGATTCCCGCACGGAACAAATATTTGTATGGCCTACAAATAGTTGTCCCGGGTCTGGATGTTTGTGCGTGTGAAGATTTGTGTTTGTAAACGCACCCACGATACAGGAGAAATCCTAGTGTGGGGCAACGTTTTTAAAAAGAAAAAAAAAACAACTTAAGAGGAATTGCGGTCGGCATTTAGTCCATACAAACGTATTCCTCAGTTTCCTCCTTGGATAATGTCACTCGAGCAAATATTTTTTACCATATGATATATATGATATCTACCACCATTATGTCCCTGTGTTTTGTTTTTGTCAATAATTTAATTATTAAAAGAACTAGAAACGTTTAAATTTTACAAAAATCGACCGGTTTTACCACCATTTTCAAACATCTGGTAAATAAATTTGACGATAATAAAAAATAAAAGAAAAACATACAGACATAACCAAAGTCTTTCATAAATTATTACAGAAAAAAATATCGGTCCAGATTTGAAGAAGGAAACAGGGAAATACGAAAGTACGATTTCGCTAATATTGCACAGGAGAAATCAGGCCGAGATGCAGGTGTCTCTTTCGCGCTCAATTGGGAAGGTTTGCGGGAGGGATGGGACGGAAACAGATTGCAAAAACCTATTCAAATTTTTAATATTTTGCAGCCCGCGTTTCCTCTTAACAGTAGACATAGTAATTAACTTTGACAATTTTTTATAGTTGCACGAACACGGCGCGTACCTAGTGGACTCGCTGATCGAGTCTAACCCCATGATGAAGGACTGGGAGTGCATGACTGACCTGCTGCTGGAGGAAGCCGGGCCCAACGAGGAGGCGCTGGACAACAGGCAGGTTAGTGCTACACGCAGCTATCAGTACTGGGCATGGTCTCTCTGTAGGTGAGCCACAACACTCGGTCAGTCTTCCACAATAAGTTTGCTCCAGCTGAGATCGTCCCACATGACTAGACTTTAAAAAACGTAGGCACGCGGCGAAACCGTGTCTCCATGCATAAACACGTGTTTAAGCGTTGTTTAGTGTTAAACAATTGTTAATAATTAAACACAATTTGGTAGTAAGGCTTAATTTAACAAGGTTTTTTGAACAAAGTTTTAAGTAAACATAGTTTTCATGTCTTCATTTCTACTTACTCCCAGGAATTATTAAAAAGTTTCAAATGCGATTATCATGGGGTTCTTTTGCCATAACAAAGGAAAAGGGAATGACTTCAGTTAAAAAATAGGCTTTCGACATAAACGAACTGGGCAATGTGTCGACAGGAGTCGTCGCTGATCGAGCTGATGGTGTGTTGTGTGCGTCAGGCCAGTACGGGCGAGCCTCCCGTCGGCCGCGGCGCCTCCAGGAAACATCACCACATGCTGTCCAAGGAACAGGCCAAGGTAACACCTTCACTAAAATGTTATTGGAACTTAAACATTCTTTCAGATGTCAGTTTACAAATGAAGCTCGATGATACCTTTAATTCTAATATTTATTGCTCAATCTATCACAGACCAGTCCTGGATGTTATCTATGGTCTGCCAATTTTGATTAGTTTGCTTATGGAATACTGATTACGATTAGTTCCATGTTGCAATAAAAATAAATAGTTAGACGTCGTAACCGATGGGCGTACTCCCGGCAGGTGGTGAGCGACGACCGCACCAAGATGACGGCGCACTACATCGCCACGCTGCCGGCGCTGCTCGACAAGTTCTGCGCGGACCCCGAGAAGCTCACCAACCTCGCGTCCATCCCGCAGTACTTCGACCTGGAGCTGTACACCACGCAGCGGCAGGAAGGGGTACGTACCTACACATACACGTTTATATGAGAGCCCATGGCTGTCCTTCTGAGCATAAGACGATCACGAAAAGTTTCTGTCCGACCACGTGACAGTCCTCAGGCGCGTTAGCGGTTGCTAATATGTTAGCCTTTTCGCATTACTGATGTCCTACTTCTTGATAATTATTCTGACACCTGATGATCGCGGAAACCTCTTCGGCAAGGTAGTAATGGGAGGGTTCTACGCGTGCTGTTATCTGTTTGGAGAGGTTGCTTGTTACGAGTTTCATTAACATCGTATCAACCGATAATAGTACATTACTGCCGCAGTCTGTAATGACTGCGTTGCTGACAACACTGATGATGGCCGAAAGCATAGTGTAGCGCAGCTCCAGGCCATCACAGCGCGGGCAGCAAGGGCTGCAATGATGACCAAGCTCGAGGCCGAAACTAAGCTCGAGGCCATCATAGCGTGGCCAGCAGCGCAGTCATTGCGGACCAAGGCTTGTATAGTGCTTTACTCAAAAATGTTTGTAATTTTAATTAAATTAGCTTAGTATCTATAGTGAGAATAAAAAAAATAAAAAAAATGTTGTACCTATACAGCCAAAATCTGAATAAAATCTTTTTGCGCCTGACTATTTTTGAAACAAAACTCGATAATAATGGATTTTCAAAGGAAATTGCTGGTGGCTAAAACTCACCAGCAACGAATTTCCATACATCTTTGCTGGCGCCTATTAAAGTAGCGCGGAAAGGTCGACTTTCCTCAAAGAAGGTTGTCAAAATAATGACCACATTACAAGCATTTTTGAGTAAATGTCCATTACTGAACATAGGTCTCCCAATAACGACTACAATTAATGATCAAAGGAGGATATTGCTATATCTACCACGCTTGGTAAACTGATTAGTCCTCACCCGCGACGTTACGGCACTCACACGGTGTGACACGTCGCGGACACTTTGTGACACATATACACGAGATTACATTCCCGAGATGAGTCTATCTATCTTCGGACACAAAATTGGTAGTCAGGCCAACCAAATGGCATTTCAAGTGCAGGAATATTTTAGGAAAAGAAAATTTGACCCGAATTCGGCTGAATATCAACAAATTATTAATTTAAACGAAACAGTAGCAGAATGATGAATCAAGTGCTACTGATAAGTACCTATTGATATAGACATTAGCAATTTATTTAAACTGATATAATAAAATTTAATCTAAAAAAAATATCTTTGTATAACTCGATTTTTATAACTGTGCACTTGGAGCTGTAAAATTTACTTGTCTGCCGATGCCTGCCAAGTACGGCTACCAATGCTGTCGTGATGGTAATATTTTGACGTTGACAGGTGCACAGATATAAAAACCAGGTTATATGTCTTTTTAGGGCTCAAAAAAGGAGCCCTTATGGTGCGACTCCATCTGTCTGTCTGTCTGTTACAGCTGCTTATTTTAGAAACTACTATTGCTACCTATTTGATATTTGGAATAGTTTTAAATAATGCTTACCCACCTAAATATTTATATTTTTATATTAATAAAAAAAAAAATATTTACATTACAACAGGGGCCGAAATGGGGTGTTGAAATTTTAAAGTGGGGTTACTAAGTCAAGTGGGGTATCATATGAAAGGGCTTCATTTGCACATTATAAAATATATTGTTATTTTCATTTATGCCGCATAGTTTTTGACTTATGAGGAAAAACATTTAAAAAATACCATTCCCTTATCCCCAAAGTTTGCAAAGCGAAAAATCTGGAATAAATGGAGTTGATGGAGGGTTATGTAAAGTACCTGGATGACCGAGCTTAGCTCGGTTTTCGGGTTTTTTTTTGGTAAATCTTGTTTTTTGGTTAGAAAAAAAAAGGAATTAAATGGTCTAAAAAGAAGAAAATAAACTTTAAATTAAATCGATCCCATCAATTTATTACATTATACAACTAATTTATTAAAACAATATAAAAGTTTGTCGCGAGAAATACAATTTTATGAAGTACATAGGTACATTTTTTCTTAGAATTACTACACTTTACATTTATTAGTTATTGTACATACATATTGCATTCTTGTTTATTTAGTATCTCCCGACAAGCTTTTATAATATTTAAATAAATTAGTTGTATAATGTAATAAATTGATGGGATAGATTTAATTTAAAGTTTATTTTCTTCTTTTTAGACCATTTAAATAAAAGCTTGTTTTTCAAAATGTTTTTTGTACTATTCATTTATTTATTTTTTAGTCGGTATATCATGTTGAAATTTAGAACGGTCTTTCATAATTGAACGCGTATACAACATTTCATGTCTGTACTGCTAACCATTGAGGAGTTCTCTAGTCAGGACCCAATCCTGAGTGCAGCAACCATGTCACGGTAAAACTTAAAACCGGCTATCATAATAAAACGCGTACACAAAATTTCGTGTCTGTGCTGCTAAACATTGAGGAGTTCCCTAGTCAGGACCCAACCCTGAGTGCAGCAACCATGTCACGGCAAAACTTAAAACCGGCTATCATAATACAATGCGTACACTACATTTCGTGTTTGTGCTGTTGAGCGTTGAAGAGTTCCTTTATCTGGAGCTAATCCTGGATGTCGATTCAGGTCATGCTTACCAAAAAAATGTATTGTCATCGGAAATGAACCAACATTTTTAAATTCAACTCCTTAGGATAAGAGGAAGTGATTCAAAATTCAGTTGCAAGATTTCAACCGAACATACATACAAACATTGCAAGTTAAATAAAAGCGTATAAAAAGAAAAATAAATTATAAAAGCTTGTAAAAAAAAAGAAGGAACTTAAAAACAAGGGAAAAAAATAATCAGCAGGACTCGAACCAGGGTTTTCAGGTTTTCGTGACCGCCCGATTTCCCATCTGAGCTATTATAACATTGTAAACGGTGGCGAAATTTACTTTCGTATTCTAATGATATTGTAGCAGCTTTTCATTGCCTAAAAACACGGATAAAACGACATTTTTTTTAAATGAAACCTAGCTAGATCGATTTATCGCCCCCGAAACCCCCTGCATACTAAATTTCATGAAAATCGTTGGAGCCGTTTCCGAGATTCAGATTATATATATATATATATGTACAAGAATTGCTCGTTTAAAGGTATAAGATAAGATAATGCATTAGCACACATCATAACATAACTAACACAGAATGTAACGTGAGAACTGTCCGTAAATATTTATACCTAGTGTGCATCGCAGTGCATCATGCGGGCGAGGACTCACTTAAGCAGTCGGTCTATAGCGATGGCAGTTTATAAGCAGTTCAGAGAATGTCACCTATTAGAGTGGAGGGTCTGGTCTGTTGTTTGCCGGTGACCTCACGGCTCGGGACAACGTGACACACGGCTATGCACGTTTTTTCCTTTGTTACGTTTGAAGAAGTCTAAAATAATAGTATCTCTCACAGAATCTAACCATGCTACTGAACAAGATCCGAGACATAGTGAGCGTACAAACGGAGTCGGAAGTGTTAGAGACGTGCGGCCGCACTCTGGAGTACCTCTGTACGGAGCAGTGCGGAGTGTACACGCGCTGCAACGTGGCCAGGGCGACCATCACCGACATGTGCGTCAACCGCTACAAGGAGGCCATCGACGAGTACCGCAGCCTCATAGAGGGGGTATGTTATACTATGACAATCATAACATTACATGACTTATTCGTTCTAGTAGTGATTATATAGGGTAAGTATGATGATGATCAAATCAACCTTTTTGGTATGGGGATGCTGCTGCTTGGCATTTCTTGGATTAGTATGTTCGATGGTTATCCTGCCATAAACTAAGTTCTTAGAGTTTTGAAAATTAGGCTGGAAGTAAACTGACGTTTAAAACAACTAGTTGCAAGACATTTTCCACGTAAACCCTGCCGATATGATAATATTAACGTGACCCGGTGTGTTACCCAGGGCGAGACGCCGGACGCGGACGAGCTGTTCAACGTGATCAACTCTCTGCGCAAGGTGTCCATCATGTACATGTGCCACAACCTCAACGACACCAACATCTGGGACTCGCTGTTCGAGGACCTGCCCAAGTGCGTCAAGGAGAACGAGACGCAGATGCCGCCACAGGTATGCCGAACCGGGGCGTCGTAATACTATGTTACTAACTGTACATGTTTTGTCTCGTATCGGCACAAAAGATTAGTGGCAGCGAATGTCCAGGGCGGTATGATAGTGTTCCCCGTGCTGCAGGCGCTGGTGTACGTGGTGCGCGCGTGCTTCTACTCCATCCTGTGGTCGCTGCACGGCGTGGAGCAGCGCCTCGGCGCCGCGCCCGCGCTCCAGCTGCGCGAGCGCCTGCACACGTACGCGCTGCACTGCAGGGACATCGTGGCCAACGGCGTCACGCCCGACCTCAAGGAGGAGGTAAGTGTCACACAAGCCCGGATGTTTCAAAAAGGTCGACATACGATCAAAAATTCATATTTCACTTAACAAAAAATTGTTTTGTATAAGAAATTTTACGCTGATTAATACTTATTACTACAACTTTTCAAAAAAAATGCTTCTTCACGTCAAAACAAAATATTGAAAAAAAAAATGTATGGGAGAAAATCAATTTTATTTTTTTTCTCCGTTCAGTATCAAAGTATAGCAAGCAAACCTTATTTTCTGTTAAGTACCTATTGTCCTTAATACGACGACATATAAATTGCTTGCGTATCCCTGCGGCCTTGGAGCCAACGATGTTTCAAAGTTTAAAATTTTAATGTTGAATTATCTTAATATTATTAAAGAGTTTTTCAATTGAAATTAATCCAAAATATCATTTTTAGTAAAAACAAGCCCCCCGCGCGCTCCAATCGTGTATTAGGCTCGCCCCTATTACATGGGACTTAAATATAACTGGCGAAATGACAGTGTACTATACACCTTTGCCGAATCCTTCGGGGAATATAAAGCGTGATGTTATGATAAAACAAGCATTTTTGGATATATTTTTTTCTAAAAAGAAATTTCTTCCGTTGGTTATTCTTTCATCTGTGATATTTCCTATTGATAAATCATGGTTGATTTTGTTGGTTATACCTACTACTAGCGTGACTCATATTAAAAGAAACAATTAGAAATGGATGTAGCCCTGAAAAGGACTATTTTCAGTAGTCCTGAAAAGGAGTACAACTCGACTACTACTACTAACAAACTCAATTCTAACAATAACAACATCATTAAATCTGTCACGTTTACATTAATGGATCATCTTCGGACTGCAACTCCTGTAGATCCATATTTTCGGTTTCTTCTGTTAGTTTCTCAGGCATCAATAAAAGCTCTTTAAAATCTGGAAAAAAATCGAATTGCTTTGAGTTGCTGTATTTTGGTCGAATATGGGATAAATATGGGTCTGAACTAATTAAAAAACTATGGAGCAAGTCCTCGTTGGTCTTCATCCTGTTAAATTTTATTGTGTGATATTCACGAACTCTTCGAAATTCTTTATTTCTTGCTTCACCCGCTTCTTCGGAAAGAATGCCAAGTGGTAGGAGGCCAAAGTGATGACAAATATCTGCACCGTGTATGAGTAGCTTGTGCACACTTGCGGGCATATAATACCACGGGTATAGATGAACAAAGATCTCAGCTGTTTCTCTGCAATAAGTCCTGAATTTTTCAATATCTATGGCACATCCTGATGAAATCGTTTGAAGAATAACCGCAAAATGCTTCAGTAGGTCTTTGTCAATATTGGTTATTTCGGCAGATTTCTCATAATCTCTAAAAAACCTTCTGGCTGTGTTTCCGTCGTTTGAGGTTCCAAAGCCTTGCTTCACAAAATCCACAAGTATTCCCATTTGCTGTTTGAATTCTTTTGTGTCAAATGTTTCTTGCAGTCCACATCTCAAAGTCCATGTTGTAAGATATGTGTAGAATACACTCCATACAACGGATCCACATATGAAGAGTAGAAAGTCCATATTTATAAACATCTTCTCGAACAGGTCTTGATAATACTTCTGACAGCTTGTTCATCTCAGTCGGCTTAGTAAGGCAAATATTGCTGGCAGATGCAGACGAAGTATCCGTTATAATAGTGGCCACTTTTCCGTCGATCATTGTCATATGAAGGTCGTGACTAATCTCCAGCCCGGCCCATTTTGTAGAATTTATGTTTTTTATTTCTTCTTTCAATGCAGCTTCTTCTTGCTTGATGTATTCTGCTGTCTCTTTACAAAACTCGAACATAATGGGCCTGCAATAATGTGTTGAAGAAGGTGTCGGGTTTTCCCATATCGACGGGTCCTACGTATACTGATGCAACCTGCAAAAATGCGTAATCGGGGGGCACGGTAGTGTCCCCGCCAAGTCGAGCGCGAAGCAAACACTGCCGTACCATCCTTTACTGGAACCATTTCGCCGCATTTTCAGACCCCTATTTGAGAACCTCTGGATAAGACCAGAAGGCAGAAATTTTCGTCATCCAGTAAGCTATAATCACATACTTAAAATCCAAAATTTCAAGTCTGTAGGTCATTTAGTTCCGAAGTTAAGCGAAAGCAAAGTTTCGCATTTATGACACTCACTCACTCACTCACTCATGATCATCAGAATAGAATTAGTACTTCCCATAAACTCAGAGAGCTGAAATTTGGTACAGAGTTAGGGTTTAATTGTCACATAAAGGGAAAACTATAAAAACTAGGATAATCGAAGATCTGGAGTACCTGGTGACCCTGATTAGAAAACACCAGAGCCCGACCAAACTATTAGAGATCGACATACCGCCTTTACAAAAAATATTCAACTTGGTAGTCCGCTTCATTTGATGTCAAAAATCGAAGGTCTGAAGTATCTGATGAAGAACCCACAGCTAGTCTCAGCTGTAGTAGAGATATGGTAATGCCCCCTTCTACTATTGGTACATAAAAAAATAGACTGTCATTGCAAAAATCCAGCGTAGTGGGACACATCTTCTAATCTAATTTAATCTAGCCTATAGCGTCCCACTGCTGGGCGAATGCCTCCCCTTCTGCTTTTAATACGCATACAAATATAATTAAAGGAAAACTCTGGATAAGACTAGACTGGCTTTTATACTTATACTTACAAGTTTACAAGAAGAAATAGTCGAACGATTAACTTTATTCTACTCGAACATTACACAAATTAAATAAACAAATTTCTACAAAAAGAAGTGAAATCCCACCAAAAACATTCTGTAAAAAACTAGCCAAGTCTCGATGGAGCTGCTTGTTTATCTCTAAAAAGTAATGAAATCTATACAAAGTCGTGCCAAGTCTAAGGTTCCTTACTGCGATTTCTTTATTATTATAGTTAATGTTGTGTGACTTGGCCGTTGAAGGGTACACAAGGGTACAAAACCAGGTGCTCCATGACACCATTGCACCAATCTGTCGGCAGAACCGCTACCCATTGACGATGGAAAATTGCCACTTGGAAAACGTTGATTCAATAACCAGTCAATTGTAGGCTTGATAAAGCTGCGTATTTCAATAATACTTATGTATAGGCGAGCCTAAAACAAACAGTATAAAAAAAATCCAGTATAGACGGACTTCTAATCATTGATAGAAGTCCGTCTGTACCTGTCCCGTTGACTTGTACCCACTAACGTATAAAGAATGTTCAACGGCCAAGTCACACAACATTAACTATAATAATAAAGAAATCGCAGTAAGGAACCTTAGACTTGGCATGACTTTGTCTAGATTTCATTACTTTTTAGAGATAAACAAGCAGCTCCATCGAGACTTGGCTAGTTTTTTACAGAATGTTTTTGGTGGGATCCACTTTTCTACATCAATCGCCTTCAAAACACCGTTATCTTGCTCTAATTTCTTTTGTTTAATATACAGGGTGTTTGGTGCATCGTGTGCCAAATTGAAATGGTCGACTGGGGGGGTCATTTGCTATCATTTTAGACCCCTAAACACTTCTCATGCCCTATGGATTTTTTTTCATCGACTTTTTATTATTTTATTAAAAAAATACCCAAATTTTACATTCAAATACAAATTTAAAAAAAAGTATAAGTCGTAGACTCCGAATTTTAATTTCATTTAGATGTGTATTGTATTAAAGTACTTTTAAATTCAAAATTAGTGAAATTAAACATCTAGTTTTTTTTTAATTTACTCGCAAAGTTTCAGACTTCAATTAAAGCTGTCTATGTTACAGCTATTTACATGGCTGTAAAAAAAAAAAACTAAAAGCGACCGGGATCTTCGAACTGCCTCAAAAATTATCTAGTCTGTCCTCTTGCTAGTGATGTGCCACATGCCATAAAAATCTTTTTACAACTTTGTGAATTCGCTAGAATTGTGAATCGAGTCACAAAATACTACAATTCCAAATTATGATTTAAAAAAATATTCTTGCTTAAATGATACCTGAAATACTTATTAAATCTGTTATCTCACTCTTATAAGGTTAAAATCTGTCTCGTATAACTTGGGGGGGGGGGGTGGTTAATAGAAATTAAAAAAAAAAGCATTGTTAATATTTATTTATTTTTCACATATTCTGCTCAAATTGTTGGCCTCTATTGCGAATGCAGGCCATTGTTGTACGAAGGCGCATTTCCTCCTTAATTTTATTGAACGCCGTTTCAATGCGTTGAAGTAGTACCTCTCTAGTCGGAACCTCCGTGGCGTATACCAGCTCTTTGGCACGTCCCCAGACATAAAAGTCTAGCGGAGTTAGGTCTGGGGAACGTGCCGGCCATGCAATAGGGCCATCGCGACCAATCCACGCATTGGGGAACACATCGTCGAGATATTCCCTCACAGTCAAACTCCAATGCGCGGGACAGCCGTCATGCTGGAATACTTTGGGCACATTTTCATTAAATACGGGCACCTCAGACACTAATTCGGGCAGGTCATTTTGAAGGAACTCCAAATAGTTATCGCCATTGAGGTTATCGGGCAGGTAATGCGGTCCAACTACCTGATTCCCAATCACTCCTGCCCAAACGTTTACACTAAACCTCCTTTGAAATGATTTCTGTCTTTTAACACGTGGGTTTTCCGTTTTGTTTGTCCAGTGGTGCAGATTGTGAAGATTGAGAATTCCTTCTTTGGTAAATTTGGATTCATCCGTCCACAGTATTCTTTTTAAAAAATTAGGATCATCCACATCCGTGTGTAACATAAAGCGACAGAATTCCACTCGTCTCTCAAAGTCGCCACCCTCAAGACCTACAAACAAAGAACTCTTAAATTTCTGTTGAGCAGTAAATAATTGCACAATAAGATTTTTAAGGACCGCCTGTATGGGCTGGGCTAAATGATTCACTACCTGGAAGTGACGTCATACTATACCCATTACCTGCTAAACAAAGGCATCGTCAAACAAAGCGTGTACGGGTTTAAAGTTAGTTTAAAATTACGTACCTTGCACCGGAGTGTAATGGAATGGATGCTTTTCGTTTTGCTGAAGAACTTTCCACACTTTCCATATTGAAATATCAAGATGTGCTGCCACATTTCTAATACTTCTTGTAGGGTCTTCCTCAAAAAGTGCCAGTATTCTCTCGTCCACTTCAACATTATGTCGCACAATATGGCCCCTTGGTTCATGAAAAGTGACACTGCCAGTCTCGCGTATGCGTCGGTATGTGTCTTGGAAGACTCTGCGGCCAGGTAATCGTCTACCAGGAAAGCGTTCCTGGTAAAGTCGTTGCGCTGCACGAGCGACACCATGGGCGGCTCCATAAGCCATCATGATGTCAGCATATTCTTCGTTAGAAAACGTCGGCGTTGCAGCAACAAAAAGTCAACAAAGTTTAACAATAACACCAAAAGTTAAAACGTAACAAAAACCAACAAAACAAAGTAACAAAATGAAAAAAACGCGGAGTACGGTGAACTAAGCACACACGTCAGGTAGCAGAGGCAGTGATGTCTCGGCTAAAATTATGACGGATTAACGGCGTCGGCGGCAGTTCGTCGTTTGTTCAAACTAGTTTACGCTATGCAA
The DNA here is from genome assembly GCA_910594945.2 of Amphipyra berbera. NCBI lineage: Eukaryota > Metazoa > Arthropoda > Insecta > Lepidoptera > Noctuidae > Amphipyra > Amphipyra berbera. Next base: position 380,837 of record OU343135.1, read on the forward strand.
GAAAGAGATAGAAGATAGATTTTACTTTGCGAGAGTGAGAAAACAAATTTTACATGTGTCTCAATTAACAATTACGCAAAAAGACTTTTTTTTCTTTAGAATTTGGAATTTAGTATTTTGTGACTCGATTCACAATTCTAGCGAATTCACAAAGTTGTAAAAAGATTTTTATGGCAAGTGGCACATCACTAGCAAGAGGATAGACTAGACAATTTTTGAGGGAGTTCGAAGATCCCGGTCGCTTTTGGTTGTTTTTTTATAGCCATGTAAATAGCTCTAACATGGACATCTTTAATTGAAGTCCGAAACATTGCGAGTAAATTAAAAAAAACTAGATGGCTAATGTCACTAATTTTGATATCAAAAATACTGTCATACAATACACATCTAAACAAAATTAAAATTCAGAGTCTACGACTTATACTTTTTTTAAAATTTGTATTTGAATGTAAAATTTGGGTATTTTTTTAATAAAATAATAAAAAGTCGATGAAAGAAAATCGACAGGGCATGAATAGTGTATAGGGGACTGAAAGGATAGCAGATGACCCCCCTAGTCGACCATTTCAATTTGGCACACGATGCACCAAACACCCTGTAAATAGTCTCGGTGATACTTTGCAAAACGAATGCAAATAACAGCATTATGTTATACAGGATATTATATATTTAGAATCTTTAAACGCTCTCCTATAAAGTTGTGTTTTTGCACTTGCACCAGTATACGTAGGACCCGTCGATATGGTGCTATTATTAGAAACTAATTTAAGAGGGACAAGACTTGACATGAAAACCGATGAATCACTGAAGTCTACATCTTCACTCCTTTGCTTGTAGGTGCTTTGTGAAGAAGCTCCATCGAAATCCCATTTACTGATTAACTTCAATCCTTCAGTTGACGAATCAATCTGGGTATCGGTAACTTGAAGAATCTTCTGGACTGTCAGATCCAATAGGGCTTGAAGCTTCACTCTGGCTCCTCTCTCAGTAATTTCTAAATCATGTGGATAGCATCTCTTTTTAGCTTCAAGGAGTTTGTGATACGATGGTAACACTGGAACTTCACAATCTAACAGCACTTTCCTTAAACACAAGTATTTCCACTTTGACAGGTTCAATGATGTATAAAGACCAAGAGCATGATCTCCATCAAAAGATTTTTTCTTATTTTTCTTAAACAATGTGGCTTGAACAATAACAACACTATCAGGGTTCTTCGTTATATGATCAATAACACAAGCTAAGTCATTCTTATTGTCTTTCCTAAGTCTTTCGACTAATGCGAAAGTGAGTTCTTCCGGCGAATAATCCAAAAGAGACTCTGAACGTCTTTTCTTCTGTTTGTTGCTAAGGTCAACAAAAGGCTTCCTAATCTGAACTTCGGTAGATGTGCCCACAGTTGTTGTACTTGATGTCGACGGAATCACAGCTGCTACAGTATCGATGTCAACTGAAGTATTGTCTGACGATATGTTTTCGATAACTTCATCTTGGGCTTGAAAAATATCAGATAAATTCACAGTAGAGCAATTCAACCAACTAATATTTGATTGTAACCACTCAGCATGTCTATTCATGAAAGTCTTCTGATTTCTGGAAGCAATTGCCTATCTGCGATTGATATTACTGATGTGGTTCTTCAAAAAAGTCTTGATTATTTCTAAATCTTCCGAACATGTTTCAACTGGGATGCGTAGAATAATAGCTTCATAGAGTCGTGTCCAATTTTTCATGTCTCCTTCAACACGGAGGAACATAAAAATGTCCATGTTCGTAACAAATGCAGCCATAACAAAACTCACAAAACTTTCACACAGCACGGATAATTAAATATGTTGCTTCCTCAAGGGTTGAGAAACAAGTGCCTTTAAGAGACTCGTGTCTTCTGCGCGCCCCGCAAGGGGCTCGAGAAAACGGGGTCGGGGCTTGTGGGCCCCCTTCCCGTAGTGTCAGTCGCGACCCGTTAATACGGGTCGGTCTTTGGGGCTGGTTATGAATAACCATTTACTATATACTAGGCCGCGGAGCACGTCCGCAGCAACTGGTGAGTTTATGTAATTGGTGTTTCTGTAGGGGCGCCCTATGCGTTTCACGCCACCCGTGCGACCAGACCCCAGTCAGGTGAGACCCCCAGTTTCCTGGGGGAGGCCCGACGGAGGTCGATACTAGCAACAGGGTGGCGACTTTGGTTGGCGCCCGCCTACAGACGGTGATTGACCTACGATTACAACGCATTCAGAGCTAGCCGATTATGTTGCAATGCGTAGGACGTTATGAGTGTGTAGGGCGACTTGAAGTGTGTGTACGTCGCCCTATGTAGACGCTATGTGTGTACGCTCACCCGCCCGTGCCGCGTACAGCGTGTCAATCCCACTTAGGTTATGTAGAGTGGTGTCTTGTATGTGCCCGCGCATTGCAGCGCCTAGCTGTTAACTAGAAGCTACATGCGCGGTGGGTGCGTGTAAAACGTAAGTTTTGTGGAGTCTTATTGTGGTGTTTGGTCGCGTGTAGTATGATTGCGATGTACTCAGGCGTCATGTCCGGTGGTTGGGGCCTCGCTCCGCGCCCGCCACCCGCGCGTGCCTGGCGCACGCGTCGGCGCGCGCAAACATGTTGGTCGCCAGTGTGGCGGCGAACTCCTCGATGCTCTCCACGCGCAGGTCTCTGTGGATAACTGAGTTCCTCACGTAGCGAAGGGCTTTGGTGATTTGACGCAGCGAGAAGTTTTGCGGCGTCCTAAGCTTTTTGCGGTGTGACTCGCACGTGAGGGCAAGCCAGGCTGGGGCGGCATAAGTGAGCTGGGGCCGGATGTATGCCTTGTACACTCCCAGCTTGACTCGAAGCGGGAGACGCGAAGAAAGCACCGGGCGTAGCAGGTTGCGCGTGACGCGCACCCGCGCGACGGTGTCGCGGACATGTGGGCCCATAGTGAGTCGATTATCGAGCGTGACTCCCAGGTATTTAACCGTGGGGGCCCACTCGATCTCGGTATCCTGTAGTCTAAGGTTGGGTGGGTGTGCACGACTTCTAGTCGTGACGATCATCGCCTGTGTCTTACCTACGTTTGCCGACAGGCGCCACTTGCTGAGCCAGCCGGGGAGGTCGTCCAGTGCGCGCTGCATTTTGATGGCCGCATGGTCGCCGTTAAGCGAGGTGGTGATGTATGCGGCGTCATCAGCGTACAGCGCGAGCGTCGATGTGTTCGTGGCGGGTATGTCGTCGGTGTACACAGAGTACAACATAGGCGAGATGCAACTCCCTTGCGGCACCCCGGCGGCGACGGGGCGCGCGCCTGAGAGTTTGTCCTCCACCGCAACCTTAATGGTCCTGTCCTGTAAGAAAGAGGAGACCACCAGTACGAGACGGCGGGGCGTCGAGGTTAGTGACAGTTTGTAGAGCAGACCGGTGTGCCAGACTCTATCAAACGCCTTCTCCATGTCGAGGAATACTGCAGCGGCGTATTCCCGCTTGTTCACGGCCGCTGTCAGGAGGTGCAGTACCCTCGACAACTGGAGCGTCGTGCTGTGCTCTGTTCTGGGCGCGGTGTGACGTGTGGTGTGAGGTGCCGCAGCACTCCTGCTTCAAGCACCTTGGAGGTGGTGGTGAGGAGAGTGATCGGCCGATAGCTCTCCGGCTTCCTGGGGTTCTTCCCGGGCTTGGGGATCATCACGTCCCTCCCGAGTTTCCAAGATCGTGGGAATTTCCCGGTGCGGAGTATTCCTGTGAACAAGCGCGCTAGCGTCGCCACAGTTCGTTGCGGTAGGTGACGTAGCGCGGTATTTGTGATGCCATCCACACAGGGCCTTCTTTGGCTTTGTACGGAGGATCGCTCGACGTACCTGGCCCGGGGAGACGAATAGTGGTTCGTCCGTTGGGGCTATCGGCGTGTTGAGGTACTCTCCGAGGTGGTTCTCGACTGCTGCGACGTGTTCCGTTTCGTCGGTCGGATTCGGCGTAAACTGACTCTCCAGGTGATAGGCGAAGATCTCTGCCCGGTCTGCTGCGGCGAATCTCAACGCCCCGTTGCTGTCTGTTAGCGGGCGCACCGGGGCTGGGGTGTTCTTAAGGCGCCTGCACACACGATGTACAGACGCCCAGTCGCCTTCTGCGGAGTGGATGTATTCGTCCCAGCTCTCGGCGGTGTGGGCCTGTAGTTCGGCCTTCACCTTCGGCGTTAGACGATTCAGCTGGGTCTTCAGGGTGGGGCATCTTGTAGTTTGCCACCGCTTGCGAAGCTGCCTCTTTTCGGCGATCATACGTGCCAAGTGTGTGGGGAGCGTGTAGGCGCGCCCCTGTGGCGTGGTTGTTGCGGTAGTCGCCGATTCCAAGGCGTGCTGCATGCAAGCGGTGAGCTCGTCGACGTCGGTGGCGGTGGTGATAGGCCGAGTAGGCGTGGTGGTCTCCATCTTCGCCGCTAAGGCATTCCAATCCGTGCGGCGACGTGGCGCGGAATGAGCAGTCTGTGTGGCGCGTGCTGATAGCGTGACGAGCACAGCCTGATGGTCAGACTGTAGCTCGTCATCCAGCAGCTCCTGCGCGATCTGGCAGGTGAGGCCGCGGTGTACCGCAATGTCCAGTACATCCGGTAGGTGGTGGGCTGTATCTGGGTAGTGTGTTGGCATGCCGGACACTCCGTAGCCGCGGGCCTCCGCGTACTGTTCATGATCCCAGAGTTCCACGCTGGGTGCTTACAGTTGAGGTCCCCTGCGATGATGGTGGGATGCGGCGTGGCGAGCAGTGTGTGTATCTCCGTGGCGAGTGTGGCTATGGGTGCTCCTTGCGGCCGGTATGTAGCGTATATACACAGGTCGCCACACGTGGCTGAATGGATTTGTACACCCAGCGCGTATACAGTGCCGGGGGTGGGTACAGGAAGCTCGTGATGGACGACTCTTCGCTTGATGATAACCGCCAGACCGCGGTATCGCGCGAGTTGAGCTGTCTGCTCATCCTTCCTGTAAACGAGGTCAAGTGCCTTTAATTGTTTCATGCACAGATATTAATAACAAATACGCTCGCAAGTAGTGACTGACAAGCAGTGGCGAAGGCTCCATACAACTCGATTCCCATCGGCTTCCCTTTCGAAATATGGCAATTACTAGTATCTATTATTTTCAATTATCATTTAAACAAATAATTAGGTATTTACGAAGTTACATTGCAGGTATAACATTTGCTTATGAAAGTAACAATCAAAGAAATAAATAAACGCCTACAATTTTTTTCGCAGCAACGTAACTTGAAACGACGCAAAAGAAAAGCCGGTCAGGCGCGGCAGGAATCCATTTCATCCAGTACATTTAATTCATAGTTTCACTTGTAGCGATCGTGACCTTGAGGCAACATAACACCGCTAGATATAGCGACGATGGTAACCCGCGATTCATCGAGTTACGACAAGGACAGAGATAGGAAATGCGTACGCCAGAACGAGATGGAAATAATGTTACTGAAGTTCGTAATTTGTTCAGATAGTAATATTTGGATGACAGATTCACAACAGATTTTTTTCGCGCTTATTTAAATTATTGTTTTCACTTGTTCATTTGCATTTGATTTGATATATTCGTATCATAATTTAGAATCTTATAGCATTATTCATGTATTATTTTTGAAATTGATTTATTTGTGTAAACTAGTGATCGTTTTGCGAAGTGATAGTGCAGTAAAAACAAGGTTAGTGGCGTTGTATTAGGTATTTGGTGATCGTCTATTTAAATAGGTATTTAGGTAAGTAAGGATTACTAAGATAGTTTTTTTAGTTTGTAGTTTTATTAGAAAGTAGTTATTTAAGTAGTGATTTTGTTATTATTGAGTAAATTCGATACCATGGCGGCATTAGTGAACGTAGAATGCTGTCTGACAGATTATTTGTTGACTGAGGAAACATCCTTTTCAAAGTTGAGTTTTGAAAATAAAAAACATGTAATTCAGTTAGGCCGTGCTCGCCTTGACATGATTATAAATTACAAACGACGCGATGTTTTTTTCAAACATTTTAACAGTTCTTTGTAAGTACCTACGACAAATACCCTTGACTTACGGGAAGTTGTAAATTAAATAAAATGTTTTGTTTTCCTTGCATATTATTCTCAGATTCTAGTAGCTTATGGAGCCACACGGGATTTAAAGATATTAATAATCTTTCAAATTCGTCCAAAAAACATGTTCAGACCGAAAAACATATCCGAAGTTGTTTATCTTTGCATGATTTCGGAAATCGTAGGATAGAAACATTTTTTGCTAATACGTATGAAGTTCATAATAGAAAAAAAGTAGATCGGAATAGAAGTTTAATGAAACGGTTCATCGACACAGTAATTTTGCTAGGTAAAACATAATTAGCTTTTCGCGGCCACCACGAAAATCCGATAACCGCGGTAACTATATCGAAACGTTGTTATATTTAAGCAAGTATAATACCGTAATCGATACGCATTTGGAACAATGTTCCTCAACACAGAATCCCACATTCTCTGGCCTTTCGAGTGATATACAAAATGATTTAATACAAAGTATCGCATTCGTTTTAAATTAAAGTTGGAAATAAATAAGGCTCAGTTTGTATCGGTCATGATTGATTGACGAAACGCCCGATGTTAGTCATAGGGAGCAACTAACGGTAATATTTAGGTATTTATCTGAAACTGCAATCGAAGAACGTTTTCTTGGTTTCTATGACGTTAGCGTCAGTCGGCTGTCGGAGTGCTGATGTTCTTCTCATATCCATCCCCAAACGGCTTTTCTCAAAACCACTTTTATTATACTTGCAAGACACTGTTTCTATGTATCAGTGCTTACATGTATAGTGAAAGTGAGCTAAAGCCAATTCATCTGTACAAGATTTCGAAGTCAGCCACAGGGCCACAGCTATACGAGTAGGTAGTTACTGGAATTCACGCATCACGCTTGAGCAATTTAAGCATTTTTTGGTTCGGCTTCCCTTTTAAGAAAATTCACCCTTCGCCACTGCTGACAAGGTTAGTACCACATCTCACGATCACCCATACCGCGAAGTCTAACCGCACTCAATGCTCTCCTGGACGCCAGACCGAATTTTGATGTGTTTGCTGATGAATGGAAGGTGATTTTATCGGAATGCCTGGAGTACTGCGAGAGGAATATATCATGAACGTTTTGAATTATCTTTTTAGTTAATTTATGTTATAAAAATAAATAAATACATTTATGACTGAATTGTGATCTGTTTGCGGATGAATGGAAGAATAAATTGTCAGGTGCATTGTGAGGGCTGTGTAAAAGAGGTGTCTCATATTGTTATATATTTTTTTTAAATCATTATTTTTCGTTCCATTGTTTTGTATGCATCTTCTTCCATTCCTGTTCTTTTTTCTATCTTTAATTATTGTAATTGGTCTAAGACCGTTTTAATTAAAGTAAAATAAATAAATCTTCAACAGCCAATCAGCGTCGTCGATATCTCCGGTGGTGGGGGTAAATTATTCTTTTATCAGAGGAGTAGTTTCAGTCAGTTACAAATAGGCAACGAATCAGCACGTGTTTTTAATTACATAACTACAGTTGAAGATTTTTATTATAATAAAATAACAAATACTTGCCAAATGCCTGAATGCGTATGTTTTAATTCTTATATTATTAAAGAATGATATTTTGGATTAATTTCAATTGAAAAACTCGTTAATAATATTAAGATAATTCAACATTAACATTTTAAACTTTGAAGCATCGTAGGCGCCAAGGCCGCAGGGATACGCAAGCAAATCAAATCAAAATTTTTTATTTCACATAAACCAATACAGGTGCTTATGAAACGTCGAATTTAGGTGCACGGTTCCAATTAGTTGTTTCCTATGGAGAAGAGCCGGCAAGAAACTCCATGGTTACTCTTTTAAAAATAATACCTTTAACAATTTCAGTGGATACACTACAATGATTTAGGATAGTGAGAGAACAATGAGGTCCTGACCACAGACCAATGAGTAATATAGTACTAAAAGACTTGAGTACAAAAACTAACAAACAAAAATTAAATTAAAAAAAAAGCAATATGAATAATATTGTAGTAATTTACAAATTTATAGATGCAGGTCCACAAAGTTCTCACATTTACAAAAGTGAAAAGGAAGCTAAACTATATAAAACAATTGACATAATTAAATGTCATCAAAACTTAGCTAAAAAATCATTGTAAAATAAGATAAAGATATCTTGAGAGTAATGATGGCAATAAAAAAAATATAATCTTAATTGAGGATAGTTAGTAGACGTACACATATGTTTTTAATGTGGTTCCAGGGAAGCCACATGTGCAAGAACTAATGCCAAACATCCCTGTCGTCAACGTAGTCCTTAGTCTTGTAATATGCTTTTTGAGTGAGGACACGTTTAATATAGGTATTGAATTTTCCCTCGGTAAGATCAGTTACAGATTTCGGCAGCTTATTATAAAAACGTACGCCATTTCCTAAAAATGACTTACAGTTTTACTTAATCTAAATTTAGGTACCACAATTTTATGTTTATGCCGTGTGTTTTTATCATGAAAATCGCTCCTGACATTAAACAAATGCAAATTTTTTCTAACATACAATATATTTTGAAAGATGTAAAGAGACGGCAAAGTTACTATGCTAATATCTTTAAATACGTTTCGAAGGGACTCGCGGGAACCCAGGTTATAAATCGCAATTTATATGTCGTCGTATTAAGGACAACAGGTACTTACCAGAATATAAGGTTTGCTTGCTATACTTTGATACTGAACGGTGAAAAAAAAATAGATTTTCTCTCATACATTTATTTTTTTAATATTTTTTTTAAACGTGAAGCAGCAATTTTTTTGTAAAGTTGTAGTAATAAATATTAATCAGCGTTAAATTTCCTATACAAAACAATTTTTTGTTAAGTGAAATATGCATTTTTGATCGTATGTCCACCTTTTTGAAAATCCGGAGCACTGTGCGCCGGCCGGCCTGGCGCACTCCCACGCCCTGCGCCGGCCGGCCTAGCGCACTCCCACGCCCTGCGCCGGCCGGCCTAGCGCACTCCCACGCCCTGCGCCGGCCGGCCTAGCGCACTCCCACGCCCTGCGCCGGCCGGCCTAGCGCACTCCCACGCCCTGCGCCGGCCGGCCTAGCGCACTCCCACGCCCTGCGCCGGCCGGCCTAGCGCACTCCCACGCCCTGCGCCGGCCGGCCTAGCGCACTCCCACGCCCTGCGCCGGGCCGGCCGTGACGTACGCCTGATCCGCAGGCCTACACCAGCCTGTGCGACCTGCTGATCCTGTTCGCGGACCAGCTGAGCGCGCTGCACCACCCGGGCGAGCCGCACGTGCGCCAGCTGGTGCTGGAGCCCGACGCGGCGCTGTGCGACCTGCTCAACGCGTTCATCCAGGAGTTCGTCTTCGTGCATCACAACTACGGTAACACACACGCTCCTACTGACACACGTACACGCGCTAGCCTCCGCCGCATACCAGCGGGTCGAACTACTGTGACTCTGACGATGCGGGACGGCAATCGATCGATATCGAAGCTTTCTATGCGGCGGAGGCTTGCACGTCGATATAGATCAAACTCTTTACCATAAGGCCTCGTTCAGGGACACGCGGGGCGTTGCGCGGCGCGTTGTGCGTTTTCAGGATGCGGCACGTGTAGCAGCAGGCGGGGCCCTGCACGCACAAATACAAACATTTGGTGCTGGTAGTTCCGCGTACGAAGAAGCGGCGCGTCGTGCGGTGCGTGCGGGATGCCGCCATGCCGGTGCCGGCCGCGGCGCTGCCTTCCCCGCTCGGGTCTGTTTTGAACTGCTACAATCAATTGCGCCGTTTTTTCTTCCTCCATTTTGCAACATACAACACGCTCGCTCAGCTTCGATACCAAAAACAATCTGACGCGGAGCAGCCCTGCCGCCGGTAGCACTCAATATCAAACTGCGCGCGCGTGATGACACTGGTACATGAACGCTCTCACAAACGACCATAATTATGTTAAATCAGACCGCGAGCCACGAGCCAGACGCGTCACGCAAGGCCCCGCGTCTCCCCCTGGACGAGACTTAAAGTTTTACGAATAATTACCCTCTACCGAACTGCAAAGGAGTATTTGTATTCTATATTTACTAGCGATACGTGTCTACTTTGAACATCCTTCGACGAATATTCGTATTATGGCAAAAACTGAGATAAAAAAAGAAGATAGTTGACGAATATGTTAAATGGGAGCATCAATACTATATGGTAGTCGTTACTGACAGGCGGCAGACAAAAAATCTGACTGCCAGATACATGTCACTAACTAGAAGAAAAAGGGATTGCGGAAGTCACACGACGACGACCACCATTAATCCATATGTTTTGAATTTTAAGCAATAATGCTGTTACGATATAGTTGCAATATTAATTGACAAAACGGAGGCTATAAGGAAAATCATTACTCATTAACAAGTGACAGCGTGACAGTTAAAAAGCCGCTGTAAGTGGTCTACAACATTTTAATAAATACTGTGACTTTGACATTTTCTGTTTGGAAACGAAATCATTGTTATATTCGGAAAGAGTTTATTTGATATTATTATCAGACTCAAGTGATTAAAACATATTAATAACTATTTAAATAATTGTATAATACTGGAAGCTGAAAACTGAAGCAATTGTAATTGAGGCCAAAATCACTTATTTCTACATTTTTGTACATTCCTTGGTTGAAAGTTATGAATGGGTGGATGATGATGATGATTCGTATGATTCTTGTGCACTTTTTGATCAGATTTATTTAAATTGGGTTTGTGTATTAATTTGTGCAGTAGTGTTTTACGGTGTGGTGCACCTTAAATGGGGATACAGTACCAAGTTGATTTATAATAGGGCGAGCGTTATTACTTGCTGCCAAAATATAAGTAAAGTGTATTAAGTTATCAAATAAATAAAATGATGTAGCAATTTGTGTCGCTCGCAGTTACTTGAGCTGTATGCAGCACGGTACATAACTAAATGTTACCGTGTTGCATCATTCCATTCACTTAAAATATGGTTCGTGAAGGAGAGAAAAAATATGCATTATTTACGTAACGTCCACAAGTCGGTTGTAACAGAAGCGATGGTGCCCCGTGTCACTGTGTAACGCGTTCGGATATCGCGACTAGCTGTAATGCAATGTGATGACAAATATCCAGTGATGATCACTTCGACGGAAGGTAGATATCGATAGCGAAATCCCATGGTGCGTCACAAGCATTACTAGGACAGTTGCGATATCCCCCCTGAGGTGATGCGATAACGGTGTGGTATATTTGATTGCATGTCACGCGGTGTGCGTGCTCGGCGGCCCGTCTGTCCGAACTATCCGACGCCGGTAAGCCAGTTGCTCCGCACTCGTTTCGCACTAGATGACACACCGACGGCGTATTTTACCTTAGTAATGGCGCGACCCACCCACACCGGCCGGCTCAGGCGACCCATAGTTCGGACCAGCTCGAGCCAGTTCGGACCTGTTTGGGCCAGTTCGGATCAGTTCAAACCAGTTCGGATCTGTCCGGGCTAGTTCGGACCTGTTCGGGCCAATTCGGACTAGTTCGGACCTGTTCGGGCCAGTTCAGACTTGTTCGGGCCAGTTCGGACCTGTTCGGACCAGTTCCGGCGGGTGCGGGAGGTCTCTGCCGCGCTACAATAATGCATATTTTTGTCTCGACGCGACATGCGGACGACGCACGCGTTTCGTGCACTCGCTGTGTATAATCACTTAACATTACTAAGGGAAAATTTGTCGCGCCCGCTTCATAGACGCAATCCGAAACCGACGGCGAATAGATATATCTTGTATGCGGATATAAATGTTTAACATTAACGATTGTGTTGTGGTTCATAATGTTAAAATATAGAAAGAATAGAGGTTCAATGAGGGACTATAAAAACATTAATAGGGTGTTTGACTGTTGTTAAAAATGTACAATTTAATATTATTTAAAAAAGGGTATAGAAAAAACACTACCTATATGTGAAAAACTAATAATATAGATGAAAAAATAGAGGAGCTACACACTTTCGAAGTTAGTGAATTGGGCGTGTTCTGTCCTTCATAATATGCACAGCGCGACATTAATTTGTCGTAGCATTATCTCGTGGCGAAACGAGATAATCTTTGGTTATCTTGTCTTCTATACAAATGGTCGCACTAAAAAGAAAAAGACGCACAAAATTATGTTTGGCTTGCTTGTCGCGCGAAACGGATATTGTACGGAGTGAAATCAAGTTACCACGAACTTTTTGAGGTATCACTATAGTAGTAGTGTCGTCTCTGTATAATGAACAATTTTAAATTGTTCATAACTTGGGCTCTATATTAAATATTTCATTGGATTTTTTACTGTTGGTTATCATTTTTGTAAAAGTTTCGAAATTTCTAATAAAAGAGAATAGTCAAATACCCTATTGTAATGTTATGCCAACACTTGCTTTTTATAATATAAACATGTACGTAAGTTAATTAATGTTAGTATTCGCTCCCGGTATCGGATTGAGATATAATTCTATTAACACACTTGACGAGTTTTGTGATTTAAGCATGTTTTGTGCAGTGTATTATTATTTTGCATACCATATAATTTTATAGCGATGAAATACATAAGTTATGAGAAAAGCTAAGAATTAACAAGGCGAGATGAAAGCTTGTACTAAACAGCGGTCTGTGGGACTTGTGCAACTAATAGTGAAGAGGAAAGGATCATGTAATCGAGCTTATTTGTTTCCTATAATATGTAGCCCGTAGTGCCATGCATGGTTGATAGTTAAGACAACACTATTATCTCAAGCTGTGCCACCGACACAAATATGACTTTAAGAATGTTGAAGTACTAAAGATTTAGATTGACGAAATTGTAAAAAATAAAATGGTTTCAACTTGAGGTTAATTATGTGATGTTTCAGTGTCTTTAAAAAAGGTTAAAGAGAATAAAGAGCTTCAAACGTTTAATTCCCGCAAGAACATAAAGCAAAAAAAGCATTTTCAATAAGCAAAACATATAATATATGTTACAAAGACACTAAAGCGTTACTTAAATATTTGTTTATGCATATATATCTGATGTTTATTCACAAGATCATAAGTGCTAACACGTATGCGTCCTGCAGATGGTCAAGACGAGAGACGTATCGAAGAGCTGCACAAGCGGCGCAACTTCCTGGCCGCGTACTGCAAGCTCATCGTGTACAACGTGGCGCCCATACGGCGGGCCGCCGACGTCTTCAAACATTACATCAAGGTAACGTACTGCAAGCTCATCGTGTACAACGTGGCGCCCATACGGCGGGCCGCCGACGTCTTCAAACATTACATCAAGGTAACGTACTGCAAGCTCATCGTGTACAACGTGGCGCCCATACGGCGGGCCGCCGACGTCTTCAAACATTACATCAAGGTAACGTACTGCAAGCTCATCGTGTACAACGTGGCGCCCATACGGCGGGCCGCCGACGTCTTCAAACATTACATCAAGGTAACGTACTGCAAGCTCATCGTGTACAACGTGGCGCCCATACGGCGGGCCGCCGACGTCTTCAAACATTACATCAAGGTAACGTACTGCAAGCTCATCGTGTACAACGTGGCGCCCATACGGCGGGCCGCCGACGTCTTCAAACATTACATCAAGGTAACGTACTGCAAGCTCATCGTGTACAACGTGGCGCCCATACGGCGGGCCGCCGACGTCTTCAAACATTACATCAAGGTAACGTACTGCAAGCTCATCGTGTACAACGTGGCGCCCATACGGCGGGCCGCCGACGTCTTCAAACATTACATCAAGGTAACGTACTGCAAGCTCATCGTGTACAACGTGGCGCCCATACGGCGGGCCGCCGACGTCTTCAAACATTACATCAAGGTAACGTACTGCAAGCTCATCGTGTACAACGTGGCGCCCATACGGCGGGCCGCCGACGTCTTCAAACATTACATCAAGGTAACGTACTGCAAGCTCATCGTGTACAACGTGGCGCCCATACGGCGGGCCGCCGACGTCTTCAAACATTACATCAAGGTAACGTACTGCAAGCTCATCGTGTACAACGTGGCGCCCATACGGCGGGCCGCCGACGTCTTCAAACATTACATCAAGGTAACGTACTGCAAGCTCATCGTGTACAACGTGGCGCCCATACGGCGGGCCGCCGACGTCTTCAAACATTACATCAAGGTAACGTACTGCAAGCTCATCGTGTACAACGTGGCGCCCATACGGCGGGCCGCCGACGTCTTCAAACATTACATCAAGGTAACGTACTGCAAGCTCATCGTGTACAACGTGGCGCCCATACGGCGGGCCGCCGACGTCTTCAAACATTACATCAAGGTAACGTACTGCAAGCTCATCGTGTACAACGTGGCGCCCATACGGCGGGCCGCCGACGTCTTCAAACATTACATCAAGGTAACGTACTGCAAGCTCATCGTGTACAACGTGGCGCCCATACGGCGGGCCGCCGACGTCTTCAAACATTACATCAAGGTAACGTACTGCAAGCTCATCGTGTACAACGTGGCGCCCATACGGCGGGCCGCCGACGTCTTCAAACATTACATCAAGGTAACGTACTGCAAGCTCATCGTGTACAACGTGGCGCCCATACGGCGGGCCGCCGACGTCTTCAAACATTACATCAAGGTAACGTACTGCAAGCTCATCGTGTACAACGTGGCGCCCATACGGCGGGCCGCCGACGTCTTCAAACATTACATCAAGGTAACGTACTGCAAGCTCATCGTGTACAACGTGGCGCCCATACGGCGGGCCGCCGACGTCTTCAAACATTACATCAAGGTAACGTACTGCAAGCTCATCGTGTACAACGTGGCGCCCATACGGCGGGCCGCCGACGTCTTCAAACATTACATCAAGGTAACGTACTGCAAGCTCATCGTGTACAACGTGGCGCCCATACGGCGGGCCGCCGACGTCTTCAAACATTACATCAAGGTAACGTACTGCAAGCTCATCGTGTACAACGTGGCGCCCATACGGCGGGCCGCCGACGTCTTCAAACATTACATCAAGGTAACGTACTGCAAGCTCATCGTGTACAACGTGGCGCCCATACGGCGGGCCGCCGACGTCTTCAAACATTACATCAAGGTAACGTACTGCAAGCTCATCGTGTACAACGTGGCGCCCATACGGCGGGCCGCCGACGTCTTCAAACATTACATCAAGGTAACGTACTGCAAGCTCATCGTGTACAACGTGGCGCCCATACGGCGGGCCGCCGACGTCTTCAAACATTACATCAAGGTAACGTACTGCAAGCTCATCGTGTACAACGTGGCGCCCATACGGCGGGCCGCCGACGTCTTCAAACATTACATCAAGGTAACGTACTGCAAGCTCATCGTGTACAACGTGGCGCCCATACGGCGGGCCGCCGACGTCTTCAAACATTACATCAAGGTAACGTACTGCAAGCTCATCGTGTACAACGTGGCGCCCATACGGCGGGCCGCCGACGTCTTCAAACATTACATCAAGGTAACGTACTGCAAGCTCATCGTGTACAACGTGGCGCCCATACGGCGGGCCGCCGACGTCTTCAAACATTACATCAAGGTAACGTACTGCAAGCTCATCGTGTACAACGTGGCGCCCATACGGCGGGCCGCCGACGTCTTCAAACATTACATCAAGGTAACGTACTGCAAGCTCATCGTGTACAACGTGGCGCCCATACGGCGGGCTGCCGACGTCTTCAAACATTACATCAAGGTAACGTACTGCAAGCTCATCGTGTACAACGTGGCGCCCATACGGCGGGCCGCCGACGTCTTCAAACATTACATCAAGGTAACGTACTGCAAGCTCATCGTGTACAACGTGGCGCCCATACGGCGGGCCGCCGACGTCTTCAAACATTACATCAAGGTAACGTACTGCAAGCTCATCGTGTACAACGTGGCGCCCATACGGCGGGCCGCCGACGTCTTCAAACATTACATCAAGGTAACGTACTGCAAGCTCATCGTGTACAACGTGGCGCCCATACGGCGGGCCGCCGACGTCTTCAAACATTACATCAAGGTAACGTACTGCAAGCTCATCGTGTACAACGTGGCGCCCATACGGCGGGCCGCCGACGTCTTCAAACATTACATCAAGGTAACGTACTGCAAGCTCATCGTGTACAACGTGGCGCCCATACGGCGGGCCGCCGACGTCTTCAAACATTACATCAAGGTAACGTACTGCAAGCTCATCGTGTACAACGTGGCGCCCATACGGCGGGCCGCCGACGTCTTCAAACATTACATCAAGGTAACGTACTGCAAGCTCATCGTGTACAACGTGGCGCCCATACGGCGGGCCGCCGACGTCTTCAAACATTACATCAAGGTAACGTACTGCAAGCTCATCGTGTACAACGTGGCGCCCATACGGCGGGCCGCCGACGTCCGTACCGACATTCATACTTTACTTGCTGAGAGTTTCGTTTCATACATTTGCAACAAGTACATACAATAGATCTATAATCTATCTATAGCAATTTTTCTACGAACTTAGAAAGGGATAGCGCGCGAAATTTGAATGTTATTCACATCATATGAATGATTGAGTTCGTTTCTTATAATTACTGTTATGAAGAATGTTATTCGGTATGTATTGATAGTTTTTTTATAGAGCAAGCTAGTTTGGGCTTGTATGAAGGTACCGCCACTGGGTGATTATTGACACGCGACTCGAGATGTTATTCAATAGTGGCTGCATTTAGACAGGCCTAACAGTTAGTCCCGATGACATGTGTACTGTCCCTCAGTGCTACAACGACTACGGCGACATAATCAAGGCGACGCTGAGCAAGGCTCGCGAGATCAACAAGCTGAACTGTGCGCTCACCATGGAGCTGGCCATGCAGGCGCTGTTCACGGAGATGCTGCTCAAACACGTCGGCGTCACTCCGCACCGGCAGCTGCCAGAAATGCTCGAGCTGAAGGTATTTACTACTTCAATTCTGAAGGTCATACGGCAAATATACCGTATAACATTACGATATTTTGCCACATCTAGATAGCAGTCGATAGGGCTTTCAAGTCAATCTGGTAATCGTCCATTTTACGCCCCTTATGCAAATTGTGATGTATGATCGTATCCTTATTTTCGACTTATAATGACTTAGTAATAGCCAAGACACAGTTCAATTTAGTAATTTGACTAAGATATATTTTTTGTATAATTTGATAGGAGTTAGCGAAGCGTTTCTCGGTGATGTTCGGTCTGGACGCGGTAAAGAATCGCGAGGCTCTGACGGCACTGCACCGCGCCGGCATCGCCTTCGCCGCACTCGAACAGAACGGACACGCGCCCCCCCCCAACCTGCTGTTTCTGGAGCCGCTGGCCGAGTTTTCCAACAAGTTGCTGAGGCAGGACAAGCGACAAGTGCTCAAGGTAAAACTAATACTTCATATCAGGGTCAAGAACCGCCAAACAGCTGCAGGGATACAGGTGCGCGTGTCACATGCGTTACTGTTGCGTGTGTGACATGCGTTACTGTGGCGATGTCTTTTGCCCCAGTAGTCGTACATTAGTTTATCTGTAGCTCTTTCTTGATCGTTGTCGTGTTCTCTGTGCAGTTCCTGGACAGCCGCATCCCGCAAGGTGTGGTGTGGGGCGAGGAGTGGGGCGCGCTGCTGTCCTACCGCGGCTCGCTGCTCACCGACGCGCCCGACGACCGGCCCGCGCCCGCACGGAAACACTACGCGAGACGACCACGTACGTACACTACTGACGTGCTATCACGATCATACCGCACCGCTGTCCTACCGCGGCTCGCTGCTCACCGACGCGCCCGACGACCGGCCCGCGCCCGCACGGAAACACTACGCGAGACGACCACGTACGTACACTACTGACGTGCTATCACGATCATACCGCACCGCTGTCCTACCGCGGCTCGCTGCTCACCGACGCGCCCGACGACCGGCCCGCGCCCGCACGGAAACACTACGCGAGACGACCACGTACGTACACTACTGACGTGCTATCACGATCATACCGCACCGCTGTCCTACCGCGGCTCGCTGCTCACCGACGCGCCCGACGACCGGCCCGCGCCCGCACGGAAACACTACGCGAGACGACCACGTACGTACACTACTGACGTGCTATCACGATCATACCGCACCGCTGTCCTACCGCGGCTCGCTGCTCACCGACGCGCCCGACGACCGGCCCGCGCCCGCACGGAAACACTACGCGAGACGACCACGTACGTACACTACTGACGTGCTATCACGATCATACCGCACCGCTGTCCTACCGCGGCTCGCTGCTCACCGACGCGCCCGACGACCGGCCCGCGCCCGCACGGAAACACTACGCGAGACGACCACGTACGTACACTACTGACGTGCTATCACGATCATACCGCACCGCTGTCCTACCGCGGCTCGCTGCTCACCGACGCGCCCGACGACCGGCCCGCGCCCGCACGGAAACACTACGCGAGACGACCACGTACGTACACTACTGACGTGCTATCACGATCATACCGCACCGCTGTCCTACCGCGGCTCGCTGCTCACCGACGCGCCCGACGACCGGCCCGCGCCCGCACGGAAACACTACGCGAGACGACCACGTACGTACACTACTGACGTGCTATCACGATCATACCGCACCGCTGTCCTACCGCGGCTCGCTGCTCACCGACGCGCCCGACGACCGGCCCGCGCCCGCACGGAAACACTACGCGAGACGACCACGTACGTACACTACTGACGTGCTATCACGATCATACCGCACCGCTGTCCTACCGCGGCTCGCTGCTCACCGACGCGCCCGACGACCGGCCCGCGCCCGCACGGAAACACTACGCGAGACGACCACGTACGTACACTACTGACGTGCTATCACGATCATACCGCACCGCTGTCCTACCGCGGCTCGCTGCTCACCGACGCGCCCGACGACCGGCCCGCGCCCGCACGGAAACACTACGCGAGACGACCACGTACGTACACTACTGACGTGCTATCACGATCATACCGCACCGCTGTCCTACCGCGGCTCGCTGCTCACCGACGCGCCCGACGACCGGCCCGCGCCCGCACGGAAACACTACGCGAGACGACCACGTACGTACACTACTGACGTGCTATCACGATCATACCGCACCGCTGTCCTACCGCGGCTCGCTGCTCACCGACGCGCCCGACGACCGGCCCGCGCCCGCACGGAAACACTACGCGAGACGACCACGTACGTACACTACTGACGTGCTATCACGATCATACCGCACCGCTGTCCTACCGCGGCTCGCTGCTCACCGACGCGCCCGACGACCGGCCCGCGCCCGCACGGAAACACTACGCGAGACGACCACGTACGTACACTACTGACGTGCTATCACGATCATACCGCACCGCTGTCCTACCGCGGCTCGCTGCTCACCGACGCGCCCGACGACCGGCCCGCGCCCGCACGGAAACACTACGCGAGACGACCACGTACGTACACTACTGACGTGCTATCACGATCATACCGCACCGCTCTGTAGCGCTACAGACACTAATGATTATTTTCTTCGCTGGGGCGGAAAAGACGCACTGCCAATCGCCGCACCGCAGTGCACGGTGTCTCTTAGTTCCATCTCTGCTAGCTAACCTTATGCCGTCGGAGCTTCGACGATTAGTATTAGGATGTACTTTTGCAGGTACGGGATCCGAAAGTGCGTTCGAAGTAATCGAAGAAAGAATAGTATCTGCAGAAAACTGCATTTCTTTTAGCGCAATCTTTTTTTCCAAGATTATTCTAAATTTTGTTCCAAGATGGAAACTAACAAAGTACTTGTTTGTTCCAGGTGGTCAGAACGACGACGAGGAAGGCGAAGAGAATGCAGAGTCTGATCAGGAGCAGCCCGGGTGAGCGAGACAGTCGTACGATACTTAGATGTAGCTAGACCGTAATGTTAGATAGTAAGATGTATTGACACCAAATAAATAGGTGCAGAGGGCCCGCTCCTAACAGACATTTGAACATATAGGTGGTAAAAGTTACGTATAAGTGAAACGAATCGGTCGTGAACTATTCTATGGCAAATTGCACGCACTGTCTTAGAGTGGACCTTCTATTCTTATATATTTTGTGGTATCAGTCTGTTGAAGTACTATATTATAATTATATATATTTTTTATTTTGTCAGTCCGATGTCTTCAATGTGTTGTGGTAAACTGGAGGAGGATAAGGGAGACGTCACATAAATACGTCAATTTTGCAATATTTTTATGCAATTGGCTAACTAACCACTCTATAATGATATTTTAATAACATGATTGTTAAGATTGTGATTGTACTGGGAGTCTATTTTACGTTTAATTTAATTATTACATTAATGTTTATTGAATTTTAATTATTATAAAATGATGATGTTACATAATGAATTTGGGCCTTATAGTCGTAAGTGTAAGTATAATATTAGTGTAAGATAACAGTGGCTCTTGGAGAGGTTGAGGACATGTTATGTTGATTATTATGTATTGTGTAATAGTAGTTCGTGTAAACTAAGTAGTTAGATATGTGCGCAGTCTATAACACATCATTGATTGTAATTTACTATGGTATGTGACCTTATCAAAAAAGGATTTTAGATATATTTGCTAAATAAATGATTTTTATTTCTGTAAATAAATCTGTTACAGATTACAAGTCAATGTAATGTTTTTTATAAAAATATAAGTAATTCCGTATCTATCAGACTCTCTCAGAACCTAAACGAGTAGCATATCAGTCGCGATGTGAAATGTTATGGCCAAATACTAAAACGTTTAATTAATATTATTAATACTTTATATTATAATAATATTAATACTTTAAGTCTCGCGCTGTCACTTTAAGGCGAAGTGACAGTGACAACACGAAGTTACCGGTAACTTACATTAAAACAAAATGGTTGATGTTAGACTGCGCACCGAATGTAATATTGTTTTTATCAGCGACGTATAGAGTAGTTAGTAAGTAAGATCTATTTTTATAATAAATTATATTTATTATATACTGACATGTTTTATTATACTATATCCACTTAACCACACAACTACAACTCGAGTTACACTTAGGGCTCAAACGCACTAGCGGCTGGCCGTGACGCTGCGTGCCGTTACGGTTGGCCGCAGTATATACGGTCTGCCGCAACGGAGCGCCGTATTCCGGCTAACCGTATCGTCTCGGTTCTGTAACGGTCCGCCGCATTTCGTCGTCAGTGCTTCTAGAAATGTTGGACATGATGGACGTAGAAGAAGTTGCTGTGGTTATTTATTTAAATTATCGCGGAAAACGTCGTCGTAAAAATAAACATCGATTTTGGATACACACGACATGATAGCAAAGAGTTTAAGAGCGCGGGAAGCACTTGCGGCTAACCGCGCCGAGTGCGTTGAGGGGGTGCGGTGCGCCGCTACATGCAACCGGTGCGGTCCACCGCAGCTCCAAGACAACCGGAGCGGTTGACGGCTGTCCGCAAGTCAGTGCATTGGTATCAAGCGGTTTCATATCAAAGTTGAAGTGCGCCCAACCGCAACGGTACGCCGCGTCACGGTCAGCCGCTGGTGCTTTTGTGCTCTTAGCACATACTGTTGTCGATTCTGTTACACATTTTGACACTAGGTACTAAACTAGACTAAACGCAACTGTCACTTCCTTTTTCTATTGAAACAGAAAGAAACAAACACCCTTTAGTCCTCCTTCCTTTAGTTCCTTTAGTCCTGTCCAAGTGCGCAACGTAATCGTTACCACTATCTAAGTATCTATATCTAACTTCATACTCTATACAATCAGACAATACGAGTTATTGTACGAAGCCGGCGACGCCGGGGGAAAACTGTCCCACGCTGCTCTATTGTAACTCGGGACATGACCTACGCACTGCTTATATTATTATTTGTATCGTGATAATCCGTTAAAAACGGCAAAAAATTATAAATAGGTATTTCTCAGACTTGCGTCACCGTGGGGAAATCGCTTAACACCGAACCCTACGATTAATGGTGAGTGTGATCTAATTGATACACAAGTATAATTATGTTACTGCTCATCCTTCTGGAATTTTTTAATATTATGTGACGACCTCACTGGGGTATGCAACTGTGGAACTAATGGCGTCACTTTCGATTGTTCCTATGCCATCTTATTGGTTGCAATGTGTTTGACATTATTGCTAATATGAATTTGATGGTTCGGATTGGTTCAAATAACTAAGTATGGAGGTGCTGCCATCTGCTTTTATTTTGCGTTGCCTGCCTTCCCCATTGCGTAGTGCGTGATCGTGGGTTCTAATGTACAAAGTTCCGTTATCATTTGATAGACCATTTGTGTCAGTCCAAGCATAAAGGGTCCAGTGGTGGGGTATTGAGCTAAGACTAGATTCGGTATTTAGAATGGATTGAAAAAATAATCAAAAAGTGGCACAGCTTTGTTTTATCAGACATTTGAAGTTGAAATTCTGAAAAAGCTTGATTTGAGAAAAAGCATTATGAATGTTTGAGTGAAACAAAAACACACTTCTACTTGCTTGTTACATAGATTTTTATTTATTATTGTAGATTGACATATTCTCTGTGGAATCAATTTATAATTATACTACTAACATCAAAACATTAACAATTATTATTGAAATAAAGGAAGGATACACAGTCTATTAAAAAGGTCCACTTGCCGATATTTAATAAAAAGTTAGTAATTGCGAGAGCAATTAACAATAAAAAACTAAAATTAAATATTCTTTCTCTATTTAGGAACTAACAAAATAACAAGACAGGTTTTTTTTTAATATTATTGCAACAGAATAATGATTATTTTAGCCACTGGTACCTTTTATGAAATTACGTAAAAGGTACCAGTTAAACACAAAACTTATTCTATTTGGGACTCCAACTTACGTTTAGGACAAAAATAAATTCCTCCTTGCACCTGATTTCTATGACCAACCTGTTTGCAGTACGAACATGTTGGTTTTTGTCGAGTACTTTTTTCAGTTGTTGATTTCTGAAAAGAGTACTCGACAGATGTTGTTGGGACAGAGTTGTGGTCTTTTAGAATTCTAGACGAACTTGGTTCATCAACATTTGGAATGGGTTTCGGGCATAAAATGTCTTTAGATTCTTCACTTACAAATTCACGAATCTTATTATAAAGATACGATTTTTTTTCGTACGTCATGCCTGCAGGGGATTTTTCCGAAGGAAAACTGTATACTTTATTGGGGTTCAAAACCTTTGATACAGTTGGTTGACTGTCAGTATGTTTTTCGTAACATACCATGTGCCCTCTTTTATCTTCATTTGTTTCAAAATGACAAAAATGCAGAAGTTGGTTAATGGTTACAATCAGGTTGAAAAAAATTTGCCCATTCGTCAGTTTTCACAAAAGTTTCTCCTTTCTCATCACCAGTAAGAACAGCTACTATAGATTTTGTTTTCGGACAAGCTTGAACAGCAGCTGCAAGAACATCCTTTAAGTTATTGCATTCCCATTTTCTAAAACTTTTTTTGAATAGACCGAAATACATGTCGGGAGCAAACTTCGTATGACCCACGGGAAGGAAAGATATACGAAAACTTCGGTGTCGGCCTGTTAGAACTCGCCATTGTTGCATAACATAGTTATTTTTATTCTGTCCGGTACAATTATCTGCGTGACAAACGACATCTTTTTCGCCTATACCAAAATATTCGAAAAAATGATGTAGCATTGAAATTATTACATTAGCTTCCTTCCCAGTAGCACAGGGTTCAGGAATTACGTACAAAACGAACTTTCTCAATGGCTCTGCAGCAACACCAAATAAACTGACTTTAAATACGGAAAAAAAATACAGTGGCCCGGTTTGTTGTGAACTGTGCGGCAAATGCACCTGTTGGGCAAAATCAAAAGAGTAATGCATGACTTTTTACACGTAGTTTCAACATTTTAATCTTAAAATATAATTAAATTATTTAAAAGTGATCAGTACGGGGTATTGAAACGTATTTTATTCCAAGAATATCGACATGCCGACCACTGGTACCTTTTTAGTAAACTTTTTTCATTAAGTTTCTGGTACTTAGAAACATCGTATATAGTCATTTACTATATGAAATTGTAGATAATTGAGCATTTATTAATAACCAATTAAAATTGCGAAATGCAATTTTTATACCCAAATTTACAAAACCTCATATCTCGGAAACTAAATGCCGCGCACTGGACCCTTTTCGCTTGGACTGACACATTTTATTAGGTACGCGTAATTTGATACATAACACTTGATGTAAAAAAAGTTATTTCAAATAAATAAAGGCTTCTAAAGGGTTCGGTGTAAAAATTACAGGTAAATCAGGCTCTAAACCGCGTAGTTGTCGTGCCGGTGATCACGGGCCGTATAAAAGGAGCGTCGAATTGTTCGACAGACACAGGTCAATTACCTTCTGTAGGAGGGCACCAATCAAAGTCGCCACCCTGTTGTTTGTATCGACCTCCGCTAGGCCTCCCTCCCCTGGGGGACCCCCAGTTACCTGGGTAACTGGGGGTCTCACCCGGTTGGGGTCAGGTCGCTCGCGTGGCGGGAAACACTTCAGGCGCCCCTACAGAAAAACCAATAGCAGTCACACACCGGCCGCCCCGCGGAGCTAACCTCCGCGGATTAGGCGAATACAATAAGGCTCAAAACGAGCCGCCTCTATGACCGGCCTGTATTAACGGGTTGCGTTTTGTCCCTACGGGAAGGGGGCCAAAGCCCCGACCCCGTCTCCTCGCGCCCCTTGCGGGGCGCTGAGACGACCATGTTTCGTTCGTTTCGACAGACACAGTCGCAAGATAGCCTCAGTAGAAGCAACAACAACAATAAAGGAAGCCGAACCCTCTTTATTGAAGGACTCCCCGCTTAAATCTCTTTGTAGTGCGCATTACAGGGAATGCTGGACGAAATTTCACTAGCGAGGGTCGGGATCAGGTTACGGCGCGAATCCGGGCCCCTTCCCAGTAAGCAAGGAACGTTCCCATGATTGTTGTCCCAGGAAGGCGGCCGGTGGATATCACCTTCACCACGCACGCCCTGTCCGAAACATAAGTTGATAGGTGTAATTTAATTTAAAGTTTATTTTCTTCTTTCTAGAGCATTCAAATAAAAGCTTGTTTGAAAAATGTTTTTTTACTGTTAATTTATACAGCATAGCTTTCATGTTAAACTTGAATTACTATTAACATGAAAGTGAATTGTGCTACAATATCGCATTGGGTCTAGCCTGTAAGGATATTTGTATGTTTGGAGTACTTAAATAAATATATGTGGATTTTAATTTATTTTATCATATTTTTTAGATTTGGATTTATAAGTTGTAGATAATTGTAATGTTATAGTATTTTGTTTATTTCGATCTTAATTAATATTTGTTTAGAAATTTTTTCATGCCTGTTTGAGGACGAGAGGTATTTGGTAAGTGTGATGTCTGTGCTATATTTGGTGTACTTGAGATGTAAGTATAACATGTGCAGCGCGCGCAAGCGAGGGCGCGCGCGCGGTCGCCGCCGCCGCGAGCCGCCTGCTGCGCCCCGCAAGCGCGCACGGCGCCGCGTGACGTCACACACTCCGGACACTCCACCCAGGTAACATTTGGTGTACTTGAGATGTAAGTATAACATGTGCAGCGCGCGCAAGCGAGGGCGCGCGCGCGGTCGCCGCCGCCGCGAGCCGCCTGCTGCGCCCCGCAAGCGCGCACGGCGCCGCGTGACGTCACACACTCCGGACACTCCACCCAGGTAACATTTGGTGTACTTGAGATGTAAGTATAACATGTGCAGCGCGCGCAAGCGAGGGCGCGCGCGCGGTCGCCGCCGCCGCGAGCCGCCTGCTGCGCCCCGCAAGCGCGCACGGCGCCGCGTGACGTCACACACTCCGGACACTCCACCCAGGTAACATTTGGTGTACTTGAGATGTAAGTATAACATGTGCAGCGCGCGCAAGCGAGGGCGCGCGCGCGGTCGCCGCCGCCGCGAGCCGCCTGCTGCGCCCCGCAAGCGCGCACGGCGCCGCGTGACGTCACACACTCCGGACACTCCACCCAGGTAACATTTGGTGTACTTGAGATGTAAGTATAACATGTGCAGCGCGCGCAAGCGAGGGCGCGCGCGCGGTCGCCGCCGCCGCGAGCCGCCTGCTGCGCCCCGCAAGCGCGCACGGCGCCGCGTGACGTCACACACTCCGGACACTCCACCCAGGTAACATTTGGTGTACTTGAGATGTAAGTATAACATGTGCAGCGCGCGCAAGCGAGGGCGCGCGCGCGGTCGCCGCCGCCGCGAGCCGCCTGCTGCGCCCCGCAAGCGCGCACGGCGCCGCGTGACGTCACACACTCCGGACACTCCACCCAGGTAACATTTGGTGTACTTGAGATGTAAGTATAACATGTGCAGCGCGCGCAAGCGAGGGCGCGCGCGCGGTCGCCGCCGCCGCGAGCCGCCTGCTGCGCCCCGCAAGCGCGCACGGCGCCGCGTGACGTCACACACTCCGGACACTCCACCCAGGTAACATTTGGTGTACTTGAGATGTAAGTATAACATGTGCAGCGCGCGCAAGCGAGGGCGCGCGCGCGGTCGCCGCCGCCGCGAGCCGCCTGCTGCGCCCCGCAAGCGCGCACGGCGCCGCGTGACGTCACACACTCCGGACACTCCACCCAGGTAACATTTGGTGTACTTGAGATGTAAGTATAACATGTGCAGCGCGCGCAAGCGAGGGCGCGCGCGCGGTCGCCGCCGCCGCGAGCCGCCTGCTGCGCCCCGCAAGCGCGCACGGCGCCGCGTGACGTCACACACTCCGGACACTCCACCCAGGTAACATTTGGTGTACTTGAGATGTAAGTATAACATGTGCAGCGCGCGCAAGCGAGGGCGCGCGCGCGGTCGCCGCCGCCGCGAGCCGCCTGCTGCGCCCCGCAAGCGCGCACGGCGCCGCGTGACGTCACACACTCCGGACACTCCACCCAGGTAACATTTGGTGTACTTGAGATGTAAGTATAACATGTGCAGCGCGCGCAAGCGAGGGCGCGCGCGCGGTCGCCGCCGCCGCGAGCCGCCTGCTGCGCCCCGCAAGCGCGCACGGCGCCGCGTGACGTCACACACTCCGGACACTCCACCCAGGTAACATTTGGTGTACTTGAGATGTAAGTATAACATGTGCAGCGCGCGCAAGCGAGGGCGCGCGCGCGGTCGCCGCCGCCGCGAGCCGCCTGCTGCGCCCCGCAAGCGCGCACGGCGCCGCGTGACGTCACACACTCCGGACACTCCACCCAGGTAACATTTGGTGTACTTGAGATGTAAGTATAACATGTGCAGCGCGCGCAAGCGAGGGCGCGCGCGCGGTCGCCGCCGCCGCGAGCCGCCTGCTGCGCCCCGCAAGCGCGCACGGCGCCGCGTGACGTCACACACTCCGGACACTCCACCCAGGTAACATTTGGTGTACTTGAGATGTAAGTATAACATGTGCAGCGCGCGCAAGCGAGGGCGCGCGCGCGGTCGCCGCCGCCGCGAGCCGCCTGCTGCGCCCCGCAAGCGCGCACGGCGCCGCGTGACGTCACACACTCCGGACACTCCACCCAGGTAACATTTGGTGTACTTGAGATGTAAGTATAACATGTGCAGCGCGCGCAAGCGAGGGCGCGCGCGCGGTCGCCGCCGCCGCGAGCCGCCTGCTGCGCCCCGCAAGCGCGCACGGCGCCGCGTGACGTCACACACTCCGGACACTCCACCCAGGTAACATTTGGTGTACTTGAGATGTAAGTATAACATGTGCAGCGCGCGCAAGCGAGGGCGCGCGCGCGGTCGCCGCCGCCGCGAGCCGCCTGCTGCGCCCCGCAAGCGCGCACGGCGCCGCGTGACGTCACACACTCCGGACACTCCACCCAGGTAACATTTGGTGTACTTGAGATGTAAGTATAACATGTGCAGCGCGCGCAAGCGAGGGCGCGCGCGCGGTCGCCGCCGCCGCGAGCCGCCTGCTGCGCCCCGCAAGCGCGCACGGCGCCGCGTGACGTCACACACTCCGGACACTCCACCCAGGTAACATTTGGTGTACTTGAGATGTAAGTATAACATGTGCAGCGCGCGCAAGCGAGGGCGCGCGCGCGGTCGCCGCCGCCGCGAGCCGCCTGCTGCGCCCCGCAAGCGCGCACGGCGCCGCGTGACGTCACACACTCCGGACACTCCACCCAGGTAACATTTGGTGTACTTGAGATGTAAGTATAACATGTGCAGCGCGCGCAAGCGAGGGCGCGCGCGCGGTCGCCGCCGCCGCGAGCCGCCTGCTGCGCCCCGCAAGCGCGCACGGCGCCGCGTGACGTCACACACTCCGGACACTCCACCCAGGTAACATTTGGTGTACTTGAGATGTAAGTATAACATGTGCAGCGCGCGCAAGCGAGGGCGCGCGCGCGGTCGCCGCCGCCGCGAGCCGCCTGCTGCGCCCCGCAAGCGCGCACGGCGCCGCGTGACGTCACACACTCCGGACACTCCACCCAGGTAACATTTGGTGTACTTGAGATGTAAGTATAACATGTGCAGCGCGCGCAAGCGAGGGCGCGCGCGCGGTCGCCGCCGCCGCGAGCCGCCTGCTGCGCCCCGCAAGCGCGCACGGCGCCGCGTGACGTCACACACTCCGGACACTCCACCCAGGTAACATTTGGTGTACTTGAGATGTAAGTATAACATGTGCAGCGCGCGCAAGCGAGGGCGCGCGCGCGGTCGCCGCCGCCGCGAGCCGCCTGCTGCGCCCCGCAAGCGCGCACGGCGCCGCGTGACGTCACACACTCCGGACACTCCACCCAGGTAACATTTGGTGTACTTGAGATGTAAGTATAACATGTGCAGCGCGCGCAAGCGAGGGCGCGCGCGCGGTCGCCGCCGCCGCGAGCCGCCTGCTGCGCCCCGCAAGCGCGCACGGCGCCGCGTGACGTCACACACTCCGGACACTCCACCCAGGTAACATTTGGTGTACTTGAGATGTAAGTATAACATGTGCAGCGCGCGCAAGCGAGGGCGCGCGCGCGGTCGCCGCCGCCGCGAGCCGCCTGCTGCGCCCCGCAAGCGCGCACGGCGCCGCGTGACGTCACACACTCCGGACACTCCACCCAGGTAACATTTGGTGTACTTGAGATGTAAGTATAACATGTGCAGCGCGCGCAAGCGAGGGCGCGCGCGCGGTCGCCGCCGCCGCGAGCCGCCTGCTGCGCCCCGCAAGCGCGCACGGCGCCGCGTGACGTCACACACTCCGGACACTCCACCCAGGTAACATTTGGTGTACTTGAGATGTAAGTATAACATGTGCAGCGCGCGCAAGCGAGGGCGCGCGCGCGGTCGCCGCCGCCGCGAGCCGCCTGCTGCGCCCCGCAAGCGCGCACGGCGCCGCGTGACGTCACACACTCCGGACACTCCACCCAGGTAACATTTAGCTTACTTATTTCTAATAGGGTAGTATTTAAACGAGTGACTGTAAATTAAAGTTTTAAGTGACAAAAATAATTAATTTATGTTATAGTATTACTAAGTGAGGGACTGACTGCGAGTGACGAAAAATCAACAGAACAGCAACTTCAAACACTAATTTGAGTTACTTAAAATACAAAATGAGAAGCTTCATAATATGTGAGCGGCCTAATATTTGCTCGAGTGTCAACGTTACGTCCTGCATTTTTTTCAATATTTGCCTTTGCAAAAGAGGAAATCTGGCGCTTGGCGGCCGCTGCCGCGGCACGCTCGCTACGCTCGCTCGCCTTCGTGCGTTGCGTGGTCGCAGTTCTAACCTAACCTAACCTAGACGTTACGAATTTGACAAACTGTTTATAATATTGAAGTTGCCCTCTCTGTATTTCTAGTCGCTCACTTAGTAATTCAGTCGCACGGCTAGAATTTTAATATCTGAAATGGATTAATCACAACCCACTTTTTGTAAGGTCGTTCCGGATTTTATTATTAATCAATTTTTGTCGTTAGTTTAGTTAATTTTTCGCTTACTCAAATTCTTACCGCTCAAGTTATTAAAACAGTATTTCTCATCAGTCGCTAAGTTTTTTTTTTATTCGATCGTTTTATAATTCCCCTTTCTAATAGTGGACAGCGATAACCTGAATTGTTCGATTGAAGTATTCCCATTTGAGCACCTACCTATGCATTGAGCACCAAAGGTATTCCCATTTGAGCACCAATCAATATACTAGCTTAGTGCTCAATGGGGAACAATAAAAAATATTCAACTTTATCACCTTTTGAGCACCTACGGTGCGGTAGTTTCTAGTGATGGGCTGTATAATAAAACATCGATAAAAATTCAGGCAGGACTTTTATTATCATATTAATTTTAGGAAACTACGTTTGGCGTTGATGACGTCATTTTGGCTCTCAGGTACGGTGTGACAAAAAGCATCAACAATTAAACTACCGATTTGATTTTGGGGCATGGATTTTATTAGCCAATCTTGCAATACATTTACGTATTATTATCTATATCAAGGAAATAAGGAGGAGGGCAGCGGGCGGGGCCTCGCATTCCAGAGATGCGTCAAGTTAATGTGACCGCGTAGTACCTAAGTAATTATTATTAAAATCACAATCAGCCTTATGTTATTTTCTAGGTACCTCACATCTCCAGCAGAGATTTGAGGTACATAGAAAATATGTTTTTGTGTTTTAATAGAGTTTAGTGTTGCTTTCTACATATTTTATAAGTTTAGGTTTTTAAGTATTAGCCCTAAGTTGATTTTCAATTTATCTGGTGTGTGTTTGCAGCCCACTATTGTATTGGGGTGATCCTGTAAAGATAGTGTGTAAATTTAATAATATTAAAAAAAACCTTGCAAATAGCCGGTCAACTCCATGAAGCTTCTCTTTCTGAAGAGACTGGATTATATATTTTGGAAATTAGGCAAATCAGTGGTTAAATCGAGACCTCGATCTTTTAAAATATTCGCTTTGTTTTTGTAAATTGTTGGAATACGCTCATGGGTTGATGCAGCTTCTTTGTAAAAGTCTTTTATAGCTTCCTTTACTTGTATATCGCCGCTGTTTTGGGTTTGACAGCTGTGTTCTGTCATTTATAGTATATCTCTATTTCCATTGATAGTCAAGAACCCGTGACAAGATTTATCCAAGCACCGCCATAATTCACTTCCTCCTTTGTAACTTTTGAACTTTCTGAATTGTCTTTTTTCGTATTATTGGCCCACCTCTTTTACTGCTAGTGTAGCATATGGCTCCATTTTTATTACTTGGACCAGGTTTGGGCTCCATTGTTTACATTAATTCGTCACTCACATATTACACTAAGTAAAATTTTCTACACGAAAAAACTTATCACTCTATAAGTCACGTCGGAATGCACCATCATTAGATAATAATAGAAAATATTTGCAAACAATACGAGTTAAGACGTAAACAAGTTCCGGAACAGTTCGGTTTCATTCGTCATACTTCGGGTTACTCGCGATATCCCGACGAACGGTAAGGGTGGAGCGCGCGCCGCCGCGCCGCGCCAGTCCTTTACGGCCCTCTCAACGTAACTACTCTTCATAATAATGAAAACACCGATTTCTTTTGTTAGTGTTACAGCCTACAATTGGTTTGGGGATAGATACAATTAAAATTGAGGAAACTTATTGTGATATTAACAATAAATGATTAAGTGGTAATTTAGTGGGCGCCTGTGATTGTGAAGATTTTTATCTGGAAACGCACCCACGATACAGGAAAAATTCTAGTGTGGGGCAAAGATTTATTTAAGAAAAATAATTTAATAAAAAAATTAAATAACCCTTGATTCAAAAAACACCTCTAAAAGTAAAAAAATATAATGTGTTTGTTGGCACTTTAACTTTATTAAAAGTACCTAATAACATTTTTAACAGACTTCCAAAAAAGGTTCTAAATTATTTCAAAAAGGTTCTGAATTAGGTTTTGTTTTTTTTTGTTTTTAATGTTGGTTACCTCATAACTCCGTCATTTATAAAACGATAAAGATAAAAAAAATATTTGAAAGGATATACTTCCAGATTGGTCCCATTTAGATTTGGTGAAGATCTGATGAAGAACTTCGGAGATAGACAATATAACTCCTCAATGACGAACAGTACGCATAATGTGATGATGTGATTATGTTACGAGCAGTGTCTTTAGTAGGTCCAACCATGATTTAATTAAGGCCACTAAAACGAAAAAAATAAAAAAATTAACAGTTTCAGAAGTCGGTGCTAATCCACGCTGAACCAAATTGAAGGCACCGACTTCTAAAACTTAATTTTATAATATGGTGATTATTTTATTCTTATCATCGTTTTTTTGAAGTCGGTTTTATTTGTGTAAAAAAGGTTTTGATCCAAGAGTTCGTCGCGTCGGGGATCGCTAAGTAAATTATCATTACAAAGCTTTTTTTGTATCCTGTTTTTTATTTTTTTTATTTATCGGTCCCCGACGCGACGACGCATGGATCAAAATATTATTAGGTATTTATAATAAAGCTAAAGGGCCAACAAACATCCTATTTTTTACTTTTTAGAGGTGTTTTTTGTGTTGAGAATTATTTTAATTACTAATTTAATTTTTGTTTCATACTTTATAAATTTCTAGTAGACATCATCATCTATCTAACACCTACTCATTGAGACCATTCTTATGAGCCCAAACACGCTATTTCTGCTATAAGTTGCTGAGGGGTTGGGTATCCCGCAGACTGCTTGATGCTGCAGCATCAGCTCAAGGTTGCCATGTTTTGGAAATACCACCGAAGTAACAGTACACCATTTTTCAAATCAATTGGACCTGTGAAAGTTGGTAAGACCCTTTTGTCAAGTAGGAAATGAGCTGATGATCTTCAAACGTCTGAACAGATCTTCATAAATTGTAGCTAAGAACCATCTCGATTACATCAGCTTGCAAACAAAAAAAACGCATCAAAATCGGTCCATTCGTTTGGAAGCTACGATGCCACAGACAGACACACAGATACACGCGTTAAACTTATAACACTCCTCTTTTTGTTTGGGGTTAAGAATACCCCCCCCCCCCTAACTCCGAAGTGTGCAAAGCGAAAAATCTTGAATAAATAGAGGTTATGGAGGTTTATGTAAATATTACAGGAAAAATAAAAAGACGTCTATATCTAGCAACGTTTTTTAGAAATCAACAAAACTATTTTACAAACAAACTTAGTTACCTATATGGTTCCAAAAAAGTTAAAATTTTATTCTGAAAATGGAACAAGTATTTCGTTCAACGGTATGAAACCCTTAGTAAACTTTTATTTTAATTTTGATAACCCCTAAGTAAACTTTTATATAATATGTTTTTATTAAATTATAACATTCTGCAATAAAACTGCTGATTTTTATCGATATGATTTATTATACACCCCATCACTAGAAGCTACTGCACCGTATAATAGGTGCTCAATGGGCATTAAAATCAAATTTTATATTTTGTTCCCCTTTGAGCACCACGTTAAAATATTGATTGGTGCTCAAAAGGGAATACCTTTGGTGCTCAATGCATAGGTGCTCAATGCATAGGTGCCCAAAACATAGGTGCTCAAACGGGAATACTTCGTTCGATTGACTGAAACGCTACTGCGTTTTAATAACTTATGTAACATAATATTACAAAAAAGCATACTATAGTAGCGTTAATCCTTACTATCTATCTCTCACGCTTTTGCACGTCTACACTCTTCGGACGATTATTTTTAGGTATCACTAATATCTCTTATTGTATTGTTGTTTGTGTTTTCGTCTTCTATGCGTTCACGCATTGTTCATCCGATTGAATTAAAACTTTGTATAAGTACAGTTGTTGGCATTTACACGAAATTTTCTGACATAGTATCTACCATCAACGTACATAGATACGTGGCATATGAGTCGTATCGGATAATTGTACTTCCTATGCGGACGGAGCCGCGAGGGCACAGCTAGTACCTGTTCTATAAAATACTTAAGTTTTTTTATGTCAGAAAGTTTAGCGCATTTGCCATCAACAACTAAACAAAGAAGAGTAAGGGAACGTACCCATACTAAGAGACGCATTTTTTAAAAAAATTACCCCACTCCCCCCTCAGTGACCACCCGTTGTATATGCCAATACACCCCCCCCCTCCCACTCTATCTTACACGTAGTAATTCATAAATATGGTTTTTAATTCACCATTTGCAAACAGAAAGTTAAATAATAATAATTTGGTCAGTGTTGCCACCTGTGAGTTTAAAAAGCGCTAAACGCTGGGCGCCATATTTGAATATAGCTCGAAAAAGCGTGAGATTTCCCTAGAGGACATTGAGTACGTGACGAAAACCTAAGTCGCCCCCCCCCCCCGCCCCTGTGGCCAAGCGTGGTATTTTGAAGACTCCCCTCCTCCCCGAATGGGTCACGTAGTATGGGTACGTTTCCTAACCCACATCGTTCTGCCTAGCTTTTTCCCCAACTATGTTGGGGTCAGCTTCTAGTTTAACCAGATGCGGCTGAATACCAGTACCTATTTAACACGGAGCGACTGCCATCAGACCCCCGTAACCCAGTTACTGGGCAATGCCTATATCCTAAGGTTAGACCGGTTGTCAGAGGTAGTAGAATAATACATTATACAAACATACCTACTTACATGTTTAACCGACTTCAAAAAAAGAGGAGGTTCTCAATTCGACTGTATGTGCTCTTATTTTTGTATGTTTGTTCCGCGATGTCTTTCCGATGGATCAATGTCAATCTACTTAAAACAGTTAAATCACATGCGAAAAATCTATGTGACTTATTATCGCGCATTGTGTAGCGAACCTTCTGTATCGAAACTGTCTGTTTATGCGATAGTGTACCAGTGTGTGCGTTGCGCAGGTCGGGGCACGCGCGCGACCTGCTCGTGCAAGCTCTCGTGCACTGCGCGAACAAACGGTAACTATAGATATTCTAACTATTCTCTCTGTACTGTGAACTGGCAGTTGTGTGTGTGTGAGCCGAACGGCTTATACCAGAAGCTTGAGCTGAAAATCATAAGATAGCGACTACTTTTAAAAAGGAATTTTACAAGTTCGATAAGGTGGTGAAAACGGGACGAAATCACTCATCACGCTGACGAAGGAGTCAGCGGCAGCTTGTATTGTGTAAATGTCAACTTTTTGCATGTTGTTTTCGATAAGGAAGGCCTCTTCATTTCTTCCCGTCGGTGTTGCGCAAGACATACCTTTGCCAAGTAGTTTAGTAGCATCTTCTGATCTCATCATAACTTCATCTTGTGTCTTGTAAAGTTACTTGGGTCAGACCTACGCAAATTCTGCATAAAACTTAAAAAAACACAGCCTTACCACAAGATCTTGTTAAAAAAATTGTTTAGACTAAACGGTGCTTAAACATCGTTTTTATGTAAGAATTTAGACAGTTTTAACAAGTGTCTAAACTTTTATAGTACTATGCGTGCCAAATAAGAATTGGATCGCGCTTGCTACAACTTCACACGATAGCTGTCAAATTGGTACTGCCAGCAAAAAAATACTATGAAAAAAAATGTTATATTTTTTTATTCATAGATTTCATTATTATTTACATTCATTTTTATAAAATGTTACTTTATTGAATTCCATAAATAGATAATTTTGGATAATTTAATAATATTTGGAAACAGTATTCATTAAAGAAATGAACCGATATACATAGTTAACTTCACGAAATGCTACTGGTCACCCTAATATGTCGCCATAATAATAATATAATTACTGTGTAATTAATTTAGCGTAAAATTGATAAGAAATACCAAAAAAGTGAACAAAAATAATTAAACTAAATATAATTTCTTTATTTACTTTTTTGCACACCTTACAGTTTGGTAATGAAGTTCACGAGTATTGCGGAACAAAATGGCGTCTTGACAGTGCTATTCTTATTTGGCACGCATAGTAGATAATACCCATTATTTCGATCACCAATAAGAATCTCGCTATGCGCTTATCAAAGCATGACTAGAACGTTAACACTTGAATATGATTAGCATTATTTTACATTGATCTTGGAGCGAAATGAAGAACGAAAGGAGGTAAGTTTGATGTAACATACGCAGGAGCAGCGAGAGTGGCGGCACATCGCTTACATCTTCCGAGCTGGAACGTGATGCCACATCGCCAGACGCGTGAGCAATGCATGCGTCACCATACGTGTGGAGGAACGCGTATCGTTCCCTCTTGCCCTGGCTACCACCTTTCCTGCACCTATGACAAACTTTTTGATCGACATGAGCGTATACTTGTTACCCTGTATATCATGGACTCACACACGTTATAATTTGTTAAACCGTAAGGTTAGAACATCAAAAAGACAATCGACCATTGTGAAAAGTTTATATGTTTTTATAAAATTGTTTAGCACCAGATAAAGCCACTGTAGGCCAATGTATTGCTACCTGCCGCAAGTTTATTGCAAAATGCACTTCGTTATATTTTTGTATTATGTTTCACTTTACGATTTGTATTGTTTTTCCTACACCTGGTAATATACCTACCTGCCTATTATGACAACAAAACGAAGGCGGCAGGGGTATCCAAAAATACCCCATGTATGTTTCGCGATTTTTTATAGCTTTAGAGTTATTTTTTTTAAATATCCCACTTAAATCCTTACTGTAGATACTTTTTTGAATAACTAGCAGGAATGTTAGGAAGTTTATTATTTTACGTATGAAAGAAACATCTAAGAAGATAATGTCACAAAAAAAGAAAATTAAAATATACCCACTACAAAAATATATGAATTTTTAGAGCCCCACCGGCAGAAAACTCTAAAAATTACAAAAAAGACTCTGAAACTACAAAAAATCGCGGAACATAGGTACATGGGGTATTTTCGAATACCCCTGGGTATGAGGAATTCAGATTTTTCTTTTGGACGGCACTATTTGGACCAACCTGTATATTCCTGTATACAGGAACAATTTGTAGTAGCTATATTGTGCTATGTTCTTTCCGCAGTCTGCGGTCAGCTCCTGATCGTTTAGATATAAGATAATTGTTGCGGACTTGTTACCACGTGCTATTATAAAGAACGATTATTTTACATATGTTGACGGCGTGGACGCACGTAGTTATCGTGTCATCGAAGTGCCTTTTAATGTTAACTTTTGGAGCCTTTTATGTTGTTTGTTGATAGAGTGGTTTTGGTTAAATAAAAGTTTATTCAAATTTAAGATGATCTTTTTTTTTCGTATCTGTGAACAATTTTTTAAAATTTATATCTGTATCGATGGTTATTCTATTTTTTATTGTTTTGGTAAGTACCTAGTTATTATCAATTACGCCTTGCGCGCCTTGCTAAAATCTCCTAATATGTTAAATTGCGAAGTGTAGGTATGTGTAAGTTTTGGCTACACGCAACACAAAATACAACTCGTAAGTACCTACAACTTCCTTCTTTTTTCATAAACAAACCATGTCAACATATTCACTGAATGAAAACCAGCGCCTACGTCTTTGACGTCACTGACTTTCCGTTGCGCTATTGTGTCAATTCTGCAGCTTATATTGCGCAAGCGCGTGTCATGTGAGATGGCAAGATGATGCTCGCGTAATACCCATTAGGAAGTGTAAACACTTATGAATGAGAGATGCGATGTGAGGGAATCCTGCCGTGACAAGGCGGCGCGGCGGCGCGGCGCTTGAGGAAGGAAAACGTCCGTAATAGCAAGTCCAAACAACAAAATAAATAAATATTGAGGAAGGGTGAATGTTTCATGACGCGAGTGTATTTTTGGGAAAAGCAGGATAAAATAATACAAAGGTATTAAGTAGTAGGTATTGCGTAAAACTACAATTTGCTCGGTGTTGTTCATTCTTACATAGTTATTAGAGAAGAAAATTACTGACTGCGGCGCATTGCTAACTGGGCGCCTGCGCAGAGGCACGGCTCCGGGACACTTATTTTTAAGAGATTATTTCAAAAGATACTTAAGTTTATAAGTTAGGTAGGTACGTAGGTACTTACCATATCATTTAGGTAAGTAATATGTGACGTAAACCCAATTGAATTGTCCCATTCTTCTCTCGTGTCTGCATGAGATATAAGTATGAGAATAGCTCATGCCGTGGTGAAAAGATTAGCTAGCAGTGGCGAAGGCTCCTTACAACTCGATTCCTATCGGCTTCCCTTTCGAAATATGGCAAATACTAGTATCTATTATTTTCAATTATCATTTAAACAAATAATTAGGTATTTACGAAGTTACATTGCAGGTATAACATTTGCTTATGAAAGTAACAATCAAAGAAATAAATAAACGCCTACATTTTTTTCGGAGCAAAATGTTGTAATGACGCAAAAGAAAAGTCGGTCAGTCGCGGCAGGAATCCAGTACATTTAATTCATAGTTTCACTTGTAGCGATCGTGACCTTGAGGCAACATAACACCGCTAGATATACGGACGATGGCAAGCCGCGATCCATCGAGTTATTACGATAAGGACAGAGATAGGAAATGCGTACGCCAGAACGAGATAGAAATAATGCTACTGAAGTTCGTAATTTGTTCAGATAGTAATATTTGGATGACAGATTCACAACAGATTTTTTTCGCGCTTGTTTATATTATTGTTTTCACTTGTTCATTTGCATTTGATTTGATATATTCGTATCATAATTTAGAATCTTATAGCATTATTCATGTATTATTTTTGAAATTGATTTATTTGTGTAAACTAGTGATCGTTTTGCGAAGTGATAGTGCAGTAAAAACAAGGTTAGTGGCGTTGTATTATTTGGTGATCGTCTATTTAAATAGGTATTTAGCTAAGTAAGGATTACTAAGATAGTTTTTTTAGTTTGTAGTTTTATTAGAAAGTAGTTATTTAAGTAGTGATTTTGTTATTATTGAGTAAATTCGATACCATGGCGGCATTAGTGAACGTAGAATGCTGTCTG
This sequence comes from Amphipyra berbera, assembly GCA_910594945.2. NCBI lineage: Eukaryota > Metazoa > Arthropoda > Insecta > Lepidoptera > Noctuidae > Amphipyra > Amphipyra berbera. The sequence continues at coordinate 419,753 of OU343135.1, forward strand.
ACAGATTATTTGTTGACTGAGGAAACATCCTTTTCAAAGTTGAGTTTTGAAAATAAAAAACATGTAATTCAGTTAGGCCGTGCTCGCCTTGACATGATTATAAATTACAAACGACGGGATGGTTTTTTCAAACATTTTAACAGTTCTTTGTAAGTACCTACGACAAATACCCTTGGCTTACGGAAAGTTGTAAATTAAATAAAATGTTTTGTTTTCCTTGCATATTATTCTCAGATTCTAGTAGCTTATGGAGCCACACGGGATTTAAAGATATTAATAATCTTTCAATTTCGTCCAAAAAACATGTTCAGACCGAAAAACATATCCGAAGTTGTTTATCTTTGCATGATTTCGGAAATCGTAGGATAGAAACATTTTTTGCGAATACGTATGAAGTTCATAATAGAAAAAAAGTAGATCGGAATAGAAGTTTAACGAAACGGTTCATCGACATAGTAATTATGCTAGGTAAAAAATAATTAGCTTTTCGCGGCCACCACGAAAATCCATTCGATAACCGCGGTAACTATATCGAAACGTTGTTATATTTAAGCAAGTATGATACCGTAATCGATTCGCATTTGGAACAATGTTCCTCAACACAGAATCCCACATTCTCTGGCCTTTCGAGTGATATACAAAGTGATTTAATACAAAGTATCGCATTCGTTTTAAATTAAAGTCTGACATAAATAAGGCTCAGTTTGTATCGGTCATGATTGACGAAACGCCAACAATTGACTAACAAGTCATAGGGAGCAACTAACGGTAATATTTAGGTACCTATTTATCTGAAACTGGAATCGAAGAACGTTTTCTTGGTTTCTATGACGTTAGCGTCAGTCGGACTGCTGATGTTCTTCTTATATCCATCCCCAAACGGCTTTTCTCAAAGCCACTTTTATTATACTTGCAAGACACTGTTTCTATATAGGTATCAGTGCTTACATGTAGGTACCTATAGTGAACGTGAGCTAAAGCCAATTCATCTGTACAAGATTTCGAAGTCAGCCACAGGGCCACAGCTATACGAGTAGTTACTGGAATTCACCCATCACACTTGAGCAAGGTAAGCATTTTTTGGTTCGGCTTCCCTTTTAAGAAAATTCACCCTTCGCCACTGTTAGCTAGTCAGCAAGGATAGTCGCAAGGTTGACTGCCCAAGGTGCGCCGGACGTAGGTATGTACCTACCTAAGTACTTACCTATGTATCGCCACTCGTGGAAGCTCTTTTCATGCACCCCCAATGGTCTCATTATACCTATAGTTAGTGGTTTATTATTAAGACAAGTGAATCGTTTGTGCAATGGTTGCATTTGGTAACACTAATAAATGTTAAATTGAACTTTTTAAGTCATGTATTATTAAAATAAAATCAAAATTATTGTAGGTAGGTATACTGGATGTAAATGTTTTTAAAAGTTCCGTCGTAAACATCAAAAATCAAAAAAAAAAAATCAAAATGTTTATTTCATATCATTTAGGCTATCATTGCATGTCGAGAAGTCTCCATTTAGGCATAGAAAATGCCTGTAGTTGAAGGCTCCGCTCTTCCCTTATATTATAAACATATATTACAAATAGTTTAAATACCAAAAAGAGAAAAATAGGAAAAATAAATAAAAAACAAAATACAATCAATTAATAAGTGTGTGTATGCGCGCGTGTGTGTTTGGGTGTGTGTGTGTGTGGGTGTGTGTGTGTGGGTGTGTGTGTGTGACACATGAAACATACAACGGGAAATAGGCTATTAACTTAGTGGGTGTACCTAATAATTTAGAAATGCTAGAGTATGTAAGCTTTACCACTTTTATTCCTATGCGGCAAAATAATTCGCGGGCGGAGCGTGGGGCGGGGCTAAAACCGCGTGCGCACGCGCATGCCACGCCCCCACAGACCCGCCCTTCTAGCGCCGGCACTAAAGTACGTAGGTAGTAGGTAGGTACAAAGTATTTTCTATTCTGGACTGAAGCAAAAATTCACGTCGTGCGTGACCTTTCGTGAAATTGGTTTTGTTTTTTTATTGTTGGCATAGTGAAAATATTTATGTTTTTACTTTGTGGTCCCGTCCCGTAGTAGATAGGTAGTCTACATAATTATAAAGCAATATCAATTACGTACGGCTGATGGCTAGCGGCCAAGTAGGTTGCGGTATCGCTTAGGCGACATCGCAACTGAGGCGGGCCGCGATGTCGTATGGGAGGCATTGCGGCTGAGGGCTGGAGGCCGCGGCGGGAGAGGAGTGCCGGTATTGCGGTGCGCCGCTCTCCCTACCTTCCGCGGCCTTGACGGGATCGCCACCGTCAGATGGCGGACGCAGTGGGGCCGCAGGGGAAGAGGAGTGTCGGTGTCGTTTGCCGCTCTCCCTATCCTCTGCGGCCGAGACGTGGTAGGCGGCGGGGCCCCTAACCTGACCCGTCGCAGGGGTACCAAGGTTGCCTAGACACGGGGTCGGGCTCGTTTGGTCCCCGGGGTGGTCACGGCGTAGGGGAGAACGGGGTAATGAGAGCTAGCGGCTAATGGGATCTACTACAATTTACACACATAGGAACGTACAAGTACCTACCGCCGAAACGACAGGAACGGCTTCGGGAACGTTCGGTCATGCAACGTAGGTAATCACCGCTGGCCGGCTCAGTGGCACGCGTATGGCGCTGACGAGAAGAAGTTAGTTTTGTGAGTCGTCGTTATAAAAAAATACGAAATCTCACAACCAAAGTGTAGGTACCTACTTAAACTTTTATCATTCTGTTGTGTTTGGTGTTTATTAAGTACTTTATTCTGTTGTGTTTGGTGTTTATTAAGTAGGTACCTACTTTATTTCATAAACTTAACGATGAAAGTGGAAGATAAATGGTTTAGTAATTTTAGTTTTATTAATTTGAGATGTTTACCATTCGGGTAATGGGAGCTAGAAGCGCTCCCATTACCCCACCATGGCTACTATTAGGTATAAGTATACAAGAATTGCTCGTTTAAAGGTAGGTATTAGATTCGTAAATGTGCTAACTGTAGGTAACTACCTACTGCGTTTATTTGTGTAGTATTCATTAGGTACATCCTATAATAAATAGTTTTCTTGTAATGCTAATTTTTGTCCTTGGTTTTAATTTCGGTTGATTCGGTGGCCTAAACTTGAAATGATAAAAAACGTACCGAAATGATAAAAAATCTAATTTCGGTGAGTGCTATGAATTTCGGTGTAGGTAGGTATACCTACTTAATTGTTTAATTTCGGTAGATAGTTTTATCATTTCGGTTGATTATTATTATTAGCTATTACTTTTCCTCACTTGCTCATGTTATCTGAGGTAGTTCATGAAAGCAATATTCATCAGATTCCGTGAAGCAGCCAAAGTCGTTGGATAAATCACTGAAAACACGAATATCGCAACACAACACATTTACTTGCGCCAAAGAGATTAAATATCGGTATACAGGGGCTATTGGAGACATTTTCATAGAAAAACTTTGGACCCATGCTACAGTACAGCCATCTAGTGTTTAATAGTAAAAGTACATTTCAATCTTTCGATCGGTAGGTGACGTGCTATTAATTTGTACCTACTTTGTAGGGGTGTTTATCATTTATCGATAAAGGTTTCCGAGGTTGATATTATGCAATGTGCCTATGTAGTAACAATACTTTAAGTGCGCTATATTTACTCAATTTTATCGACAAAAGCACCCAACATGTGGGGTTGAATACCCACTTAATAATAACCTCCCCCTAAGGATAGAGAAATAGTAGGTAGGTAGTAGGTATTTGGCTCAGATATTTCGACCTCTACGTAGGTACCTATTCAAACACTCGTCGCGCAGATGTGTGATTCTTTTACAGGTGTGTAGAGCAACTCAAACACTGAAAAAGTAACAAAAGACGCGTGTTATATTCTTCAGTTTTTGTATTATTTTAGGACAATTGCAAATAATGTGTAATATTATGTATAAAACGCAGCGGATGGATAGGTACCAATTTCTTTCGTTGCCTTCATTCTGGACGAATTGTATCTACCTATCTGTTTTTCTCTTGGAATATTGATTAGCGGAAACCTACAACAAAAACAACAAATTTAAAAAAATAAGTAATAATAGCTATACTGATAGCTAAATAAATATGATTATATTTGCACTCCAACTGTTTTTAGTGTTCCTTTATTATTTCCCTTTTATTTTTGTCGATAGTATGTACCTACTAATCCATAGGATACCTACACATCTCTATAACAGGTACTCAAACCGTTCTCTTTTGCAAACAACGACCTTTGTTGTTAAAAAGTTTAATTTAAAGGACATGTTATGAAATAGGCTTAAAATAATTTTATTTTTGAACCGCTTACATGTGCGGTTTTTCTGATAGGGAAAACTGTCTAGGACATGCTTACAAAAACCTTTTTTTGTTAAAAGCATTATTTAATTATACAACATTTAAAATCCTGATTTTTTTTTGTTATAGGTAAATCTAATAAACAGATAAAAAACTTAGAAATAAAAATGATATCTATCATTTTTGAAAGCATAATATTTATTCTAATATTAAAATAATATTAAACGGCTTAAATTAAAATAAAATTAATGAATTAACTTAATGGTTTGGATGTATGGCATTGATTCCCTTGTCTCAATAGAATAAAAGAAAATATTTACTGTATGTCAGCAAGGTTGTCACTTCTCATTGTCAGTAATGTGATCAATGTCTAATCATGTCAAAGTTGTCACACAAAATCGCTACCTATCTATTGTTGTTAAAAGCCAGGTCAAATAAAAAAAAACTTAAAACAATGGTACATAGTCAAAAACACAGGAACCACAGTCACAATAACAGACAACAGTTGAATAAGTTGAATTGAATTTGACTTTTTGACAATGACTGACGTTGACAATGACAATAAATGTCATCCAATAGAAGTGTTGCCAGAATTAATAATTATGAATTAACAACTGTGGGTTACAACTTTATTTTTTAATTCTAATTATTTAAATTAAAAAAACAATAGAAAAGTGCTTTTAAAAAAATAAAAAATATATACGAAAGCTCCATATTTTATGTACTTTCATAAAAAAATATCTCTTCTCTGTTCACAGCCAAAGCCCAGCTTCCATACAAAAATATAACATGTCCTTTAAACAAAACAATTAAAAATTACTATACTGATAACTAAATAAACATGATTATATTTGCACTCGACTGTTTTCAGTGTTCCTTTATTATTTCCCTCTTTTTTTGTCGATAGTACAAATCGATAGGATACACATCTCTATAATGGGTACCCAAACTGTTCTCGTTTGAAAACAACGACATCTATTGTTGAATGGTTCATTACAAAATTGACATTTTCTAGAATGTTCAACATCATATTCATATTTTATTGTAGTGCCTTTCAATAGAATCCGCTAATAATGTAAACAAACCAATTTAAACACGATTACTCCGTAATTACTTACATTTGAATATCAATCCTGATCATATTCACATTTCAAGGAACCATACATTGTTCTTACAATCATTTCGACACCAAATGACTTCTTTATGATAGTTAGGTACTTTAATAAAAAATACTCTGACGACGAAAATTTCAATAATTTGTCAAAATGACATATACATTTTTTACTCATCAAAGTCTTGTTTGTCTTTGGAAAGTTAGTGTTGTTCATCGTTGTTACTCACTACTTGACTTTAAAAAGATTTAATCAAATCAAAAATAACTTTAATAATGATGGCTAAACCCGCTGTAACAAAGCCTTTTATAATAACTGTGACCGGTGACACATCAAGTGTTGATAAATCTGACACAAGCGAATGAGTCACAAAAAGTCTAGTATAATATTGATAATATAAGTTCTACCTTGAAATTTGAATTGCTTCATAAGTATTTTGGATTAATTAAAATACTTAGGATGAGGCAATGAACAGTGAGTGAACTCTATGTCAATGATCAATCACTCACTTTGACATAAGTATAGGTACAACACTATGAGCATAGACAATCTTATACAACTGATAGACAACTGTCAAAATATTATCTTGTTTACATTATTGCGCGATTCTATTGAAAGGCACTATAATTATAAACATGTTACCTACGAAAAAAAGCTGCAGACACGTTCCGTTGCTAGACTGGTTCGAGATTTACAGTACCTAAGTACGCAAGTCGGCATTTTTTATATAATAAAGGCACAAAAACATTTTTTTTGAGCAATGACAATGCGACCTCTCATGGGAATTATTGAAAGCTAAACTAGGACCAATTGTCCTCTAACAAGGAACACGAATTTTGATTGATGTCCTGTCTATATATATAGTATTGAATGTCTTTGCCATGTAATAAAGGCGGATCGTTTGACGCCCATTTCCTTAAATTAAAACCACCTCGTTTTAGTAATTCAATTAACTCATGTTGCAATTTCAGCGCAGTGGATACGCTATGGGTCCCATGCAGAAGGTCATCCATGTAGAATGAGTTTTCCAGAATTTTCGTTGCTTCTTGATAATCGCCTCGTTCGTCGTTTCGCCAGCTGTTTCAACGTCATCATTGCTAGGAATGGTGCGTCCTTGATGCCGTAAGTAACGGTTGTCAATTGAAATTCTCGTAGTTTCTGTATTGGACTATCTCTCTAAATGATTTTTTTAAAGATCTGATCTTCTTTGTTTTTTTAAATTTGACGGAACATCTTTTCGATGTCCGCTGTAAAGGCAAACTGATACTGCCTCCACTTTAAAATTAATGATTGAAGGTCTTGCTGTAAATTTTGACCTTCGTACGTAAGGTCTTTTTAACTTTGTCCGCTTGATGTTTTTGATAAGGCGTTGAAAACTTCGAGTAATGACGTAGTCGTAGAGTCATTACGTAGCACAGAGCGATGTGGCAGAAAACACTCAAGACTTCTCTTTAAAAATAGCTGGTTTCATGTGACGCTAGTATGCATTCATTTATACATGATTTATATTCACTGGCAATATTTTCATTTTTTATTAATTTGCGTTCTAAATGCCTAAACTGAGCTGTAGCCTTGTTCTTAGAGTTGCCTTAATGTTCTTGAAATTTGGTTCTGAGATGGGAGCCTTACTTCGTATCTTCCATTCATCATCCTTTTTGTGGTAGACTTGTAAAACCTTATGCATTCCTGATCATCTGATAATAGAGGTGCTGACTCCGATATTTCTTCTGTTTCCCAAAATCTCTGCAACTGATCAACATTAATATGCACGAAATTGCATTGCAATGAGGTCACATTGCCGCACAAGATCCAACCAAGACGAGTTTGCTGAGTAATAGGTGTTGTTTGATCAATTCTGCAGATCCCCACTAAAATAATGTTTGAATATAATATGTCAACGCCGAACAAAATGTCTACAGGGCGACTAACGTTAAAGTCGGGGTCAGCAAGAAATATGTTTTCCAAGTAACCACGTGGGTTTTTTTAAAACTGTAGTTTGGTAAATTTTTTGTTAAGTTTTTGATGATAAAAACATTTGTATAGAATGTATATGAGTCCTTCCTTGAACTTGTTTATAACTCCTTTGCTTGGATTATCTCTCGCTCCTATTCTTTTTATCACTCCCGTACAGTTCTGACGTGGCGAACAATGCTCTTGAGTGGATTTCCCAACAACAAAATTTACGCGGCATGGATGAAATCGGTAGTGCAGAACGTTACTACGTTCTCAGGATAATAGGGCAATCTTTAAAAAATATTTTAAACAGTTATCTAACAATGATGTTTTTGAATACACAGATCCTAATAAAGCATTTAACAAATTCCACGAAAATTTTCTATTGCTCTACGACCTTTGTTTTCCTTTAAAAAGAATTAAAATATATGCTAAAACCAAACCGAAATGGATGTCTCGAGGTATAAAGAATTGCAGCAAGCGTAAATGTGAACTTTTGTGGCAATATAGGAAAAATCCGAGTAATACAAACAAAACCACATTTAAAACATATGCAAAGCGATACAAGACTATTATTTATCTCACAAAAAAGTCACAGAATGATAATTATATTCGGTCAGCAACAAATAAATGTAAGGCGACATGGAAATTAATAAATGAAATAAAAAATAATTATCCTATAGAAAGCGTTAATCAATTACATAATAATAATATTTTAATAAATGACCCTGGACTGGACTTGTTAAGTTTGGTGTCCCACAGGAGACTATTGTGGGCCCCTTGTTTTTTCTTATTTATATAAATGACATGCCTTCTGCTACAAAACATGACATCACACTTTTTGCGGATGACAGTACTATTCTATTTACCAATAAAAATTTCAATAGTCTAGAAACTGACATAAATCAAGTTTTACAATCTAATAAGAACTGGACAAATAAAAATCATCTTGTGATAAAATTTGACAAGACTACAGTAATGAGTTTTAAAATCAGGACTAACCGCACCACTCCCTTAGAAATCCAGTACCTAGACAGTAACATTGTTGAAACTGAAGGAACTAAGTTTCTAGGGTTACACATTGACAGTAAAATAAATTGGAAATCACATATTGACCATCTATGCAAAAAATTAAGCCAATTCTCGTATGCACTTTATAGATTGAGAAAAGTTGTAAGTACCTCAGCACTGTTAACAGCATATCACGGTTACGTCAGCTCTACCCTCAGATACGGTGTAATATTGGATATAGTACTGACAAGGAACGTCCATTTAAGGCTCAAAAGCGCTGTATTAGGGCAATCTTTAATCTACACCAAACTGAATCCTGTAAACCACTTTTCAAATTCCAGAAAATACTGACATTGCCTTGCCTAATATATTTGAGTGCGCAATATTTGTAAAGAGTAACATTTATTTATTTGAGTACCGTTCACGAGTACGTCATCGGGATAAACTATGCACAATCGCTAGCAAAACACATTTTCTCCACGAAAGTATATTTTGCATGGCTCCGCGTATATTTAACCAGATCCCATGTTCTATTAGGACTATTTCAGAAATCAAAATGTTTAAAAAATCACTACACGCAATGTTGGTGGAAAAATGTTACTACTCAGTGAAAGATTTCATGGCTGATAAATCGCTTTTAAAATAGCCACGGTTGCGTTCAGTATTTCATGCATACTTTTTATACTTTTTTATTATAATTTTTATATATTTTGATAATGTTCACCTATTGCATGTTAATGATTTTAATTTAATTTATCTGACATTTCTATAATAACTAAATTGACAATTACCTTATGACTTACGATACAATGACTTATTGAAAATGTACTTAAAATTATATTTTGTATGTAATATTGTATGCCTACAGGGCGGGACATAGCTGAACTCAATTCCATGAAAAATCTGTATTTTGTAATGTACTTACCTGTGATCCACAATAAATATTATGATTGATTGATTGATTACTATAATAATAATTGATTAATACCTATTGTTTTATAGGTAGAAGAGGTAGTTTTTACCTATACGAGGCAATTAACATTTCTTGATTATGATTGCAGTTAATAATGAAAAAAAAATGGTCAAGTCCCGAATTTTTCATTTCGATAGCTGTCCTCACAGCATTTTTCAGTGTATTTTCTCTCGTACAACAAAATCTATTGGATATTTAGGTGTATGGCTACTTTTATTTAAATCGTGAATAGTGATAGTATTATCGCAAAGTAATTTTATGGGTGAATCAACTATTTTTTGTAACAGCGGGCTAAAAGTTCTTGTAAAAAATAACACCACATTACTACACTTTTATGTATTATTTATAAATAATCACTATTGAACTTTAATATTTTAGGTAGGGCCGAGAACTTAAAAGTGTTTTATTGCCACTTTTAGGGCCGAGAACAGATGTTGGTTCCATAATGGGTCTCCTGGGTAACTGGTATTTTATTTGATAAAATTACGACAAAGTAGTTACTAAATCACTGCAATTTCAATAACAATATAGGTAAACAAGTTAATTTACTGAGTTCAGTACCCTGAGTGTGAGTTTGTTGTCACATTGCGAAATACGTGACGATCAAGTTAATCGAGCAAACTAATGAGCGATGGTGTTTAAAAATAGTCTGAGTGTGAGTTGTAATATGACATACTAACAACAGCTCGTATCGTCACTTGTCCGAAAGTATGCCGAACGTTTTGTTATTTTTTTAATGTTGCCTACAATGTATCCAGACATGAATTCGGCGAGATAATACGACTTAAATAAAAAATCTTATCACAATCGTGTTAACAAGCGTTATGCGTGCCCTACGTAATTTAGACGTATATTATTATTTATGAATGAGATATTCCTATTTCGTTTTAACGTGCAGTGAGTAAAGGAGATGTGAAATGAGTAAGTCTGTGGTGTTATGTTTCCACTTCAAAGTTCAAAACATTCAAAAGTTTTGCGCGTTCGTAATCTCAGTTAAGGAGTTTTATTGTGATATTTCTCGTGATTTGTGTTTAAGTATAAGTAATTATCTATAAAATTATTATTGTGCATAATGAAGACCAGTGCATCAAAGTTTGAAATGTTAGTTAACTTCATGGAACAGTAAGAATACTTGAACTTAATAATAATATCCAATATAGGTAACCACGTGTCTAGTTGTGCATCTCCGTACTTATTTCAAATAAAAAAAAACTCTTATTTTACATACACTGAGACATACCTACATAAACCTACCATGCACGCAAAAGGTAGAATACAGCATAGCCTACTATTGTACTGGAATACAGACGATCCAAGGTTTGGAACGCTAAACAAATTTATTAAATAGTGATCATACCTACTAGGGAAACTATGAATACACAGAAATGGAAGAAGGTATGTAGCACATAGGTATCAATGTTATCCTAATTTTAGTATTTAATTTTGGTTTGATGTGTGTAACTTAATAAACAATTTATGTAATAAGCAGTATAATACAAATAAAAACAATTACCTATTGTAACTTTTCGTAGAATGTAAATAATATGTGTATTTAATAAATAAAGTATGTTTTATTTACCAAATAACATTTCTATTTGACACAATATGTTTTAGTGTAATGGTTTTAATGTGATATATGTTAATGGAATAAGAAATAAAAAAAATAGTTTTTGATACACATAGGTAGAATTAAACAAAGGGTTAGTAAAAATATATGTACCTATTCAAAAATATATAGCGTACAGTGGCTTGTGATTAAAAAAATTACGTGCCGTCATTATAAAACGCAATTCACCACAATATTACACGCAAATAATACGAACGTAACTAATGTAAACAACATTTCACCTGCCCAACACCAAGTGAGTTACTTTACTACAAAGTTTGTGTGTAGAAACGCTTGGAAACGTCAAATTCTAACTCGCACTCGCAAAACCCCGCAAAAAGTTCTCCGAAACGGTACTTTGTGTGACAAGTTTGAAATACCCAACTATTGTAGTATCGTTAAAAATCTTACACTCACTGTTTCAGTTTACAATACTTTCCGCCAGGGGCGCTTTTTACGTTTTCATACATTTAACACTCGATACACAAACGTGGTAGTAGCGTTTCCTTTATGAAAAAACTCACACTCGGGGTACAGATGTATGAAAACTATCTTACATTTTTAGAAGTAGTTATAAATAACGTCTCTTGAGTCACCAATGAAAACAAAAAGGTAAAGTTTTTTTGTTTTCCATATGAACATGTATTAACGAAAAAAAACTTAGACTAAGTTCTACCATTAATTTTAAAACTAATCGTCTAAAAAAATATATTTTGTAATGCGTTTTTATCAATTTAATTGAATAATAAACACAATATCAGCCGGGACAGTTCGGTTTCCCAGGAGAAAAATTCGTGACTCAGGAGACACAGTTAAGACGCTTATCAACTAAACAACAAAAATTTAAAAAAATAATCGTCTGAAAATATAATTCCCACTTAAATATTTAAGACTAGATGGCGCCGGCATTTCCTATCTGACTAGCTCTGAGAATAAAAGCCGAAACATACTCAGAGGTCTCTTTTGAAATCTAGACATTGTAGTATAAAAACTATGTGAGTGTATTAATGTAGGACGTCTGGAATGGTATTTTAAGGAAAGAGCTATAGCAGGTTTGAGTTTACCTGTCCCAAATAGGACGCATGCATCATCCATTGCGTGGCTCAACCTTATTTTAGGGAGCCTAACGACCTGACGCACGACACTAGTCGGATATTCATCGCATTTTTCAGGATCTTTATTCTTTATATCGTTTGTTTTTCAGCGGCTATCAGTGCTGAAATAAATAAGAAATAAGCAAATAAGCCAAACTAGAAAATACCAATAAGCACGAGGAACAACTCGATTAAAATTTGTTGAAACAGCAGTCAACCTTGCGATTTTTAAAAATTGATGCATGTTGACTATCTTTCAACCAACAACATGTAACGTTGTAGGTACGTTATCTCAAGCATGTATTTAGCTAACAAACAAAGAAATTACGTTATTTACCTACTTTTATTCTAAAATACTATAGGAATAATCAAATCTAATTTAAAGCAATTTTATTTACATTACTTTACCTATATCTTTACAACAATTAAAGTATTTGCAACTAAACGTAATTACTATTCTACCTACTTAATTATTATTGGAACGCACCCGTGCTGACAGATACGTTTTGAATACATGTTCGGTTGGAATTTGGACCATTCCCTACTACATCAGAAACCTTGGAACGCATCGCGAATATTCTAAGCGACACACCTTCTGCGACAGCGCCACGAACAGTTGTAGGTATTTACCTAACTAATTACTCCGAGCTAATTGGCATAAGATTATCAAATTGTGCATAGTCATTTTCAGTTATTGTCGCAATTAATTCCTGCCCCCGTACTTCCGGCCGCCACGAAAGCCTACCTTCTCGCTTTCGCGACTATGCGCTAGATGCATAAGAGGGAAAGAGAGAGGTGAACGCGTAACCGACGCCCGCGTTCCACCGGCGCCCCCGCCGATGACCAGTAGTGACGTAGCCGCCGCGCATGAAACGCACGACACAAACCGCCGCGCGAGCTCTAACCGACGTTCACGTTGATTTCATTATTGTTTCCAATTTGATTATCCTTAAGTTCTTAAACTCTTAAATAGTCGTAACTTAGTGAGTGACCGTTACCGATTTGTGTACTTGTTGTGTTGTTTCCGTAATTAAACGACATAAGTCATCACAAGTGTTTGATTCAAATTCTTTAACCCCAGATTATGTGTCCCCTTCGACCCCTACGGTCCACCATAATAACCCTATATTAGATAGTGAGATCTCCATACAGGAGCTAGATAAATGTATCAAGTCTAAGGATACATCTCCTGGATTAGATGATATATCCTATTCTATGATTAAGAATTTACCTGATGTAGGAAAATTTTTATTACTTACATTATTTAATAACTTTTTTGAACATAGTTTTATCCCTTCTCAGTGGCGCGACATTTGGTATCATACCTATTCCAAAACCTGGTCGCGTCCCTAGTATTGTTTCTTCATATCCTTGCTTTCATGTTTATGCAAAATTTTTCACTACGTTTTATTTAGAAGATTAGAATGGTTCTTAGAAAAAAGCAACACTTTCTCTGTGAACACAGTTGGCTTCCGTAGGGGTAGGTCGTGTCTAGACGGCCTTAGTTGCTTAATCTCCACAATACAAACTGGCTTTTCCGAGGGTTGTTCTACTATAGCTTGTTTTTTAGATATAAATAATGCTTATAACAACGTCAATAATACTGTTTTAATCAATGTTTTGGATAATCTTAAAGTAGGATCACGCATCTGTCAATATTTATGGAATTTTCTTAACAGAAGAGTACTCAAAATAAGAACTGGGAACAGCTATATTAGTAGACATTCAGGATGTGGTTTGGCTCAGGGTGATCCGTTATCTCCACTTTTATTTGACATAATAACGTTGGATATATGTAAACAATTGCAGAACTACATTTGTATATCCCAGTACGCGGATGATTTCGCCATTTATGTGCAGTGTTCTTCTGTTAGTGATGGGCAATGCAAGATCCAATCTAGTCTTGATGTAATCAGTAACTTGTTAACTCATGTAGGTTTAGAGATTTCTCCCGCTAAAAGTAAGATCTGTTGGTTTAGCAGAGGTTATCGTAGGCCTACTATAGAAGTGCGTTTAAACGGGACCATGTTAGAGTTAGTAGACCATGTGAAGTACTTGGGAGTGTGGCTTGACAAGGGTCTCCGATGGACAAAACATATTAATGAGGTCCGTGAACGAGTACTAAAACTAATTAATATTTTTAAGGTTTTGGTGGGGGTTGGATGGGGAATACATCCCAACCATTTAAGACGACTGTACATTTCACTCATTCGCAGTCGTATAGACTTTGGTAGCTTTCTAGTGGACAATAGCGCAGATACACATTTGATAAAACTGGACAGATTACAAAATATTTGCATGCGGTTAGTAGGTGGATTTATCAAAAGCACGCCGATTCACGTGATGGAATCCGAATTAATGTTACCTCCCCTTTTTATTCGCCGCCAATACTTAGCTGGCAAATTCTATTTAAAATCAAAATGTTTTGATTTTCCTGTAGTAGACATACTGGATAAGCTACATCGTCTTTGCTACAATAGTGCTTATTGGAGAAAAAAGAAAAAACCTCTTTTAGTTTTGACTCACGATTTTCTTAAGCAAGAACATATGTACTGCAGTAATAAAATGGGCATGTTCTCCATGACTACTTGGGTCAGCAATATGAACTTATCAGGTATTGTAAAACCTAATTTAGATTCAGTAGATAAACCTAAACACTGTTATAATGAACGTAATTTAAGATCAATATGTTGTAAGTCTTTAAATGCACTTTATTCTGGCTTTTATTGTATGTATACGGACGGTTCTAGAGGGAAGAATTTCTGTGGCGCGGCCTTTTATGATTCGCAAATAGATGTTTTTTTCAAATTTAAAATATCAAATTCCAAAGTGTCAATAATGCACTTAGAGTTAATCGCTATTGCTGAAGCTTTGGCTTACATCGAGTCATTGGACAGTGATCGGTTTGTCATTTTCACTGACTCGAAAAGTGCTCTTCTCCATCTGATGAGATGCACAAGTTCCTCCTCTGTTGGGGGGCTTCCACTGGCTTATTCTATATTAAGAGCCATTACTGATTTTGTTACCAAAGATAAAATAGTTGTATTGCAATGGATCCCTTCCCACGTTGGATTAGAGGGTAATGAAGTGGTTGATCGTTTAGCAAACGAAGCCGGGTCAGATGGAGAATTTTATTCGTGTTCCCCTTGGCATACCGAGCTCTTACCTTTAGTTAGAGACAGATGTATTCAATCTTGGTCAGAATATTTTGATAAAAGATCGTTAACGAAAGGTATTTGGTACAGGACGATTCAACCAATTCTTCCACGGACTCTTTGGTTCAGCGAGGGAGGGATGACTAGACAGGAAGTGGTGACGGCTTTGAGGCTCCGATCTGGACACATACCGCTCAATAGTTTCGGATTCATGATGCGAAAAGTTGATTCACCCAATTGCGTTGTCTGTGGAGTTATAGAAGACGTGCATCACATCCTGTCGGAGTGTGTACGTGTTGGAGTTCAAAGACGTCAAGCTTTTGTCAATAGCTCTAATGTCGGCTTCTATAATAGCATTCTAGCCTCACCATTATCGGATGAGGCTAGAACACTTTATCATATTATTATTATGTGTATAAGGTTGCGGGTAGGCTAGTTTATAATATTTTTGTATTCAATCATCGGGGTAACATATTCTTTATAGAAAAAACCCTATAAATAAATAAAGATAAAAAAAAAAAAGTGTTTGATTCCCAAATCCAGTTACGAAATATGGCGTCCCAACTGTAGGCCGAATGCTACAGTTCCCGTGCAAACTGTTAAGTGAAAAACTGTGTTTGTGCAACGGTGAACATTTTCTTATCGTGTAACTATGCCGAAAACACGGAAAAGGCAATCAATCAATGGCTCCAATGACGAACTCAACGACAGCATCACGCTGTCTCGCGACAACTTTACCGCTCTGTTATCAACGATTCAACAATCGAATGCGGAGGTCTGTGAGCGTTTGCTAGAGCGCCTGTCGACCATCACGTCCCCTCTGACCGCTCAGTCACCGGCGCTAGCGCCGAGTGCGGCAGAGAAGACCGGCAATTTCTCACGATGCTCGTCCAGATTCTCCGGAGCGGCGAAGGAAAACGTCGAAACATTCATCGATGCCATTGAAGCGTTTAAAGAATGTACCAACATCTGTGATGATGTCGCTATTAAAGGCATGTCTATGCTACTCACGTGCGAAGCGGCAACCTGGTGGCAGAGTATCCGCGCGGAGGTCACATCCTGGAAAGATGTAATACAATACCTTCGTGATGCGTACGGCGACCGCCGTCCTGAACACAAAATTTATCGGGAGTTGTTCAAGGTCGACCAGGTTGAAGATGAACGAACAGATGTCTTCGTGGCGAAGAGCCGCGCCCTCCTAGCACGCCTACCAACAAACGATCTGTCTGTTAAGGTGCAACTTGATATGATTTATGGCCTACTACATCGAAAAGTCCGTAAAAGATTACGACGCGAAGAGGTCAGTAATTTTTCCGAGTTGCTTACGAAAGCTAGAATCATTGAAGATTCCATAAACGAGTCAACAAAGCGAGAATCGCAAAACGCCGCATCCATTGCTTCGCGTACTAAACGCAGTGCAGCCGAAACGCCTACTCAGTCCGCAATGTACAACGCGCGAACATCCAATTCCGCAACGAGCGCGGGACCGCACGGAGCAGCTATCACGCCACGCGGCGGTGCCCCGCACCCCGCGACCCCGCACGTCCCGCCCGCGCAAAACCCCGCACGCGTCGCGCGCGCAGCGCGTGGTGCACGCGCGTGCTCCTACCTCACCACCGCAAGACGAACGCGCACCATCAGCGTCATCAAAACAGCAACAGTCACGACCGTTTTGTGTGTATTGTAAACACTACGGACACCAGCGCGACCAGTGCCGTAAGTTGGCGGACAAAGGTGAGACAGCTGTTGAATCTAATAATACGGTTTCGTGTTACAAGTGCGGATCTAAAAACGTTACTCGTGAAACTTGTAAGAAATGTAACAACGAACAAAGTTTTTATAGTGTTGACACTCTGGTAAATTCCGGACCACAATACGCTCAAATGCAAAAGTCTAAAAATAGATATCGTGATCATCATACTGCCTACTCCGAAAGTTCATTTAATCGCGTGGAGAAGTGTTTTAATGATAACAATTGTGGTGAAGATTTTTATTCTCATACTTTGCCTACTTCTAGCTATAAAAATGTTGATACAAATGTTTATTGTGATCAAGAAAATAAAGACTGGTCCCGTGATAGTACGATAAAGGAGCCTGAGTACAGTCACGCTGAATTAATGTCTCATAATAATTGTCCTTCTGTATAAAAAAAAAAAAAAATGTAATAATGTTAAAGATCATTTAGAAAATTCAAAAAAATCCGGTGTATATAAGTTAGTTTGTAACGACTGTAACGGAGTCTATGTAGGTCAGACGGGCCGTAATTTCCATGTTAGACATAAGGAACATATTGCCGCATATAGGAATGGCCATCCAGAAAGATGTCATTTTACCAAACATTTACTTGACACCGGCCATTCCTTAAGCGACAATAATAGTTATAGTATTTTGCATGTATGTGATAAAAGTTTCCGGTTGTGTGTGTTGGAACAGTTGGAAATATTAAAACATAATACAGATAGATATACACTGTTGAATGACCAAACTAATTTAGTTTCATCCCCATTATTACGTATTTGTGTGGGTAGTTCGACACAAACAACAGGTCGAGGCGATGTATAAAGGGGCGCGCGCTACGCAGTCGTGCCATTCGCGTCCAAGCGGTCGACGAGTCAACATCACCTGAGGATGCCCCATGGAGGGGCGAAACACGTGTCGTATCGGTTTGTTTTGCTTGTGTGTTGCATGTTATTAATCGCACCTTCTGCATTTGCATATATTTGCGGGCGGGAGGGCGGTGCTGCATACTGCATTCAGGCTTGATCAACTGTTTTTTCGCGGAATTAACACTAAATATTTTATTGTATATTTATAGATCATGGATTTCCGCAAAGTAACGCCTGATTCCATCATATATCTTCTGTACAAAATATTTTTTTTGGCAATAATTTGTCGAACGATCACATGACCAGTAACGAGGTCGAATATCATAACGACCGTTTTTGTAATTGTTTAGATAATTGTTTTTGTCGTGATAACGTCCACGTTGAAGAAGGGCGTAAGGACGATTTTTGTAATTTTGCGGAAAATAGTAATTTTTGTTCTAATGACGTCCGTAATGCGAAAGAGCATACGGACCATATTCGTGATTTTCCGAAAGATGTTTGTATTAATAACGTCCGCGACGCAAAAGGGTGTAACAACCATTTTTGTAATTATAATCAAGGTGATTTAATTTGTCATTATGATGTCTCTAAGAATGTGTTAAATGATAATAAGGAGTGTAGTGACATATGTTGTGTAGAGAACGCGCGCGCCGGTGAGAGCTCCGACAGAAAACTAGGAAAAGTTTTGCGGCCGATTTTTGATATAAAAATTTTGGGTGCGTCGGGCACCGCGTTAGTTGACACCGGGGCTAAACATTGTATTGCAGGCCATACGCTACATAACCTCCTCCGTCGAAAGGGACACCCTCTTGAACCAGCGCGAAGACGTATTAAGCTTGCCGATGGACATGCTCGCGACGTAGACGTCCTCATGACTACTCTTGACGTGCATTTAGAGGAGAAGGTTATTAGGACTCCTTTTCTTATCCTCCCAGAGGCACGTAACAATGAAACGCTGCTCGGCATGGATTTCTTGTTTACAGCCGAAGTAGTTATAGATTTTTCTAGGGAATGCTGGTATTTTTCTAATAATAGCCGCGTTCAGTACATAATGCGTTTTGAACCCTCTTCATCACCAGAGCTTTCTTGTTCCTCTGCCAACGTTCTCAGGGAAGACGAAGGTACACTCTTGAATCAACCTGACCGGAACCAGCTGGCGCAGACCTTGGTTGACAATACGGACATTTTTCAGCCAGGGGGAGAACCAACCCCTTTTACTGAGCACCGTATCGATACAGGTGAACATCCTCCTATTTCTGTACCTCCGTACCGATTGACCCCTGTCAAAAAGGAACTAATGCGTCAGGAAATTGAGAAGATGCTGAAGGACGACATCATCGAGGACTGTGAGTCTGCATGGTGTTCACCAGCACTCCTGGTTCCTAAGGCGAACGGCAACACCCGCTTCTGCGTCGATTATAGACGACTAAACGCCGTGACCAAAACGGATCATTATCCGATGCCCTTCATTGATGAATTGTTACAATCAACGAAAAGGGATTGTTATATAAGTACATTAGACCTGAGATCCGGTTACTGGCAGGTGAGCGTTAATGAGCAGGATAGAGACAAAACCGCTTTCATTAGCCCGTTGGGAACCTTCCGCTTCAAACGCATGCCCTTTGGCCTCAAAAACGCCCCGGCGACCTTTCAACGGATGATCGACCGTCTGCGCTCCAGTTCATCCCTGGCCAATGTGACAATCCTAGCCTATTTGGATGACCTGCTGATCATATCTGACGGTTTCCAGCTGCATCTCCAGGATCTCCAGGCTATATTCAGTCGGCTTCGCGAATTCAAGCTGCGAGTGAATCGGGAGAAGTGCGTTTTTGCCAGGGGTAGTGTCAAGTATCTGGGGCACGTAATTACTCAGCAGGGCGTCTCTCCCGACCCTGAGAAGGTTCAGGCCGTACTTGACATGAAGGAACCAAGCAACTTAAAACATCTACGGACATTTTTGCAAACCTGCTCTTGGTTTAGGAAATTTATCCCGAATTTCTCCTCTGTAGCAGAGCCACTTACAAGGCTAACAAGAAAACATCAGACCTGGACTTGGGGTTCAGCTCAGACCACAGCTTTTAACGAGCTGAAACAACACCTTACCTCAGCACCAATATTGATCCAAGCCGACTTTAATCGTCCCTTTGTTCTCCGCACCGACGCGAGCAATTATACTATCGGAGCCGTTTTACTCCAGGGGGAGGACAAGGAAGAACGACCCATTGAATACGCCAGCCGTCTCCTGAACGCCGCTGAGCGCAACTATACTACTACAGAAAGAGAGGCCTTGGCGGTTGTATGGGCAGTGGAACGGTTTCGTTGTTACCTAGACGGACACCCGGTGACTATAGGTAGCGACCACCAACGACTTCGTTGGCTGATGACGTTAAAATCCCCTACAGGACGTTTGGTGAGGTGGGCCCTCAAGCTCCAGTCATTCGACATTCAGTATCAGTACACCCCGGGAAAAGCCAATGTAGTGGCAGATACGCTGAGCAGACCAATATGCTCCCAAGACACTCGAAACAGTTGCGGTATCTGCTCGGTGATAATTGACTTACCTACTAAGAGCCCTGCAGAGTTAAGGCAAGAACAGCTCGCCGACCCGGAGGTTGAGAAAATCATCAAAGAGATTGAAAGTCCAGACGAAGTGGCATCTCGAAGATGGACGGAGCGCGGGTACCTGTTATCACAAGGAGTACTATACCGGTATAATCCCGATTTAGATAGTGAGACTCCTCAACTTGTCATTCCCATTTCAATCCGCTTCGAGATCCTGAAGGAGTGTCACGATTCACCACTGGCGGGACATCCCGGAATCGATCGTACTTACCTTAAGATCGCCAAGTCATACTATTTTCCCGGGATGCGAAGGATCATCACAGATTATGTGAAGGCCTGTGTCGATTGTCAGCGATATAAGGCTACCAATGACAAACCTCCTGGACTACTCCAGACGCCCGTGATGCAGCAACGGAATGAGGTCCTAGCTGTAGACCTTTTTGGTCCCTTACCTGAAGGAGAAAACGGTGAGAGATGGATACTTCTGGTCGAAGACACCGCGACACGTTGGGTTGAGCTCTATGCCCTTCCGGAAGCGACTGCTGATGCCTGCGCCCGTATTCTTACCGAGGAATACTTTCTCAGATACGGCTTACCGCGCAGAGTCACACCCGATAACGGCGTGCAATTTGTCGGAGCTGTCATGCAACAATGTATGTTCATCTTAGGGATCAAGCAAAACTTCGTGCCACTGTACCATCCGGAGGCAAACCCCGCCGAGCGAAAGAATCGGGACCTTAAGGCGCAGCTCGCACAACTCGTGGGAAATGATCATAACTCTTGGCCGGCGAAACTTCCAGTCATTCGTTTCGCTATGAACAGCGCTGTGTGTAGAACCACTGGTGCCACTCCCGCATATCTCATGTTTGCCAGAGAAATGAGGTCCCCCACTGAAGCTCGTCATGATTTGAGGGCAATCCTCGATAAAGATAATTTTTTTCCGCAAATTACTCCCTACCTGAGATCTTTTATCAGCACCTTATCTGCAGTTCGGGAACGAGTCGAATCACAACAAGATCAGTCTAAGAAGGTTGCTGATCAATCTCGTCGACCTAGTCAAACTTACGAGGTAGGAGATAAAGTTCTGGTCCGGTCTCACGTACTGAGCCAAGGAAGCAAAGGTCTCACTGCTAAATTTGTGCCCAAACGGGATGGACCATATGTAATCACGAAGAAGGTTAGCCCTACAACCTATCTCATTTCACCAACAGAGAATCCTGAGGAATCCTTAGGAAAATATCATACGCAGGATTTGACGCCTTTCGTAGACAGTGGTACTGGGAGCGAAGTACCACCTAATCCTGTCATACCCAAACGCCGTCGCGGACGCCCGAAGCACATGGGCAACGAGCTAGTCCAGGAACGAGGGCGTTCTCCTAGACTAGAGGGGGAGTCTGTCGCAATTAATTCCTGCCCCCGTACTTCCGGCCGCCACGCAAGCCTACCTTCTCGCTTTCGCGACTATGTACCTATCACAATTAATATGTCATTGTTTCATTTTTTATTTATTTTTTACCTTTTGTGGTATAGTAATTTTATTCTAGGTGCATCGTTTTCACATATAATTGTATAATTAATGTACCTATACAAAATATTGTAAGACATTTTAAAAGAGTAACGGTGGAGTTTCTTGCCCATTCTTCTCCATACGAAACTACCTTTTAGAAGGGGCAACTAGAATCAATTCTATTTTCTTTGTAACTTTAACGTTCAAAAGTGCCTTTTATGTGCCTAATTGAAATAAATACTTTGACTTTGACTTTTGACTTTATGCTCTAGATGCATAAGAGGGAAAGAGAGAGGTGAACGCGTAACCGACGCCCGCGTTCCACCGGCGCCCCCGCCGATGACCAGTAGTGACGTAGCCGCCGCGCATGAAACGCTCGTCACAAACCCCCGTGCGAGCTCTAACCGACGTTCACGTTGATTTCATTATTGTTTCCAATTTGATTATCCTTAAGTTCTTAAACTCTTAAATAGTCGTAACTTAGTGAGTGACCGTTACCGATTTGTGTACTTGTTGTGTTGCAATGTGGGGATTATTACGTGTCAAATAACAAGACGTGTTGTCCAATGTAAGGCGTATATTATACTGAACTCTTACATGCTAAGCATTACATTAGGGTTACATACTCTTACACACTACCTGTGCAGCGCATTGATAGTTCATAGTTTTTTTTAGTGTCAAATAGAACATCGTACAAGCAACACGTATTTTATTTATCTCCAAAATAGTCAAAGAAACATCAACCTTAACACCTCAACATATGGTCCAGATTCGAGCCGCATATTACGAAGAACCCGTCGAAGCGACCGCCGGCCGAGAACAATAGAAAGCGATAAGGCGACCGGCCCTAATGAGTGACTATTTTTTGCAAGTTTTAAACAAATTGAAATAAATACGTTTTATAACTTTGTTACGAGTGAAGATAGTGATTTGCAATCTTCGAAATTACAATGGCTGAGGAAGTGTTAGAATCGCTGAATTTGGTGGAACACATTGCTAAGGCGTTGAAGAATACACAAGTGAATTTTAAAAAGTGCCCAAAAGCCCGATTAACTAGAAATTACGTCGAAAATCGTCTCAAATGTGTAGAAGATCATTGGGAAAGATATCAACGGGCCTACGAATCAATTATACGCAATACGCCGAAGGGAAAAGAAGCCGGTATACCCTACATTGAAAATGATGATTTTTTCGAACATGAAGAATTATACATAAGTTTAAAATCGGATCTTATGGAGTTGCTGGGATCTGAACAATCTAGTACCACATCGCCAACATCTAGTGCTAATAAAAAACACGAGTGATGTTACCGAAAATACAAATTCCCACGTTTAGTGGACAATATGAAGACTGGATGTCCTTCCGTGACCTTTTCACTGCACTGGTACATACGAACAAATCTCTTAGTAATGCACAGAAATTACATTACTTGAAAACTAGCCTTACGGGAGAAGCTGAAGCAAAGTTGAAACATATTAAAGTGACGGATTCCAATTATGAAGAAGCTTTTAATATATTGAAATTAAGGTACGGAAACAAACGCATTAATATCAACGCTATTATGAAGAGATTTTTCTCGCAAAAGAAGATAACCTTAAATACTTCAAGCAACATAAAAAGTTTATTGGACACAAGCTTTGAATGTTTGCATCATCTCAAGAACATGGACGTGAAGACCGAAAATTGGGATACAATAATAATATTCGTGATGGTGCAAAAATTGGACTGTGACACGCATAAAGAATGGGAAAATCATGTAAGCAATATAGAAGATCTTGATACTTTACCGTCGCTTGAATCGTTTCGGAGATTTCTAGAAAATCGTTTTCGTACATTAGAGCTCACAGAACCAGTCAAACCAAAGACAACTTCAGCCACCGTTCGTGAAAAAACATTTCATATCACAGCAAACGAAGTTAACAAGACAATATGCAAAATGTGTAACGAAAATCATTCACTAAGTCATTGTAAAACCTTTGGAAAATACACACCATCAGAACGAAGTGATTTTATCAAAACAAATAACTTGTGCTTCAACTGCCTTGCATCGGGACACTCTGTGAGGTATTGTCGCATACCAACAAGCTGCAGATTGTGTAAAAGACGTCATCACACCCTCCTTCATGAAACAATATACAAAAATACAACTACTACGGACAACACAAAGAATACAACCAACGAACAACCCGGAGTGGCACTACATACAAACATAGAGAAAATTGAAGAAGAAGAAGAAGAAGAAGACATAACTATGGTGGCGTCACACATTACAACCAAACAAAGTACAGCGTTACTAGCTACAGCAATTGTTCAAGTTAGAAGCGAAGACAACTACAACATTACCCTACGTGCTTTGATCGACCAAGGCTCACAAGCGAGCTTTATAAGTGAACGAGCCGCCCAACTGCTCAAGGCCAAGCGGTATCCAATCAAGGGTACCGTAGTTGGTGTGGGATCAAGTAGAGAAGACCTCAAACAAATAGTTCAGCTCAACCTAGAATCGACGTGTGGAACTTTCAGCCTAGAGGTTAGAACATACATCATGTCAAAACAATTGACTACCAAGATACCATCCCAAATCATCAAAACAAGCAGCTGGCCACATCTGAAAGGACTGACATTGGCTGACCCTAACTACTTCAGGCCTGGTTCGATTGATTTACTACTAGGAGTCGACGTCTATGCCCAAATAATACAGAACGAACTAATCAAAGGTCCGCCAGGTTCGCCGTGTGCACACAAAACAACACTTGGCTGGATTTTATTTGGCAAAGTCGAAGATATAACACATCAACCTGATTCAGTTCTCGTACTACATCACCAAGTGATGGTAGAAGATTTTTTGAAAACACTTTGGGAAGTCGAACAAGGTACAACAAGAAAACAAACCAAAGAAGAACAACAATGCGAGAATCATTATGAAGAGAATTACAAACGAGATAGTAGCGGAAGATATATAGTCAGACTTCCGTTCCGTAACAACGCACCTGTAACACTAAGTAGCAATAGTAGAGAGATAGCAACGAAGAGACTGATACAACAAGAAAGACGATTACAACAAACACCGGAGCTAAGAAAAGAATATAATAAAGTATTAGAAGAATACCTGACAATGGGACATATGGTACAGGTACCCGAAGATGAAATGAACAAACCTTCTGTTTATTTACCACATCACGCCGTCATAAGAACAGATAAGGAAACAACAAAAACCAGAGTTGTATTCGACGCGTCCTGTAAATATAACAATGGGATTTCTTTAAATGACGAACTTCTGACCGGACCTGTACTACAAGACGATATGAGAAGTATACTGATGAGATGGCGCATGCACAGAGTTTGCTTCGCAAGTGACATCATAAAGATGTACCGAATGATTCTACTGGATGAACGTGACATCGATTACCACAGAATACTCTGGCGTCGTCTTCACTCAGAGTCAGAAGAGACTGTAAATAAGAACGAAGAAGTTAAAGATTACAGACTGCGGACAGTCACATTTGGAACAGCATCTGCCCCATACCTCGCCGTAAAAACTTTGATGAAGCTCGCAGAAGATGAAGGAAAACCTTATCCAGAGGCCGCTAGAATAATACAAGAAGACTTCTACGTAGATGATTTGACATCAGGCTGTGATACAACTGAAAAAGCAATTGAAATCAGCAAACAAATCAGTACAATCCTGAAAAAAGGTGGCTTCGAACTACAAAAATGGGCTTCCAATGATACAGAGTTCCTAAGATCTATAGACGCAAGTAAAGTCACCACTAAAGCCAGTCTAAACATCAAATTAGATGGCGTTATAAAGGCGCTGGGACTGTCATGGAGCCTGGGAGAAGACGAATTTCAGTATCAAATACACTTAGAGCCTGCAACAACCATTACAAAAAGAGCAATCCTATCAGACTTACAGAAATTATTCGATCCACTAGGATGGATTGCACCCGCTATAGTCACCGCTAAAATCTTTGTACAAAAATTATGGCTAGAAGGCATTGGTTGGGATCAAGAAGTGGGAGATGAAATGGAATTAGAATGGAAATTCATCAGAAAAGACTTGGAAAATGTCAACAAAATAAAGATCAAACGCTGGCTAGACACTTTAAGTACTGAAAAGCAACAAATCACACTACACGGATTCTGCGACGCATCAGAAAAGGCTTATGGAGCTGTCGTATACTGTCGTGTAAAGAGAAATGATGGAGAAATAAAGACTCACCTAGTGGCCGCAAGAACGAAGGTCGCTCCAGTAAAAACAATTTCATTGCCAAGACTAGAACTTAGTGGAGCAGTACTATTATCAAAATTACTTCATCAAGCAAGCCAAGCCATGAGAATACCAACTGAAAAAATATATGCTTGGACTGACTCAACAATCGTATTAGCATGGCTTCTAGGAGAACCAAACAGGTGGAAGCCGTTCGTTGCAAACAGAGTGGTAGAGATACTGGAACAGACAACCAACAGTAGATGGTTTCACGTACAGTCATGTTACAACCCAGCTGACATAGCATCGAGAGGTTTACCTGTGTCAGAATTACGTCACAAAACACTGTGGTGGACCGGACCCGACTGGCTTCGTGATGAACCTATTGAATTTGTCCGACCTACAACACTAAGCACAGATATAGAAAGAAAGAAGACTATACTTTCCCACGTTCAGGTGACGGAAAGTGAGAAGAAAGCTATCAACTTCGAAGATTACAATTCGCTTACTGAATTATTGAAAATAATAGTTTATTGCAAGAAGTTTCTAAACATGAAGAAGGATCCAAAGGGGCTAGAATACGGTATCACAACAGAGGAAATGCAGAACGCCCTAAATGTTTGCATAAGACAAGTACAAGAAGAGGACTTTTCAGAAGACACGAGAAGACTAAAAGAAAAACAGACTGTGAAGAAAACCAGCATCTTGAAGTCGCTGAACCCGTTCATCGATGAGAATAATATCCTGAGGGTGGGCGGTAGGCTACGGCACGCCGACGCTGATGAAAACCTGAAACATCCAATAATATTAGGCAAAAGGAATGGTCTTGTACTTCTGCTACTGGCCGATGCACACCTAAAAACGATACACGGTGGAATAAAAATAATGACAACTTACCTGATGAGTAGATACTGGATCGTCGGCTGCAAGAGTATGGTAAAGCAATATACACAAAAATGTCTTACCTGTGCACGACAGCGAGCAGCTAGTAAACAGCAAATAATGGGTGACTTACCTCAACCTCGAGTAACCCCAGCGCGCCCATTTTCTCGTTGTGGAATTGACTTCGCCGGCCCAGTGTACGTCTTGAAATCTAGAGGTAGAGGAGCTAAAACAAGCAAAGCATATATTTGCATATTCATATGCATGGCGGTCAAGGCCATCCATTTAGAGCTGGTCAGCGATCTGACATCTGCCGCTTTTATCGCTGCATTCAAACGTTTCGTCGCTAGAAGAGGAAGATGCAATGAAGTTTGGAGCGACAATGGTACAAATTTTATAGCAGCTAATAAGGAGTTGTTTGCTATGTGGAAAGAAGCAGAATTTGAAATGCCTGATCATATATCGAATCAGCTTGCTTCAGACGGCACACAATGGCATTTCATCCCGCCATACAGCCCAAACTTTGGAGGACTTTGGGAAGCCGGAGTGAAATCAGTAAAACAACATCTAAGAAAAATACTTACGTCTAATCTAACATTTGAAGAATTCACCACCGTCCTTACACAGATTGAAGCCTGTTTGAATTCTCGCCCACTGACACCGATACCTACAGATGTTGACACAATAGACGACATACAAGTGATCACGCCCGGACATTTCCTCGTTGGAGAAGCATTGATCAACATCCCAGAGAGAAGTTATGAGTCAACAAACGTCAACCTATTAAATCGTTGGCAGCACACCCAAAGATTGGTCCAAGGATTCTGGAAACGATGGCAGACTGAATACTTGACTCAACTTAATCAACGACCTAAATGGCTAAAGAGGACAACGGAGTACAAGGTCGGTGATATAGTACTGGTACGAGGTGAAAACCTGCCACCCAGCAAGTGGCCACTCGCACGCATACTTGCTAAACACCCCGGCCAAGACGACGTGACGCGAGTATACACGATTCGATGTGATAACAGGACTATGAAGAGATCTATATCGGCCCTGTGTGCATTACCTGTTTACACTGGAGATTAGAATTAATACTCAGTTTTTTTATTTTTTATTTTGTATAATTATGTTTAAGCATATCTAGTTTGTTTAATCGTTAAATGCCTGCACAGCATAATTATTATGTAGCTACATAGGTACTTATGAATCATAGTATCGGATATTTTGTTTACCTTTATTTTAGTTTGTTTCTTTTATTTGTATAGCTTGTTAACCTTCCGAGTTAAGTAGGTACCTTGCTTGAGGAATTGTTAATGGAATTATTTGAGAAGTAACATACCTACATAATATTTTGTTTGTTCTTTTTTAAAAGGCGCCTATGGCCCTTTTGGTGGGCGGTATGTGCAGCGCATTGATAGTTCATAGTTTTTTTTAGTGTCAAATAGAACATCGTACAAGCAACACGTATTTTATTTATCTCCAAAATAGTCAAAGAAACATCAACCTTAACACCTCAACACTACCTACACCTTCCCCGTTTATAAAAGAAAAAAAAAACAAATTGTTGTTTTCTTTTTTTTTTTTTTACTTTGTTACACACTAACTTATAGTACACCTTAATGTATACCAATTTATGGAATTATAAAATGCTGGTAAATACCTAACATTCAAACAATTTTATAAAATTTATTTCTTCTGAAAACGGATAAAAAATACCTACTTGGGAACATAAAAAAATGTTACATTGTAACTTTAAATATTGCAAACAATAAAAAATGTTTACCTACACATTTCAGTTATCAAACATTTTGAAATCAAAAGGAATTAACAAGACATGTAACTTTAAAACTGAATGTCATGTAACCTTAAAACAATATTATTTTTAAGAAATGTATAATGTATTTGTTTTAAACTACATACTTTAATGCACTGTTGACATTAATTATTATAAAATAGCTAGGTACTTTCATTAATACTATGAAACTTACAAAACAAAAAAAATATATATCTATAATTTGCAGAACATTATATTAATCTCATAACAATAAATTTTTCATCAATGTAATTATCTAATTATCCATCATACCTTATTCATCATACCTATTCTGTTTATCTAATTAATTTTCTTTGAAATCCTTTCAAAATACATAGGTAGGTAGGTACATACATAACAATTACTTTCTTCTTTTTTTTTGTAACATTTCTATCCTCTTATCATTATTTAAGATAATTTCAAACACCCTTTCCAAATACTTATCATACTATAAGTATAAGATATATCAACACATTTCATCGTTTTGTACCGTATCCATCCTTTCTTGTTTTATTCTTCTTTTCTTTTAATACTTATTTTATGTTCTTTTAAACGAAATTCAGCACTTTCATCATTCTATAAACACAATTCACTTCCTTCTCATCATACTTTTCTTTTATTCACTACTATGGTACACGTGTTTCATCATTTTGGACCGGCCGGTCATAACATCTTTCCATCTTTTATATTTATATTTTCCTTTTACTATACGGACCAAGATTTTAAGACTATTAGTCTCCAACAATCTTCACAGAGAGAGCTCGTCTGCACCATGATCAAATCGAAGGAACTGGCCTAATTATATCTCTTTATTGTGTACCATGTTACATCTCACTCTAATACCACTACAATTACTCAAACCACTAATATGAGTCATAAGGTCTATAAGGTCTCCGTCACTTTCGGGTGATCAGTCCGTCGGCATACCAAAGCCTTATTTACCAAATGCTTGCCTTCTACTATTCACACTATCCTTTTACGCAACCAGAACTTACAATATTCCATCAATATTAATCCTTACATCTCATAATTACTCGTATCCGTTATTCCTACTAGTACTTTTGTTCAGAAAACGTACCTAATGACACTCCAAAGGTGACAAAAGATATTTAATACGATCCCTATTTAAACAATTCAACATCATTCCAGCCTTTACTTCAGTCATTTATTTCAAAACATTACCTTATTGTACCATCCAATTATAAACAAAGTAATTCACTGTAGAACGCGATTGAATTTCGACACCTAACAATGCATTACATCACATCTTACTTTCATGCATAAGCGAAATATGTACCTAGCGTACCTGGTAAAGTAGGTAAATTTTACACAACGAAACGAAACTTTTAAAGATTGTTGTTGAGATTGTATTTAACTTTGTAATGGATATAATATACTTAGGTCATTATAATCATTATATTTAACGAAATAAGGAAAGAAGTCCTTATTTGATTCAAAGTGAAAGAAAACAAAATTATTTAAGAAAAAAAATAATATTTAAACTCAAAATGACAAAAATTACCACAAGCAATACAAATTATAAAAACTAACATAGACAAAGTCACAGAAAAATGCTTGTATATGATACGTGGAACAGAAATTTGAGCTTCCGTAGAATAACTTCGGACATAAGACACTTGAAATGTTGTGTTATAACTAAGCACAGAATGCTGAGTGTATTTTAAACATAAATTTTATTAATCAAAATCATTCAAATCTGTACCTTATAGGTATATGAAAAAACAAATTTAATATCTAATGGAAATCTAAACTACGATTTTCAGCAGATTTTTATCAATTACCCGAAGTAAATATTTTAATTTTAAAATGATTTAGTTATTGTCAACTAGTATAGACTGGACCTTATAACTAAAACACGTAACATTCGTATTACTTATTATGATACTTAAATAATACCTAAAATAATATGAACTGTGTCCGCGGAACAAAACACAAATGTAGCCCCCTCACAGCAAATAGGCCACTAATTTATCTTCATCATTTCACTACACTCACACACATTACAAATAGGGCTGAGCTGTCTTCAGACCATTCCCCAACTCACGACACAACAGCTCACCACCCTTGCCTTTCACAGGCGCAGGTACACCAACATTATCTCCAATTCCTCTGAAAGGTGCATCTTCTGGTGCAGGGGTGCACAAAGACACGTGGACTTAACGTCGTCACATTTTCTTCAGCTTCAATTCACACGCGTTTCTTTAATTTTTGCGCTAGTTAAGGCTAAACCAGCACATTTAAATTATAACACAAGCCTTTTTTTTTTTTAGCTCCTTTTACTCTATTTATGATCAATGCGCAGCGCTGCCGACGTGGCAGCACTGGCAGGGTCGCCATGCAATGTGGGGATTATTACGTGTCAAATAACAAGACGTGTTGTCCAATGTAAGGCGTATATTATACTGAACTCTTACATGCTAAGCATTACATTAGGGTTACATACTCTTACACACTACAGTGTTGTTTCCGTAATTAAACGACATAAGTCATCACAAGTGTTTGATTCCCAAATCCAGTTACGAAATTATAATATTTTAAACTACATAAATCGCTAATTAGGCACAATATCTTACTGCTTACTGTTTTATATCTAAGATTAAATTCAGTGTAAACCCCAGAACGGGTGAGTGTTGCAAAATATTACTTATAGGTTAAGTACGTAGGCTCTAATAAATAATTGGTTGAATGACTTGATATTTTCATAGTACATATTCATAACCATTTTCCTAAATCACAATCATTATTGTTACTACCTATAGTTAGGGAGCTGGCGAGCATTTCGCTATATGATTTCCACATATTTTACGTCGAGGTGGATTGCAGTTTAAATCATTACGAATTGATTTGGTCCAATCAATTAAGGTCCTATGTCGCTGCATTTTCGCGTTACAGCGGATTGAAGTTGCTTAAAAAAATCGGGGTATTGAATCATTCGTGCATGTATGCTTCTGGAGTTCATGGTCACAACCATCTTGGAAACGAAGAAAATCGAAGAGGCAGACATTCAGGACTCTGCATTATCATGGGACGGAGTTGTAAAAATGTAAAAAAAAAATCTCTATTAAATTATTTGCACGCGGTTTTTAGTGCGCCCATTCGATTCACTATGACTCCGTGGATTCGAAAAAAAATGTGGCAGACACTTTGCTCACTGATTTTTAGCTGTACATCATATTTTTTCTGAATGCCAATCAGAAACGAAATGCCCTTGGAACTTTTTTTAGAAAGTAAATTTTTTAAATTGCATACTTGAATGTAATCTGAATAGGATTAGGATCAGGATAGGAACAGTCTTTAACTTTTTTTAATCACGTTTTATTTATGTAAAATACGTAGATTTTGAACCAAGACTCCATTTATTTATTTTTTATTTGCAATGAAAATTAAAAAAAAACGATATTATTCAGCAAGCGTCGTCATCGCTGGTATCAGAGGAACCTTGCCAATTATCCGTGTCGGCGCTCTCATCCATGTCTCCCTCCTCGTCTGAAAAATACACAACGTGTTCACATTTTAATAGCGCGAAATCTACATCATATATTTGAACGAAAAAATGTTTACCAGATTGATCTTCGGGTTCTTCTATGATGTCGCTATAGAACCGGGGCAGTTGTTCTCCTTTGAACCATCTGAAATTCAGGGTGTTATCGTTTTGTACCCAGCCACAATCATTCGGATCCAAATCACCAACAGGATCTTTTTTGTGGGCATTTTTCCAAATTTTTGTTATGTACAGCGTCCTGAGAAAGTGTTCCATCAGTTCACAGCGGCATGGGGGCAAATTTGAAGCGTCGAAATTATGGGGATATTTCTATACCTGCTTGGTTTGGTCGTGCAACGCGAGCGTCGAGTTGAAAAAAAAAATCAAATAGTCTGCCTTTGGAATATCTGAGGCTTGAGAGTCTGCCTCATCGATTTTCTTGGTGTTCATAAGGAATTCAAACATCAGTCGAACAAGCAGACGTGTCCGCATAATATAGCACACTTTTTTTTTACGTTTTTGAAACACTGTCAAAAGACAACACAGAGGTAACATGTAGGCAGACTATTTTTCCGTGGTTCTTCTCATTGTTATTGATCGAACAGTCCAAATCTGCCAAGTGCGCACTTCATATACAGTTTTTTAAATCATAAAAATAAATTAAAAAATTGATTACTACAAAAGTTATTGGGATGGATGTCTGCTTTTTCAATTCTTTGTGTTTCCAAGGTTACTGTGATCTTCAGCCCCAGAGGCAGACCTGTGCGCATATTATAGCACACCTTTTTTTTTAAACATTTTTGAAACGCTGTAACTTTACAACGCATCGCCACCATGGTGACAAACAAGGTCCTTAATGTTTCTTAGGGCATAAATATCACTATTAATAACGCTTGCCTAGTGCGCTGATCATATCGAAATTTTGCTCGCCAGCTCCCTAACTACTATGTGTGTTATGTTTCGTGTTGCGTATTAGAAACATTTATCTATTAGAGTAATATAGGTAGTACTTATCTAAATACTATATTATGATTTTTACCTAATATGACCGAATTACCGGTTAACCTTGACCGTGTCATTTTTTTTTTTTTTTTATCGTGTCATTAAGGTCATACATTTTTATTTTCTGCTTTTTTTTAATAAAACCTATTGGTAATATTAACGCAGTTAACTATTAGATTGTGAACTAATAGTAATTGTAACTATTTTAAATAATTGTAAAATCATACTACTATGCAAGCCAGCTAAGAATAGGATCGCGCTTGCTGCCAAAATGTTATATTTTTTTATTCATCGATTTCGTTATTATTTATATTTATTTTTATAAAATGTTATTTCTTGAATTCCATAAAGAGATAATTTTGGATAAATTTATAATATTTGGAAACAGTATTCATTAAAAAAAAATTAACCAATATAAATATACATATAGTTAACATCTCGAAATGCTACTGCTACTGGTCACCCTAATATGTCGCGATGATAATAATATTGTTTTTAATTTTTTTTAAATTTTTTTTTATAATATTTATTGAAATATTTAAAAATGTACTAAAATATGTATATAGAATGAATAAACGAATATAAATAATGTGTTATTAATTTGGCGTAAAATTGATTAGAAACATCAAAAAAGTGAACAAAAAATAATTAAACTGAGTATAATTTCTTTATTTATTTTTTTGCACATCTTAACGCTTTGGTAATGAAGTTCACGAGTATTGCGGAACAAAATGGCGTCTTGACAGTACTATTCTTATTTGGCTCTCATAGTATAGGTACACCTTTACTGAACAGTTCTCTTTTCTACATTAATTTAATATCACCACAACTTTTATTCATTGTTCATAAGGAAGGGTGATTATCATTGCAAAGAACATGACCAGTTCCAGCCTTCGAATTCGGGAACTTGTGCAGGATTACAGATTTTACACTAAAATTAAAAAAAATTAAGATCTAATTTATCATGGTTATATTATTCCGACTAAAGCACAGGTTAAAATGTCGAAAAAAAAAGGATGTTATTTGCTTCCGCTTGTGTCCTAGATGCACTTCCCGATTTTGACATTCCATTACATCTATAATCATCCGGCCGGTAACCTACACACAGTATAAGAACAATGTTATTTCCGATCAAGTGAATTTTATTTTATCACTGCGTTTAAAGGAGTGTTATTTCTTGGACAATGCATCTGACATGATGGCGGACTGCTGTGTAGGAAGGGACCAAAGGGGCAGCAATTAAATTGATTCGATAAATCGATACAGAAAAAACGAATTTGAAATAGATTTTTGAAATCATATTTTATTTTAGTTTTTAACTATGTTTAGTATAATTAAGTATAGGTTTATTTATAGTTATTTTACATGACTGTGTAAAGATTTATTTCGAATTAACAGTCGACATTTAGTCATAAAAGTAAGGGATTTATGCACTTAAACTGCCTAATATTATTATGTATTGAAGTAAGATAATTGAGTGAATAAACGGTTAAGTTGTTATTTAGTAAAACAACTGGTTTCGAATTTAGTGTGTTAGGTTCGAGAAAATATAATATATTTATCGATCTCAGAGCGCCATTCGTACAGCGAACATCCCTACTTGCAAATTCGATCCATTCGATCTTTTCGTCACGTCAGGTTTGTTTGACACTTCATGACACTTGACAGATTTCATTGCAGAATTCCCAACTCACGTTGAGTTTACGCGTTCATTTTTACTGTGCGATTATCTCAGATTAATAACAAGCATAGATACCTCGCTAAAATAGCAACTGATCCATATATTTGCATCATTTTGACTTATGGAGCCGCTACGATGTTAGAGAAGGACACGTTGACAGAAACGTTTCGAAATTTCGTAGGTATAGGTCTACCGGAATCTGATGGCAAATAGGGAAATTAAATTTTTTTGTGGGTAACACAAGAGTAATTTGAATAAAAAGTCTTGATACTTATATTTTTTTTTCTTTAATTTCGTTTATCTCAGCGCGATATCTTACGATATCTCAGCGCGAGGGCTCTCGCCTCCAAATCCCAGGGCACGGATCCGGCTAAGAGGCTCGCCGCCTCGAAGGAGATCGTATGGTACCCCCTTAT
This sequence comes from Amphipyra berbera, assembly GCA_910594945.2. Taxonomy (NCBI): domain Eukaryota; kingdom Metazoa; phylum Arthropoda; class Insecta; order Lepidoptera; family Noctuidae; genus Amphipyra; species Amphipyra berbera. Next base: position 455,165 of record OU343135.1, read on the forward strand.
CACCCTGACGGCCATCGCCCGCTGCGGTCTCCGCAGGATAGCGACATTGCGGGCCGTCAGGGTGTCCGCCCAAACAGGCGACCCGTAAAGGGCCATGGACCGTACGATCCCCGCATATAGCCTCCGGCAGGAGGTATTGGGCCCCCCTAGGTTGGGCAGCAGACGCGACAGGGAAGCCGCGGCGCCCATCAACTTCGGCGCGAGCTGCCGAAAGTGAGGCCCAAAGTTCCACCGGCTGTCGAGGATGAGTCCTAGGTACTTCATCGTCGACTCGACACCGATGCGAACCCCTCCCACCACGATGTGGGATCCCGAGGGTGGTCCCCTCCGGGGCCCGTGGAAACACAGGGCCCTGGATTTCTGCAGAGCCACCTCGAGACCCAGCCGCCGGATCCTTTCGACGACTTGCGCAACCCCAGCTGTGGCCAAAATGGCCGCCTGTCGGTGCGTTTCTCCCCGCGCCGTCACTAGCGTGTCGTCAGCGTAACAAGTCACGCCGACTCCGGGGAGGAACGCACCGCGCAGCACCCAGTCGTACCCGATGTTCCACAGGAGCGGCCCCAGGACCGAACCCTGTGGGACACCGCACGACACCGGCCGCCTGCCTGACATAAACCCTGCTTGGGCATACTCGTTGCGCTGTCGCGCGGGTGACCCAATGTGCTTACTGATATTATGCACTGGGTACCAAAATGATATGCTTGTCAATCTTATTGCCGACAACTAAGCAGACTACGTTCTTCTTGGTGGAGTATACTTGAAGTTCCTTGACCCACTCATTCAGTTTTGCTAGGGACATTGGTTTTGCCACATCGTAACCTAATATAGCACCGTGAGCTTCTTTCATTTCTGTAATTATTATTGGTTTTTACTCACTTCCTGTAGTAATATATTATTTACTATAGACTGCAATATTGTATCATGAATATCAGTTCTTCTTACGTGAATTAAGAGACAGACAGGGTACAGCAGAGCTGACTACTTACAACCTGTCTTATTTATTTCTCACAACAAAATGCAGTTAATGCAATTTTATTGTAAGGGAAAAGGAAACCTTGTTAAAATAAGTATGTTTATTAAAAATGTTTGAACAAGAAAACATTAACTTGAAAATGTATCAACTACAGTCATACTCGTTTTGACAAGTGACATGTTGACATTGCCATATGAAAACCACTATTTGTTATTAATTTTTAATGCCATGAGATTCCGGTAGACCTATAGTCACTAATTTTATTCTGACACTAAATTTCAATGTCGATAGAATTTAAAATGACATGCATTATAATATCTTAAACCGCTAAAAATAATAATCGTACCTAAAATATATAAATTATTAAGCATACCTAAGAGAGAATACATACAGAATACACACATTTATGTTCATGGTTTTTTTTAAGTTTGTTCAAAATGAAACGATACTTTAATAAGTACGAACTAAATAATTCGTCATCATCATTCCCTACAGCTCTTTATGTATTAAACGTGACCCGGCTAACCCCGAATGTATTTAATTGACATTATAACTTTTGAGTTTACTGAAAACATAGTGGAAGATATTCGGTTTTGCGTATGTTTTTAGCAACTTTTGCTTCAAATTACTTTCTCATATTTATTTGGATTTTAGATATTTACACATGATGAAAACCAGCACAAAGGGGAAATAGATAATCTTTAAAGAAAGATAGATAGATACTTTATTGTTTGCAAACCATAAAAATAAATAATACTAACAATTGGCGGTCTTACCGCCACAGACTGTGAATAATTATATTATTTCAAGATTTTTTTACAAGATATTATTTAATTCACAACCGACCAAAGCAGGGACTTTGGCCAAATCACTTACATTTTAGTTTAATTTTAAGAATTGATATACAATACAATACAATACTCTTTATTGTACACAAAACAAACAAGAAACATTACTATAAAAATAGAGATGTACAATGGGCGGTCTTATCGCACTAGGCGATTTCTTCCAGACAACCTTTGGATGGACATGAAGTGCATATACCTATACAGGGTGGCCAAAAAGTCGTGGATAAACGCAACTAGGGGTTAGATGGGGTCATCAGCTGCAAAAAAATGTTCTACGGGAGGTCCTTAAGGTCAACCCCTGCAGAGTTATAATTTATTTTGTGTTTTTATGAGAAAATTGACTTTTTTTACTAATTATTATTAAAATTCGAAGAAATCTATATCTTTTTTATAATTTTCACTAGATTGGTACTGATGAGTCCTTGCGTTAGACATGCTATTTATGGTTGTTTATTGGGTATGTTGAGGATAATATTAAGTTTTACGAAATTATTTTTTCTCAAATTATAACTTTTTATTTACTTCGGACCCCACTGTGAAAAAAAAATACTCTACCGAAAAGTGACCCTGTATTACAAGTTTTGGCGCATTTCATAGGAATTCTGAAAAGGTATTACACATGGCTATTCGTGGCTTTGATATGTTTCGAGGACGATCATTCGTAGGAAGGCCAAAGTTAACCCAACCATAAAATTCGGTTAGGCCTATTTAAAAATAAACTCGAACTAATACAATTAATGACAAAGACTCTCTGCCTCTCTTTTACACTAACCATTTCATCCTTTGTCAATAAAAGGCCAGTTCGCCCGTCAGTTCAGGTAGCGATATCTTTTCTAGGAAACAACAGGCCAGGCCGGCCGGGGCGGTGGCCGGGGGATGCGCGTGAGCATCTTTCTTTATAATGTTTAGTGTTCTTTGGTGACTCGCTTCCTGCCTGTGACTACGCACGTGTTCTTTTTCTCGGTTTTACGACGACTTGTGATCAGTTTCTTTCCTTTGACCTACGCTTTGTTTTTCGGACTTGTGATAGATTGCCTACCTGTGACCAGTGCTGTGTGAATCGGACTAGATTCGGAAACGGGACGGATTGGCTACAAAAGTGGACAGATGGCTGCTGCGAGGAGAGAATATACCCAACGGGAATATGCAGAAATGCATTACCTGTATGGCTTTTGCGACGGCAATGCCCGGGCTGCTGCCAGGGAATATCGTCAACGCTACCCTAACCGTGATTGTTTTCCGGACTACAGGGTCTTTATGCGCGTACATAATTCGTACATGGAGGGAGTCTTACCCGGTCAGCATGCTCCGAGAGCAGGCAGACCAGTGGTGCGATTTGAAAATGAAGATGAAGTGCTGAGAGAATTAAGATTGGATCCTGGTATAAGTCAACGCCAAATATCCCGTAATCTCGGGATTCCAAGATCGACGGTGCAACATATCATTAAAAGAAACAAATATCACGCCTACCACGTGCAAAGGGTGCAAGCTTTGCTGCCCGGTGACTATGAACCTAGAGTGAGGTTTTGCAGAGAGATGCTAAGATACCACAGAGAGGATCCGCAGTTCTTCAACAAGGTATTATGGACGGATGAGTCAAATTTTAGAAGAATGGGAGTATTCAATATCCACAACCTACATTTTTACTCCAGAGTGAACCCCCATATCATAAGAAATGATCGGTTCCAGCATCTGTTTGGTATAAACATGTGGGCTGGTATAATTGGCCAGCAGTTGGTGCTGCATGAAATGCCAGCAAGGCTGAATGGTGCTCTGTATTTAAATTTTTTACAAAATTCTTTAAACCTAATTCTTAACGAAGCTGAGGTTCCAGAAGCAAGAATAGCAGAAATGTGGCTGCAGCACGACGGCGCCCCGCCTCGCTACGCTCGAGCAGTTAGAAATCATTTGAACTGGATGGTGGTGGCTGGTGGATTGGTCGAGGCGGACCTATTGCGTGGCCACCCCGATCGCCCGATTTAAATGCATTAGATTTTTTTCTTTGGGGCTATTTTAAAGAAATAGTTTATCAAGGAGAGAACAATAGTGAACAAGAACTACGACAAAAGCTCGAATTTGCTAGGGTACAAGTTATTAACAACAGAGGTGCATTCCGTAGGTTACGTAGAAATTTTATTAGACGGTGCAGATTATGTATTATGGTCAGAGGCAGGAATTTTGAGCATTTATTGTAAAATGTTTTGTTTTATTAAAACAATTATTTCACAATCGTTGTTTTATTTTTTCGTCCTATAAAGATATTAGAGCCACTCATGGCCATACCTTTTCAGAATCCCTATTAAATGCGCCAAAACTTGTAATACAGTGTCACTTTTCGGTGGAGTATTTTTTTTTTCACAGTGGGGTTCGAAGTAAATAAAATGTTATGATTTAAGAAAAAAATTTTTCTTGAAACTTAATATTATCTTCGACACACCCATAAAACAACCATAAGTAGCATGTCTAACGCAAGGACTCATCAGTACCAATCTAGTGAACATTATAAAAAAGATACAGGATGTAGATTTCTTCGAATTTCAATAAGAATTAGTAAAAAAAGTCAGATTTTCTCATAAAAACACAAAATAAATTATAACTCTGCAGGGGTTGACCTTAAGGACCTCCCGTAGAATATTTTTTTACAGCTGATGACCCCATCTAACCCCTAGTTGCGTTTGATCCACGACTTTTTGGCCACCCTGTATATTTATAAATTTGGCATGTCCTATCATGAAAGATATCGAGATCAGTGTGCAAAGTGAGCAATAAGTTCAGCAGTGTGACTGCTCGGGCAGTGAGAGCAGCAGCAGATCGACGTGAAGATTCTTTTCTTTAAAAAACTTGATACGATACCGTATCGATCCACTGGATCGTATGAATTTGTGTGGATAGATAAATTGTTTTTTTCCTAATCGACTCTTGTAGATGGTCTTGCGGACCTTTTCTACGTAACCGGGCTATTATTGGCGAGACCAGAAGGGTCTCCGAACCAATATAGGATTGATACATAGATCGATACAGTGAGATATGATCCATTGCGATACAAAATATCGATACAAAGCACATGGATCGAGCATCCCTACGACAAACGCATAGCAATGAACACGCGAACAAGTCAAATAGTTCAATGAACAGACTGTCAGATATTGAAGCAAAGTACTATTAAATTTGTACGGGTTGCAATTAGATCAAATAGAACAAAATGACAGTTCATCTTGTGACAAAACAAAAAAGTAAAACTGAGAGTAAATCATTTATCTCATTCCCACATCCTGTTTCGTGCTATAAGATAGAACGGTAATAAAGACAGTTACAGAGCTACTTTTTTAGCCTTCTATGCTTTAGTCATTATTCTGAGGCGATTATTTTGTTCTATTCTAACGACCATTGCTATTCTTTACGGACTGATATCTTCAAAACCCGATTACCATTGCTATTCATAAAGGATTTATCTATTTTGCTCTACGGTTCGGATATTATGATGAGGTGCGTCAACTGTGGCATTTCCGTAAGCATGCGTATCCATGGTTTCCATTGAAGAAAATTAATGTTTTCGGTTAAGTAAAAAAAATATTAAGTAATGGTCCTCATTGAAAACCTTAGACTGTCTAAATCTACCTATATATTGGCCGTCTTCCCCACATCGTTTTGTATGAATATTAAAATAATTCATTCAGTCAATTAATAGTTTTATTATTCAGTGTAATCCTCATCCCTTCATAAATAATATAGAGCTTTATTTTTATTTCCCGAGCCACATAGAGCCCCGTCGTAGTCAATACCTGACTACCTTGTAATTGGGATGGTTCGACCGGGGAGGTTCGCTCCACGCTCTTACAGAATACCAACGTGAAGTACCTAAGTAGGTACATTATGTTGCTGCGCCTCGAATGGTGAGTGAGATAACCGGAAGCCCAGGGTTTGGGGTGGGACTAGGGTGGTGGTAACGCATCAGCAATAACCCTGGTGTTGAAAATAAACCTGATAACCACAACGCCTTGTGTCATCTCATATCGAAAATCAGAGTTTTTTAATGAAAACTATCTTTTTTTTTCTCAGTTTATTGACCTTTTAGACTAGAAAAGCTTTTTTATATGTGAAATAAAACAATATTTGCTGCACATTGATTTTGACACCTAGGCAGGCGCCCATAGTTCCACTGATCATGTCATTTATTTTGTAGATGTTATATAGCAATTTTACCATGCTTTTGCTTATTCATGTACCACGCTGACTAGACTGCCTCATCTCGATAGCTACTTAGTGTCGAATCACTGCTTTCCATTTTAGTAGACCATATATGGAAGTCGGGATGTTGCAGTCGTAGCTTGGATTCGGGACGTTAACTAAAACGGCTTATTACCGAATTCCAGGGTTCTTCTTCCTTCCTACCTTCTACCACTGCTACTATGGCTACACTCCGGACAAGATACACCGAGTACTACGACGCTAAAGAGAAGCTGATTGCTGCCTACCACGCTACACACCGCACCATCCGGCTACTAACGCAGGACAGTGGTGTTTTTATTGTCGTCTAGAAACTTGACACGCGCTCGATATTATCGAACACACTTCCGGTTTAACCGACAATTTCATATTTTTAACCTACCTTAACAATTATTGCAAAATAAAATTTAATTTATTTTATTATATATTATATTTTGTTATAATTTATTTTATTATTTTAATTTATTATTTAATCAAATCAAATCAAAAATTTTTATTTCACATAAACCAATACAGGTGCTTATGAAACGTCGAATTTAGGTGCACGGTTCCAATTAGTTGTTTCCTATGGAGAAGAGCCGGCAAGAAACTCCATGGTTACTCTTTTAAAAATAATACCTTTAACAATTTCAGTGGATACAGTACAATGATTTAGGATAGTGAGAGAACAATGAGGTCCTGACCACAGACCAATGAGTAATATAGTACTAAAAGACTTGAGTACAAAAACTAACAAACAAAAATAAAATTTAAAAAAAAGTAATATGAATAATATTGTAGTAATTTACAAATTTATAGATGCAGGTCCACAAAGTTCTCACATTTACAAAAGTGAAAAGGAAGCTAAACTATATAAAACAATTGACATAATTAAATGTCATCAAAACTTAGCTAAAAAATCATTGTAAAATAAGATAAAGATATCTTGAGAGTAATGATAGTAATAAAAAAAACATAAAAAATATATAATCTTAATTGAGGATAGTTAGTAGACGTACACATATGTTTTTAATGAGGTTCCAGGGAAGCCACATGTGCAAGAACTAATGCCAAACATCCCTGTCGTCAACGTAGTCCTTAGTCTTGTAATATGCTTTTTGAGTGAGGACACGTTTAATATAGGTTTTGAATTTTCCCTCGGTAAGATCAGTTACAGATTTCGGCAGCTTATTATAAAAACGTACGCCATTTCCTAAAAATGACTTACTAGTTTTACTTAATCTAAATTTAGGTACCACAATTTTATGTTTATGCCGTGTGTTTTTATCATGAAAATCGCTCCTGACATTAAACAAATGCAAATTTTTTCTAACATACAATATATTTTGAAAGATGTAAAGTGACGGCAAAGTTAGTATGCTAATATCTTTAAACACGTTTCGAAGGGACTCGCGGGAACCCAGGTTATAAATCGCACGGATTGCTCTCTTTTGTAAAATAAAAATCGAATCGACGTCAGCTGCTGAGCCCCACAACAGAATGCCGTAGGCCATAATGCTGTGGAAATAAGCGAAGTACACTAACCTAGCTGTAGCCACATCAGTCAGCTGCCTAATTTTCCTAACTGCATAAGCAGCAGAACTTAACCTCGCCGACAGGGCAGTAATATGAGCACCCCACTGCAATTTAGAGTCGATAGTTATACCTAAGAATACGGTCTCATTAATTGTATCAAGTTTGTTGCCATCGAGCATTAAATTTAAACCTACTTGGGGTACATTTGGTAGTGAAAACTTAAGGCATTTTGTTTTATTTGCATTGAGTAATAGATTATTGGCTGTAAACCATTTAGAAAGAACAGTTAGGCTCTCATTGACATGTAAAACGTCCCTATCTTTTCTATCTATTTTAAAAATTAGGGAAGTGTCATCAGCAAATAAAATTACATCAGTTAAATTGGACATCATATAAGGGAGATCATTTATATAAACTAGAAATAGAAAAGGCCCAAGAATTGAGCCCTGAGGCACGCCCATCTTAACCAGAGACCCGGACGATATAGCACCATTGACGCCCACTCTTTGCTGTCTATTTGATAGATAGGAAAAAATGAGGTCAGAAGCGCGTCCACGAATTCCGTAGTGGTGTAATTTACAGATAAGTGTGTTGTGGTCAACGCAGTCGAATGCCTTGGAGAGATCACAGAAGATACCTACAGCATCCTGAGAGCTCTCCCAGGACTCCAGAATTTGAGTGACTAGTTTCACTCCTGCGTCTGTAGTCGACCTACCTTTCGTGAAACCATACTGGCGACTATGCAATATCCCATTCAGGTTAAAATGAAGCATCATCTGATCAAGCATAATTTTCTCGAAAATTTTACTTAGTGCTGGAAGCACAGAGATAGGTCTGTAGTTAGAGGGATTATTCTTGAAGCCCGATTTGAAGATTGGTATTACCTTACTATGTTTCATCAAATCGGGAAATGTACCGCTATCTAAACATTGGTTGAATATACCTGCAAGTATAGGGGCAATGGTGTCAATGATAACTCCAAGAACCCTAACAGAAATGCCCCATAAGTCTTCAGTGTTTTTTATATTAAGACTTTTAAATGCTTTTTTAATCGAAGCAGTACAAATATGTTTAAATTCAAAGATAGGAATATCTTTGCAAAAATTCTGTTTAAGTAGCGATTCAGCTAATATAGAGGACGAGGCAAGGGATTTCGTAACCTCTACCGGGATGTTCGTGAAAAAGTTTTCGAGTGTCTGAGCAACTTCAAATTTATCTGTAATAGACTTATTGTCATATTTTAAAGCTAGTTCGTTATCCCGTTGACTTGTGTTTCCGGTTTCTTTGTTTATTACCTGCCACACAGCTTTTATCTTGTTTTTAGACGCATCAATTTTTTTACTAATTAATCTAGATTTAGCTTGAATACAAACACTCTTAAATATCTTTGAATAATTTCTAACGTAACTATGAAAAGCTTGATCAGACGTCAATGATTTTTCGTGATATAGACTATATAAAGTTTCTCTACTGTTTCTTATGCCTAAGGTGGCCCACTCACTAAATTTAGATTTGCAACTAATTTTGCATTTTCTAACAGGACATGTGTTTTTAAATTCTTTGCAGACTGTAGTAAACAATGTATAATAATTTATGTTTGAGTTCCTTGAATTGAAGTGGGATAATGAAAGGTAACTTAAAACATTATTATTAAATTTTTGCAAGTTATTTTTAGTTAACGATCTTATTTCAATGATAGTATCTAATTGTATCTTATTATTTAACTCAAAGGACACTAGTTGGCCTGTATGATCAGACCTAACGCCACCTATTAAAGAAGAATTCTCAATTCTACAATTAGTAAAAATATTGTCTATGCATGAAGCTGATGTAGCAGTTATTCTAGTCGCTTCATTAAATATATATTTTAAATTAAAAGATTTGAACAATGAAACAAGTTTACATTTGTCTGGTGAATCAATTAAAAGGTCAATATTAAGGTCGCCACAAACAAATATTAAATTTCTATTCTTAAAAAGTTTACTCAATATGTCTTCCATTGTAATTAAAAATGATGATAGGTTTGATGCCGGTGGTCTATAAACACATAGAATGGTATGGCCTTCTATCTCTGCACATGCTACCTCACATAAGCGATCAACAGAAAAAGCAGTGATGTCTTTTCTTTCCTTATGTTTGTAACAATTATTGCATAGAATCAAAGTACCCCCACCTACTGAAGATCTGTTGTACGCACTGGCAACCGCATAATTATTAACATTAAATAACATCTTATCTGGTTTCAACCAAGTCTCACAAAAACATAATATATCCATATGGTACTTATCTATTAACATTTCCACATCTAGGATTTTGCCAGAGAAGCGATTTATATTTTGGTGATAAAGTAAAAGATTATCACTATGCTTCTCTTTTGTCGGCACTAAAAGTTTAAACAATCTATGACAGTATTATTTGAACAGCAAGATAATACTGATTCCTCACTTAACCTAGTCTCAGTTAAATTATCAATAACTGCGTGTAAATTATAAGCTAGCAATGTAGCTAATAAATGTCGATATTTCTTCGACAGGAACATGTGTTCCTGAGTTAAAATAAAATCTCTAACAAAATTGTTAGTATCAAAAAACAATAAAGAGTCACTGTGACGACATGTCAACATGTGCATTAAATTATTTAATTTGTAAATACTGTAGTTCTCTTGCTCAGATAAAGAGTCCGAATATGGCAAGGCACACAAAATTAATTTACCTATCTTTAATTTAAGTAGGGCACTGATACCACTAACTAAGTCCCTTTTTCTAATGTCTAGGCTGTTACCTATAAGCAGAACCACAGTGGTTTGCTCATCCATTTGTGTATGTACAATTTTTTGTATAATCTCACTAAAATGTAAGTTATGGTAACAGTGGTTTGTAATGTTATGGTTCAGACAGTTATTTAACAAAAATCCAAAACCTGATCCAAGTTTGTCTGAAAATAATAATGACCTACTTTTCTTGTTGTTTACAATTTCCAACGGTTGAGTCACTATGGGTGAAGCTGTAGGTGAAACATACTGGGGCTTGGGAGATGGTAGGGAGTGGGCACAGCTGCAAGAGATATTATTAGTCAGGGACTCATATCTCTCTGCATTGAGCCTCACTAAATCCACCAGCTCACCAGCCTCCTGTAAACGCTCACTTAACAATTGTTGGCTAGTTTCATACCTGATAAAGATTTCCTTTAGAGTATTTTCCCTGCATAGTAACTCATCCTGTAGGTTCTCAGTGTCGACATTGTACAATTTTCTGCTTAGATCTAGCTTATTCTTACAATTATTTAACTCACTAATCAAGTTAATACGTTCCTTTCTTAATTTAATATTACATTTATAAAGATTTTGCTTTTTCAAAACTTTCTGATATTTTTTAATAATTTTTGAAATCTTAATATATTTCTTAACTTTATTGTGACTACTTAGGAAAGGGCGTTTAGTTAAGGTATCATCCCTGGTGAGGTCTATAGTTACAGTCTATAGTTACAGTTAATAATTCTTTTTATCTACTACTAATATTATAATTTCTAAATCACCTACCTAACCCCCTACGTTACAAATAAATAAACTAGACTACTAAACTAAACACAGATATTATTAAAAACGTTCAATAGTCTACTGAGTCACAGCAATTGTCTCTTGGGTCACCCCGAATGTAATCCAGAGGACCAGTGACTCACGAGACATTTAACCGAAAAATATTTTCACTATAGAATTATTTAATAAATCACAAAAATCATATTCTCGTGTATTATTAGACCATATTTCTATTGCATTATGCTACAAAATACATTTAAACTTCAAATTACTTACGAAAGTATGGAGTCAACCAGCAGACTAACAATAAAAATATCTTGCCTCTGTCCGAGCCTCGGACGAATTGGCCGGATGAAGTAAAGGCCACAGCTCTCGCGGGCTCGATCACGCGATATTCAGAACGTTTTGTTATTGGTTAGATCAGTCGTAGTACTGTCTCGGTTCAACTATGTGGGACATTATATTTGATGAGTAAGGGGACATCCCTTTTGCTATTCTTCCAGGGACACATAATTAAAAGGGAATTTGTCAAAATTCAACTATCAATCTGTTTCTACGAGATTTAAATTTTATGGACCTTACTCTTATTGTTCAAGGTATAAATTTAAAGACGGCTAATGGTCATACGATTTTTTTAAACCAGAGCATGATATTCAAGCCCAAAATGAAAAAATCACAAAAGGAACCCAAAATTGTCTTGGGTCACCAAATAAAAAAACAGTAAATTAGTCAAAATGTATCCGCAATATCTATTAGTTTATTACTTATTTATATAATTTATTCATAGCGTTGTTACAAGCAATCGGTCTGCTCCAGTTGAGATGTAAAAAATTATAAAGTACTATGGACAACTAAAAACAAAAAATGTTGATTCACCCTAACGGTGCGTCCAGACCTGACGAACGCGCCGCTCGCGCGCAGCGCGCGAGCCGTTCGCGAGCCGCTCGCGAGCTGCGCGCGTGCGTTTCATGTTCGTACATAGCTACGCGCGCCGCCCGCGCGCAGTTCTGCGCGTTCGTCAGGTCTGGACGCACCATTATAATAAACTAGCTGTGTCCTCACGGCTCCGCCCGTTGCCTATGTTACTCAGTGATAATGTAGCTTTTTAACGGTAAAAGAATTTTTGAAATCGGTCCAGTAGTTTTTAAGTTTATTCGTGACATACAAAAATCCAAATATCCAAAAATACAAATCTTTCCTCATTATAATATTATAGTATAGATATAGATTATCTACCCAGTTTAATAACTGGTAATTAAAAATGTATGTGTCCCAAAAAGTCTTTTAATTTCGGTGGCTTAAAGTTTATCAATAATATTTTTGCATAGAACTCTAGCTCCACCCTCATGCGCTTAGAACTTACGTACCAGTGCCGCCTAAGTGCTTTCGTGAGAGGATGTGCGCTGCTTGCCTGCGTGTGCCCGTCAAAAACATTAGTATTTTATATCGGTGTCACGGGACAAAATATGCAAACAAACAAGCATAATTTTAGTAGCTGGAAAATCAAGAATAGGACCACCTAGTAAACAATTATTATTACCACGACTAGAACTGAGTGGTGCTTATTTATTAGCTAAACTTATGGCTAAGGTCAAGCTATGCCTTATCGACTTCAAGATTGACGTATACGGCTGGATTGACCCCGTGGCAGTACTGGGTTGGTTACAAGGAGACCCAGGCCGGTTGAATACGTTGCGGTGCATGCTTTTGCGAACCCCGCGACCCCGGGCGTACGGTCAGGAGAAGGAACACCGTTGGTTTTTAGCCGCTAAGAGTCCGGCGGACCCCCTCGCCTTCCCCGGGTGAGGGACATCCATGAGGATGTTCCGACGATAAAAGAAAAGGCTACTAATAGGTCACCTTGTATGAATTAAAACGAACTTCAAGATTTCGTAGAACCAACTAACAATACAAATAAATAACCGATAATTTTTGTATAATCTTCCTTAATCAGAATGTACCGTTATATGAAGTCACAGCACCTTGCTCATATTATCACCTCACCTTTCCTCAATGATGTTGGTACCGGCGGCTACCCAGGCTCAGGTAGGACGTCAATGAGATGAGCTTGACGTAACATATCGCCAGACCCAGGCCGGTTGAATACGTTGCGGTGCATGTTTTTGCGAATCCTGCGACCCCGGCCGTACGGTCAGGAGAAGTTTTTAGCCGGTAAGAGACCGGCAGACACCCGCGCCTACCCCGGGCGAGGGACATCCATGAGGATTTTCCAAGGAGAAAAAAAAAGGCCGGTTGAATACGTTTGTTGCCAGCAGAACAAAAAAAAAAACTGGCAACCTTGGGATTCATTAGACAGAAATATTGGATTGTGGGTGAAAATGATGCCACAAAAAAGCAAATACGTTTATGCGTCAAATGTGAAAAGCAAAGTCCTAACAAGCATAACATAATCAAACAATGTGCAACTTACCTGAAGCGAAGAGCAATCCATTTCGTCCGATTGCCCACACCGGAATAGATTCTACCTCTATGTTCATTGCAGCCCTAAGAAGAATGGCAGCTCGTAGAGGGACACCTTGCCACCTATATAGTGACAACGGCAGAAACTTTGTCGAAGCCAATAAACAATTACAACGTGAACATCATGAACTGAAACAAATATTTAGCAAGAATTTTTAGCTGAAACAACAGAAATGGAAATCAACTGGCACTTCAATGCACCAATATGGCCTTCAGCAAGCGGACTGTGGGAGTCTGCTGTAAAAAGTTTTAAATAAGTACCATTATAAAAGAATAGTCTGAGAACAGAAGTTTACCTACGAGGAAATGTCAACAGTACTAGCCCGGTTCTCTGCCTTTTCGCCGAAAATTGTTTGCCAGATTTTCACTTGCCAACTAACGTTTCGCAGAATTTTATTTCGCCGAATAATCATTTGCCAATTTATCATATAATTTTGTTTTATTTCCCAACCTCACAGTTACCAACTGTACGTTTGGTCTGCTTTTCATAATGACACTTTTTAAAATGCCAACTTTCAAGTAGCAGAATGTTTTTTACAAGGATGCCATTTTCATTTGGGCCAAATTATATACAGGTAGTTATTGTTATTAATTTTTTTTTACTTTATCTTTAATGTGACCTAACCTCACTTAACTGTTTCCTTTTACAAAAGCGATTCGCTTCTGGCACATCGGCGGCCGCTGCCGCGGCACGCTCGCTGCGCTCGCTCGGCTCGTGCGTTGTTTGTCATACTCTAACCTAACCGAAATGTTTGAAAAATGATAAATGTCCCAAACGTTTTGTGTCATTATAATAATCAGCTTAACAATAATTCTACCAAATGAAACGTCATACAAAAATTTTCTAATCATTAGTTGTCAAAGTGAAACATCGGCGAAACGTTGGTTGGCAAGTGATAATGTCCTATGACTGAAGATCCCGAGGACTTAGATTACTTAACACCATCGCACTTTTTGACTGGTGGATCAGCACTTACTTTAGTAGAGACAGAAAGGGACATAAGGACCAGGTGACAGCTGACTCAGAGAATCACAAATGATATATGGAAGAGGTGGCGCGGCGTTCTGAGTATTTAACACAATTAACAACAAGGAGCAAATGGTGACAGCCTCGAGAAAATATTAAGGAGAATGATATAGTTCTATTGCACGACGACAATTTACCTGCTGGATAATGGTCCAGGGGCAGAATCGTCGACCTACATCCCGGAGCGGACGGTCACGTCCGAGTTGTTAGCCTAAAAAGTATCAACGGGATTCTCAAATGACCTATCACCAAAACATCAGTATTGCCTGTTAATCAGGAGATAATTATTCCGCGCGGAACTAGTTGGCCGCGCCTTAGGTATGTGAGCAGCAGGAGGGGGGTGTGCACGGTAGACAAGACAACGCAATCTGACAGAGCACGTCTATTGTTTCGCACCCCCCTCCTGCCGATCACATACCTAAGGCGCGGCCAACTAGTTCCGCGCGGACTATAGCAAATACTTTTCAAAACGACGAGAAAGTGTCGGATTCAAAAGACTTTAAATAATTATCGGTTCCGCTCGAAAGAATTAAATCAGCAAGTTTTAACTTATTTATCATTGTTTACGTCATTCATATTTTTTATGATAATCATATCAGGAGTCCAAAGCGGTTTCAATGTCACGAGATTTAGACAAGTCTTTATTTTGATACATTATCCAATATGCATAATTAATAATAGACGAATAGAAGCTTATTATTAATTACGATATGCAACCTTATTGGGAGGGAATAAGGGCCATCAACAAATACACAACGTCTCTAGAACTGAAAAAAACAAACATGTAAAACAGTGCGCAATTTTATGAATTGCGTTATCATATTACTCCAGCTGAGTCAAGGATTCGCTGAACTTGAGTACTACAATCAAATGTTGCTCGGCCAGCACTCAAGCACGCGACAGTTCAGGATGCGACGCGGTCTTATCGACGGTGTAGGATCCCTCGCTAATAGCTTGTTCGGAGTATTAGATGCAAAATTCGCCGAACAGTATCAGAAAGATATCACATTACTAAGGAATAATCAAACAAAGCTTCATACTGGAAAAATCAAACATCAATCATAGAAGTGGAATATAAGCTTTTAAAACGAACTGAGTAAACAATGAACAAATAACATAAAATGATCACTCAACACAATACATATTTTCCATAGAAAAACCTTTAAATGAACTAAAATCGACAACTCAAAATAACTGTTAGTGCCATAATAGGAAGCAACATGCTACACAACTCTAAATCATCACAGAGCACCCTGCTAGATACTGTCACAGATATCTATCACGGCCGCTTTAACCCACATCTTTTGACTCCAAAACAATTGTAAGATCAGCTGAGTACTATCGCTAGTCAGCTTCCAAAGGATGTTTCATTACCTATAGAAAATGTTCACACAGACCTAAGAAAGATATTTCATAGCTACTTCAAGTAAAAGCCAGAATGCTAAAACAGTTCTTGATATTTTGAGATCAGTGTTCCTCTCATCAGTAGAGATTCGTTCGAGATATTCGAAATATTATGAATACCTCAAGTCAAAGGAAGTGACATGGTTAGCATAAAACCGATATTAGAATACGTAGCAATTAACTTGAAAAAAGACACTTTCATAACCATTACTTTTAACTGGTTGGTATTCTTGAACATTTGAATACGTAAAAAGCTTTGTTAAAGTATCAGCTACAAGTTAATATGGAAATCAAAGTCATTCATTTTGATACATCAAAGTTAAATAACATTTAATATTGAATTCTGGGTAATTTTCAAAAAACTATAAAAATTGAAATTTCTCTATATCTACTGACTTTCGGCTGGGGTAGGTACATGGGGTGTTAATTTGTTGCAAATAGCCACTATCATGCCTTAAAGGGAATACGTCGAAAACGAGTTCACCCTGTATACCATAGTTGTTATAAGCGTTAATATTGTTTTTTTAGAATTCTTTTGACTTGTAATATACAGGGTTATATAGGGTTATTGGTAAAACACTAACAACCTCTCAGGCCCATATTACTACGCGTGATGATCTCCGGCCACCCTAGTGAGTGGCCTGCGGGCGGCGGGTTGGGGAACCCGTCGCCCGACCAGTAACGGGCCCAGGGAGGATGGCGCGTCTTGTCCTGCGCGCGCCTCTCGGATGGATGTGGGGCAGGGGAGCAACTGCCCCACCACAGGAGGGGTCCACCAGAAGAAGCTGGTGGACCGAGACCTGTCGGGGTCGCGGTGCATGCAACAGCGAATCCCGTGACCCCGGCCTTAGGTCAGAAGGAGGGACACCGTGGGGTTTTAGCCAGTAAGAGTCTGGCACACCCCCCCGTCTTCCCCAGACGGGGGATAATCCATGAGGATTTCCCCACGTGAGAAAAAAAAAAAAAAAAAAAAAAAGGCCCATATTACTAACATCATAAACAACAACTTTTATTCTATGGCTTTTAATAATTCATCATTTTTTAATTTATCAAATTTTCATACAAACATAAAAATATTTAAATTCGCCACTCTAAATGTTACGAACTCTACGCGTAGCAAAAGAAGAAGGCACTAGTTAGGTCAACAAACTGCTGTCTAATGCAGTGTTTCCTAAACATTGTACTGCCATTGCCCGGTAATTTTCACACTGCCCCTTCGTGACCCACTTAATACTTTTAAACCCAAGCTGGTTCCATTAGGTAAAATAATACACATTTATTAATAGTAAAAAGGTTTTATTAATACTACATAATTTGGTATCGCCTATTTAGTTACTAAATTTTAGTGCGAAGCATGTAATGCAGCATGCTGCTGCTTATTTTTTACTAAAGAATCCAAGTTCGCGGAAAATGACGAAAGTTTTATCCTAAGGTCTGGTTCCACTTCAAGTCGGTTTCTATATTTATTTTTAAGGTAAAGTAGTGTTGAACGGCCAAGTCACACAACATTAACTATAATAATAAAGAAATCGCAGTAAGGAACCTTAGACTTGGCACGACTTTGTCTAGATTTCATTACTTTTTAAAGATAAACAAGCAGCTCCATCGAGACTTGGCTAGTTTTTTACAGAATGTTTTTGGTGGGATTTCACTTCTTTTTGTAGAAACGTGGGCATATTGTTTTTTTTTGATGTCAAATGAAGCGGCCTACCAAGTTGAATATTTTTTGTAAAGGCGGTATGTCGATCTCTAATAGTTTGGTTGGGCTCTTGTGTTTTCTAATCAGGGTCAGCAGGTACTCCAGATTTTCAATTATCCTAGTTTTTATAGTTTTCTCTTTATGTGGCCATTAAACCCTAACTCTGTACCAAATTTCAGCTCTCTGAGTTTATGGAAAGTACTAGTTCTATTCTGATGATCATGAGTGAGTGAGTGTCATAAATGCGAAACTTTGCTTTCGCTTAACTTCGGAACTAAATGACCTACAGACTTGAAATTTGATTTTATTTGTTATTGATTGTTTTTGATTGTTATTGATTGAATTGGATTTTAAGTATGTGATTATAGCTTACTGGATGATGAAAATTTCTGCGTTCTGGTTTTATCCAGAGGTTTTCAAATAGGGGCCTGAAAATGCGGCGAAATGGTTCCAGTAAAGGATGGTACGGCAGTGTTTGCTTCGCACTCGACTTGGCGGGGGCACTGCCGTGCCCCCCGATATCAACCAAACATTGAAAATAGCCACGGACTTACCTGTTTAGATTTCACATTACACTTTTTTTATTCCGAGAGTAGTTTTATTATATTTTCCCTGTTCTATTTTATTTTTAACGTAGACAAAGATTTATTAAGGTTTTCAGACCAAATATTAATCGCAACATTTAAAAGCTTAACGTTTCTGACTGTACTTCTAATGTATTAACAATCGAGGGCAATTATAAGTATCTAATCTTCAAGGGGCGAGTGAGTACACTCAGGCAACCAGGGGTAAATGTTGCGGGGCGAGTCAATTCGCCAAACCTATGCTTTGGACTTCGTATTTCAGTTTATTTTTACCTATTGGTTTTACAAATAACACAAAACTCAAGCATTTGGATTCTCACTGTAGGAAAACCAAGTTATTTAGTTATTTAGCGAATATCTCGTCATCTACACGAAATGCAAGTGAGTCAACAGAAACTTATGTCTGACTCATTTTGTTTACTAACTTGTGAGTTCTGCGACACGAGAGGGCAGGACTAGGTTTATTCAGAATATCGAAGGCATGCTGTATGCAGTGGTCACATGGACAAGAAGAAAACTAAGTCCGAAAAAATCAGCAATCAGCTTTAAAAACACTGATTGCTAAAGTACGTCCGGCGCACCCTGGGCACTCTGCGCCGCTAAAAACACTGATTGCTAAAGTAAATCCGGCGCGCTCTGGGTACTCTGCACCGCTAAAAACACTGATTGCTAAAGTACGTCCGGCGCACCCTGGGCACTCTGCGCCGCTAAAAACACTGATTGCTAAAGTAAATCCGGCGCGCTCTGGGTACTCTGCACCGCTAAAAACACTGATTGCTAAAGTACGTCCGGCGCACCCTGGGCACTCTGCGCCGCTAAAAACACTGATTGCTAAAGTAAATCCGGCGCGCTCTGGGTACTCTGCACCGCTAAAAACACTGATTGCTAAAGTACGTCCGGCGCGCTCTGGGTACTCTGCACCGCTAAAAACACTGATTGCTAAAGTACGTCCGGCGCAACCTGGGTACTCTGCACCGCTAAAAACACTGATTGCTAAAGTACGTCCGGCGCGCTCTGGGTACTCTGCACCGCTAAAAACACTGATTGCTAAAGTACGTCCGGCGCGCTCTGGGTACTCTGCACCGCTAAAAACACTGATTGCTAAAGTACGTCCGGCGCAACCTGGGTACTCTGCACCGCTAAAAACCTTGCTGACTGGTTAATCGTTTACCACGGCATGGCATGAGCTATTCTAGTATTGTTGTCGGTGGCTGGTAACACTGGATAATGTTGATAAAGGACCCGGAGTTGTAAAAACATGGTCATTCGACGGAGTAGAGGATTCTATGTCGAACAGCCGAAGAAGTCTGACCTTTTATATCTGATTAGCTTGTCCTTATTTTCTGATCTTATGTAAATTATTATATTGTGAACTAGCTTCTGTAACTACACTAACCCAATTAAAAGTAAGCACTCTCAGTGGTGGAGAGTCTATGTTGGTTTCATTAACTTTATTTACCATGCTCGCAATCTTGGCATACCGATATTAGCTATAACTGTAATGATAGATGTACTCCTACACGATTCTGTTGCTTGTATGTATTTTACAGTATAGCTTTTGCAGACACGAGAGAAGAATAACACTAATAAAACTTAATTATCTTGCTAGTTAGGGAACTATTGTGAAAAGCCTATAGGTACTACAGGTACTTACTAAAGCTGCCGCAAAATTTAGTACATGTAGGTAAGGCCATGTTCAAAAATCACAACTTAGGTCCGCATTAATAAACAGCTCTCATCTGAGAGATCTTCCAACTGCAGCTAACATAAAGTACAATTACGCACATTGGACAACATTTTTTTAAATACTTCTCAAGTCATCTTAAAACTGCACTTAAGAGGGGTCTCCCATATTCAGACTTATGAGAGCTGTTTATTAATACCTACAGACCTTAGCAGTTTACGGATTACATTTCATTACATTCATTGCCGTGGCAACCGAATATCAATTTGATATTTTATAACATTTATTTATCGAGTATTTAAAAAAAAAACACTTATTATAAATCGCCGTTTATTTCTGTGTGTAGTGTCGAGTACGAGAAGTTTCAAGTATTCAAGACAAGCGTATCATTTTGAGACCTAGTGCATATTATCAGCAAGCACATTGGGTCACCCGCGCTACAGCGCAACGAGTATTCCTAAGGAGGGTTGATGTCAGGTAGGCGGCCGGTCATAAAACAATAAGCCAAAACCTCTAACAACATGGATTTATGAAATATATGTTGTGCCGTCCCCACCTAGTGTGGGATAAGGGCAGGAAGAAGAAGAAGTAGAAGAAGTAGATTACATAACGTTTGTTCGTCAAACAACCAAACTATATTTGGTTTTCTTTAGTACGGTATAAAATACTTACATTACGGTTTGTGATAGATATATTTTATAATTTTAATATACAAGGTTAGTCGGCAAGGGGGTACTAAGCCGCAGGCCACTTAATGTATTACTGATGAATGTTTTAAAGAAAGTGTTAAAATTTTAAAAATCGATGAAATTTTTTTCAATGAAAAATTATTTTTATTTTAGTGTTTTCAAAAATGTTTCACTCCTGCTTTAGTTATGAATTCAGAAAATGGAGTTTCTAAATCGTGAATCCAAATATGACGTAAAATGTAAACACGTCTGATCATAGCTGGGGATAGATAGAATTCAGCGTATTTTTTATGAAATCTTTGAACAGCTATGTCTCTTGAACTATTTGTCTTTTGGGGAAAATTGTAGAACAAAAGTTACACATTATTATGGGTACTTTAACACCCTTTTGGCTTAGTACCCCCTTTCTGACTAACCTTGTATAATCATAACTAAGCGTGTTGAGCGGACTTGAGCGTAAGAAAAACTTTTATTTCCATTGATTTTTTTAGTGTGTAGAGTGAGATATACCTACTAGTTTCTTGACTGAATTATTACCTATATTTATCTATATAAATAAAAATGAATCGCCAAATGTGTTGCTAAGCGCAAAACTTGAGAACTGCTCGACCACTTTGGCTACTTTTTTTTATATATTCCTTAAGGCTCTTATGGAGGTTCTTATGGAGAGAAAAAAAAAATTGCGTGGAAAATAGTAAAAACAACACTTTTCTTTTCCCACTACAGGCCAATAACTTTAGACAGAACGAAGTCTGTCCGGGCAGCTAGTTAATAATAAAGATAAGTTACAGTAATTTTTAGGGTTCCGTAACAATATGTTAAATAGGTACCTACCCTTATGGTGCGACTTGGTCTGTCTTTCTGTCACAGCTGCTTATTTCAGAAACTACTAATGCTACCGACTTGAAAGTTGGAATACTTTTAAATAATGCTTATCCATTTAAATTGCAAGTGAAAGGATCGAAATAATATATTTATTTTCATTGCAACAGGGGCCGAAGTGGGAGGTTGAAATTTTAAAGTGAGGTCAAGTCAAGTGGGGTATCATAGGAAAGGGTTTCATTTACACATCACAAAATATGTTTTTAATTTATTTATGCCGCATAGTTTTTGGCTTTTGAGGAAAAACGTCTAAAAAATACCAGTCCCCTCTATCTCCGAAGTTTGCAAAGCAAAAAATCTGGAATAAATAGAGTTGATGGAGGTATATGTAAATATTTTAGGAAAAATAGAACGATGTCTGTAAATAGCTGAAATAGTTGATGTTTTTAAGAAATCAGCAAAAATATTTACAAACAAACTTAGCAGTGTGATTCCAAATAAAATTAAGATTTAATTGTGATAGTTGAAATAAATATTTCCTTAAACGGTAGGTACGGAACCCTCGGTGCGCGTCTACGACTCGAACTTGGCCGGTTTTTTATTTAACTTGATGTAGTTCAATTTAAACCATTCTAGTAGGTATCAACGTTTTAAGATCAAATCGATAATTTTAAATTGCTGCAAGCAGGTTATATTTTTTATGTATTTTCAATAATTAATTGATAATGAATGGAAACAACAAAATACTCTTCAAAACCAGATTTTTATTACTTAAGTTAAGCCCGTACTTACACTTTTAAAACATACTTAAATAATCACCGGGCATTTTAGTGACTTAAGATTTTTTGTTGTTAAATAAACCCTTGAAAATATTCTTAGCCACTAAAAATACAAGGAAGTTGGCTCTTTTGTCGATCACTTGGCATTTAATAAATTAAACAATAAATAACAGGTACCTACGCTCACTAAAACAACACAACTAGGACGTCTGTCATCACAACACATTTTATACACTTTATACAACAAAAAATAAATTACTAAAACCTAAATCGATAATAAATAAATTATTGCTACGTGAGGAACATCAGCTGAAGATTAAATTATTTGGGCACAATATGGCGGTGGTCACTCGATAGCTTGGTTGGTGTCTTGCTTGATGCAGGAGCAGCCGATGGGCACGTTCATGGTGTAGGTTTTCTCGTTGGTGTCGCTGACTAGCACGGTGTCCAGCACCTCGGTGCACGTGAACTGCGGGCCGTTCGCCAGCGGAAACCCTCCGCAGCAATGCACCTCGCTCCCGCTGCTCGCGGGACACATCTCGTACGGGTCCGGGGCACACCTGAGAACTTTGATAAAGCGCGGGATTCTGTTTTCATTTTCGTCCAAGTCCACCACCGTCCTGCATATAGTTTTGTCCTTCACTATCGATAGCGGGATACCGCTGGGTTTTGCCAGCACTTTAGTCATCACCACTGCAAGGATCACTATTACGAGGTACTTTTCGCTCGACATGTTAAATGCGGAAAATGAGAGCGTATTTGAGAGGCGCGTGCGCTTGTGGAGATAAACTCGTGAAATGGTAAGGTGTAGTGGTTCGTGCGCTATGTTTTATACAAGCTTAGTCAGCTCTCTCGCTGTGTCATATAACGCCGCTGACGTCATTGACGCGTACATATAAACATAACGTACACAGAGTAGATACACACACACACTCATACAACAAATACATTCTGAGTGATAAAATCAAATTAAAACAAAATTTTGCTAATAAGTACTACCTTTTTGGAATAATACATTAAAGTAGGTACTCACTAAAACTATCTTTTTTAATTTCCTAACATATCTATTTTAAAATTACCTACTCGGGGTAAACTGTACAAGTGCGGCTGTCAACCTTCGAGTTCCAAGGTCCCTACGATTCCCGGGTCGGGTGGTGTTATGGGGTTTGTCTGTTAGTTTTCTTTCAGTGGTGCGGGTACCGCTTCCTTCTCCATATCGCCATCTATTTAGAACCGTGCAAATTAGGGCTATTCCTCTAATAGGTACTTTTAAAAAACTTATGAATTTGACCATTAATATAATACAATATATTTTACCGCTTACCATACCAACAAATGAACCACACAAAAAGCGTAGATATCTAATATTTATTTCACCTGCAAGAATTAATTTTAAGATACTCCCCTAAGATAAGATATTTATGTTAAAATAAGTAATCTTCAAATAAACTGTACCACGAGGTTTTTAATTCCTTAGGCCAGCTTGGCTTAGGTCTCGATAGGATTTGGGCACGCCGCAATAGCGGCGGTAAGACCTGTGATGGAGGAGTGGCTGGAGAGGCGGCATGGCGCCCTTAACTTCCAGCTGACGCAAGTACTTTCGGGAAACGGTTGTTTCGGAAAGTACCTGTGTCGCATAGGCCGGGAGTAGACGCCCGGAAGTCACCATTGCGACTGCCTCGAGGACACGGCGCTGCACACGCTGCAGAGCGTGTCCCGCTTGGGGGACGATACTTGCTGGACGACTTATATCTATTAGGTGTTAGCTAGGTACATATAAAATAAAATATCTTTTCTTCGTCGTGTTACTTACACCTTATAAAGTTATAATATTGTGCAGTTATATTAATAATCTATTTCTACCGGGCTTTAACAATACCTATGCTGAAAAAATCTGTTTAAAAATCCGATTAATTAATAGCGCAAATTGGGGAATTATCGATGATTTAATAACTACACTGGCCTGCAAAAATAAGTATCACACTTTTAAAATTGCAATAACTTTTTAAGTACACAAGATATATTTTCGAAACAAAAAGGACTCAAAAAACAGTTTAACTTTGTTACTATAGTTTAAAAGAAAGCTGATAAAAATTGCTATAAAACGTTTTTTTATTTTAAATCTCTAACTTCTATAGTTTAGAAAAAATTGAAATTTTAAAAGTGTGATACTTATTTTTGCAGGTCAGTGTATATGAACGTCATTCTTACCGCCATGTTATTAGATATTATTATGTATAGGTAGGTAGGTACCTAATTGTTATTGGGTCAAAGTGTTATTGGGTTTTTCCGTATGGAATTCCTTAGTAGCAGCCCGGAGTTGGGATTTGTGCCCGGTTGATAGCAATAGGCTCATCCCCAATTACATGGGACTTGAAACTTAACGGCGAAATGAGGGTGTTACTATACAACTCTGCCCAACCCTTCGGGGAACACAGGCGTTATGTTATGTACATAATTGGTTTGAATTACATATTTCCTTCTTTCTTTCCTGATGAATACAAAGAATTATAGGTTAATTATACCGAAACGGATTTTCATTGCGTGAGTAAGTAACTATTATCTACTTATACTTACGTATATACTTGTATTAAAAATAAGGATCACATACAACCGTATGTAATCCTTATTTTTAATACAGTTTTATTTCTATCTTTGGCAATAAATACGCAGACAACGTGACACACTCCAGCCCTATTACATTACATGTAAAATTATGTCAATTTATTAAATAAAAACTGTGACTGAGGACTGAGTTTGCCGCCGGGGGGCGCCTAGCAACGCGCCTGTAATTGAGCAATCATTGAAAAAATATCGGTAAATAGTTCCAGAGGTTACCCTCGCAGACTGTTTGTACACAACAGGAGAATGGAACCTAACGAAGAAGCGATTAGGACGAAACTACCAATTATTTCCTCGGAGACTACCAAACGTTGCTTATATCCTAATTCTTGATTGTTACTATTATTTGGGTAACGAAGTAACTTTATCACATTTACTTAATAAAAATATAATAGATAGGTACCTACCTAGTTAAATATCCATAGTCTCATAGATTGTATTACTTAGTATTTGAACAACTATTGTATCAGCTAGGTCACCTACGAGCACCTTCAATAAAATTTATTTTGTTTTTATAGAAACTCCTTACAGTGTGACAGACGTACAGTCTACACAATGTACGGTCGTTATATTTTCATTTTTAGCAATATTCCTTACACAACAAAAAAATAAAATAAACAATACCATGTGAGTAATCATTTAAAAGCTTGTGGTACATTGAAAATTGTAATAATTCAGGTCAAAGTGCGCAATAAGGGCAGCTTCATAGGATTTTCTTATAATTTGATACACCCTGCTGCGTCTGCAAGGTTATCGAATTATGGGAAAATATCAGAATATGAAACGTTGCCTTTAAAATATGTTTAACATCGCTATGAAGATCTTAAAGCGATACGAACAATGTGAAGTCTATTGTTTAACATCACTATGAAGAGCTTAAAGCGATACGAACAATGTGAAGTCTATTGTTTAATCACTATGAAGAGCTTAAAGCGATACGAACAAGGTGAAGTCTATTGTTTAACATCACTATGAAGAGCTTAAAGCGATACGAACAAGGTGAAGTCTATTGTTCTAATCATTTATTTTGTTTTTTGTCTCATCAAATATCCCTGAACTTTTTATAAGTAAAGTTATAATAAATTAGTGCCAAGACTACAATCATTGAAGGTTCGGTTTATTACTTGAAATCCGTTTTCGTAGAGTAAAAACCTCAAGTTAATAATGTATGAATGATATCCTACTGCTTAAAGTTGTTCTTCGCCATTTGACAGAGACATGGTTACAAAAAATAAATTAATAAAAAAACGGGGCTTATGAAAAAGAGTCTCCATTAGAATCGATCAATAATACAGGTGATTGGGTATTGGACAAGTATACCTGTAGAACATTTTAGTGTATGCCGCCAGGTCGCCGGGTGTCGTCCAACTATGATTCACCGCTCACTTGACTCACTACTACGCGGGACTCTTTAACTAAATGCCTATAATACTCTCTATTAGATGCTATACAATTTACTTTTAAGCTATATATTAGGCAATAAAACGGTACGATATACATGTTAGTGTATAATACGAGTGTATGAACAATTGATTATTTATTTACCTATAATGTAGTCATTTGTTTTTGTATCATACCTTCGTGTTTATTCATATTTATCATTAGTTACAGTTTTCCAGCACGTAATTTTTTCGGGATTATGCGACTAGAGTCACATATCAGTTCTACTGTTTAGTTCATTCTGTAACACTTTGTCGTGCTTCAGTATTTTTTAATGTTGGTTAATTTTACTAGTTTTAGGCTGGTGTTCACCAACATTCTCGGGCTAAACAACCGTTTGAACCCCACCCGATGAATTTACCACGTGTCTTAAACGGTATAGTTACGCCAGTGGACACCAGCCTTCGTGTTCTTAGTTGTAAAACTTTTAAGTAAATTATTCTCAAACCTCGCTTATATTTATGGATTTTACAATTTATAAGTGTTCTGGTTCCTGAGCAGCGACAGCTCTATCACCTTCATTTGGTTCTGGAAAGCATTTCTTCTAAACTTTTATATTATATCGTTTAGTTTTATTTTAAGACAAAGTTGAGCTGACCTGCCATATTTTGTTAACGAAATAAGGTGAAAACAAATCTACATGTATTACCTACCTGCACAAAGCTCTCGTGTAAGAACAATACATCTAATTATTTAATAATAAATATTTGCAACATTATTATAACGTAATAACGTTTTTCACAATGACGCCTTGGACTGTACATTTGGTAATTCTCTGTTGTTATATAATATTGTTTAAGTTCCTATTAATTGTTTCCTATTTTCCTTCCTCAAAGTCAATTCAGTACATAATCATTATTAAAATGATTGTCCCTAATTAGATTTATTAAATCTGTTGGTCATTCCGTTTATAAATTATAATAGGTACCTTAATATTATTCAGTCACATTTGATTTACCAAATATCTAACCTCATGTAGCAGCAACCTTCACCATAGACGAAATAGGCCGGGGAGTGTTAGATGATGTTATTAACTTTTCATGATGTGATTGTGTGTTTATAAGTGAGTTTTCAGTTCAAGCACTTTTTAATTTAAAATTCTGTCTTTTTTCTGATCGAAAAATAAAATAAAAAATTGATATCAAGTTATAAAAAAATAGTCGTAATTATAATTTGATTTACCTTGTGCATGTGTGTTCGTATTGGTTGGTAACGTAGAGGGAGATAATAGACCATAAGTCAAGTAATGTAAGTAGACCACAGTTTAGTAAAAACACATTTTATTCAACATTTGCCGAAACCAGCTCGGACATTTAAGTTCACAAAGTTGCGCCTGCGCATAGTAAACTTCATACATAAAAAAGAATTAACACTATAGGAAAGTCACAGATTTGAACATTAAATACCTATCTAAGTAACACTAGCGGCACCCGGTGAGCCGTTCACAACCATAAATAAATAATAAATTAACTGCGAGTATTACAGGTCCGTGGTTAAGTACACTCACGAAATAAATTATAGTCACTGGTGGAATGCATAGGAACTTGAGTGTGCTCGGGAGTCGCCTGGGCGAGGCGGAGCGAGGCGCCCGAGACGCATCATGACGCCTCGGCGGCGGGGGTGGTCTCTTCGATGAGGCAGGTGCAGCCCACCGGCACCTTGATGGCTTGCGGCGCGTCGGAGCCTTTGAAGGTGACTTGTACCCAGTCGAAGATCTCCACACACTCCGTGACGAAGGTGTGGTGGTGCTGCTTGCAGCAGCCGTGTGAGATGTGATGATCGGTGCACATCTTGTTGGGGCGCGCGGCGCACTTGAGGAACTTAATGCGCCGCGGTATCCGCTCCGGGTTCTCGTCTATCTCCACCTTGATGGGGCACATTGTCTTGTTGGCCACGTCGGACAGGACGAACTCCTTCTGTGGCCTGGCGAGGACGTACGCGGCCGCCGTGATCAGCACCGCGGCTATCAACAGATATCTATTGTGCGACATGTCTGGGGTATGAGGTGGTCTGGTGTCTTGAGGAACGTGCGCTCTCGTAAAGGCTGAGTTGCGAATAGTAGGTGTGGTATAAGACGTCGACTTATATCCGCCGCACCCTTCTCCAGCGGGCGTGCTACGGTCGGCTCCGGCGGTATCTTACCGCGGCGTCAGACGCGTCTGGCCGCGACCCGCGATAGCACGTCGCGCTCTCGCGCTTACTACACGAGCATCTCAGTGAACGAGTTTATCTTCGCCGACTCTATTCCGTTAACGTTTTGTTCGTCACACATTTTGTTTTGGACGCGTAACTGTGCTGTGTGAAGTGGAATTTAAAATGTATTATTTGAACTGCATTTCAAGTTTGGACAGACGTGAAACGTTCAGGACTGGCCACTGAAATATTATAATAAGGAATACGTCGGAGTGTCGATATCTAATTGGGTATGAGTTTGTGTGACGGACACGATGTGTTATGTATTTTATTGTTGTATAATGTTGATAACTGTTATCTCGCTGAGCTGACCAATCGAGTAGTAATCAAGCGTGCGCATGAGTGATTGTGCGTACCCTAGTGAAACATAAGAGTATGTGAGTGTTGGTGTGCGTCGTCAAATTGTGTAGCGCGGCCAACTCGTGTAGCGCGGCCTGCGCGTGATTGGTCGCGGATTTCATGTAATTATGATATTCCTCGATTGGTCGGCGGTTAACCAATAGTTTGTAAATTATTTATCCATGTCAGTACATGATAGTGTCCAGAGGCGGAGTCATACTTATATATTTACATGTGTTATATATCTATAGGTACCTACCCCTCGCTACAAATTGTAAAACTTTTTCAGTGATATGGTGTAGGTACATTATGAAAATGTGCCTATAAAACTAGACATGGACATCCGTATTTACTTGATTGCAGATTGTGAAACATATCTTTTATGTGTTATGTGTTTTTCAATGTAGAGAAAAAAGTTTAAGTTAGTTAGTAAAAGTTTTTCGTTTTATACGATAACTGAAAACGAAACATACTCCTTTACTCTGCTCACTACCGCGTGTCGTGCACGGACCGACAAAATTTCATCACGAGATTATTTTGCAGGTGACGGAACGCTCCTTGTATAACACGCGACGGGTATGCATCGCGTTTATACCGCGTATGCTCCGCGTTTTTATATCTGTCCGATACGAGATATTAATTATTTGCTAGCCTTTGAACGAATACACGTGTGCATAAAAATGGAGGGCGAAAATTTTATAGATTGGGTTCGTAAATACAAATATTTGTACAATTAAAGAAAATGTACAACAACTTGTAGAACGGGCACTAAACGGGGATGTTACGGTCATCATACGCGGTTAATACTCGTTGAACGCGGTTGATCCGCTGCAGTGAATGGAGCATCGTTTGCCGGTTTGCCGCGCCTGACACGTGCCTGTTCCGGTCCTAGTATGAGACGTTGTAATGAGCAGACTCAATTAAAGGAAACTCCATGTATTTGTTAACGAAACAAAATAACATAACTTATTTTAATGTTCGGCTGATTGGTAGCGTCGTGCGGCAGTCGGGTTGTTGACCTCCCTAAAAAGGCCATTCCATATGGCACTTTCCTAAAAAGGCCATTCCAGACATTGCCCTACATTGTTACACTCGCATAGTTTTTATACCATAATGTTTGGATTTTAAAAGAGACCTTGATCTCCGAGTTTGTTTGGGCTTTTCTTCTCAGAGCTAGTCAGATAGGAAATGCCGGCGCCATCTTGTCTAAAAAAACATTACATTGACTTTTAAAAGTGTCTGTAACAGATTTATTTAAGAAATAAAAATTATTACTGTACACTTCTGCCTACCCCTTCGGGGAATACAGGCGTGATGTCATGAAGAAATCATTTATCATTTAGGTAGAGTCAGCTGCAATAACACTTATAAAAAGTATTGTATTTAATCTTACACAAATCAAATACTCGTAATATATTGACAAATGTTATGTAGAGTGCGCGCAAGATAACTCTGCGCGCGGCCAAAATCGGAACTAATCATGGTCCGCCACAGTGTTGCCGTTTTATTAACTTTGTCACTAGATCTACCTGATTTTAGGAATAAAAGAAAATATATTAATAAAGATTACCCCATCAGACGATAATAATCATAATGCATTCTTATTCACTCATGCCACATTTATCAGCTTAGTTCTTTTCCTTTGCAAATTACGTAAAAATACTAATTCATTTAATTGATAGGTAGTAAATTTAAACGAACATAACTGAGCTCAATTAAAATATAATAAACCGCAAGAGGGCTGCCCAATTTTAATGCTCACGAATATATTACTTTTCCTTAAAAAGTAGTACTTTGTATTTTTGCGATCATGGCAACATTTAGCACGCCCTCCGTCGCGCGCAGAGTTATCTTGCGCGCACTCTAGTGTACAATATTGAAAGATGTCAATAACTACTTCTTTAATTGACGTTTTAATTTCGGAAAGTGAATACATGTTATTAACTGTATATAATTACGTACTAACAAGAGATGACAATTACCCGCACGTTTCAGTGATGTCACATTGTGAAATAATGATGATTTGTATAATTTCCCCTCATGAGAAGACAGGTGTCATAGGTATTGTAGTGAGAGTAAACAATTAGCACTTAGTAATAGAGCGGGTGGCGTGGCGCGGGCGCGTCAGTGTCACGGAACTGTTAATCATCGGTGATCTGTGACAACAGGTACATCAGCGTGATATTTACAATATTGTTCATCTGTCCATGAAGTTTCATCAAAGTAACTGTTACCTGCGGTTCAGCGGGTTTGGCCCGCGTTGAAGTAGCTATGAGTACCTTATTAGGAGGCAGTGTCTTTTATGAAAACGTCTTTATTATCTCATCGGCTATATATTTAATACTCCAAATGAGAGTAGTAAAAAATTAGTTTGCAGAAAAATTTCATATAAACATTGTTTACTTATGTTAAGTTGTCATCTCGACATTCTATAACAGCTCCATACTACCACCATCACATCGTTGCAGATATATCGTTGCTATGCAGATACTGCACATTATAAACATTCGCTGCGGCCGTACTTTCTGTCATAACGCGCTAAGTAGTTTTTTTTATTGTATTCTATAATACCAGCTGTAATTTCGTATCGTACTTAATAATGACCACGCTGTGTTTTGTGGCAATAAACTTTTATATTCTAACCATCAGCTAATTCAGCAGCACCTCTAAATTAGATAGTACAAGAAAGTTCTGGAAAAATAATAGAAATTCGAGAATGGGGTAGGAGGGAAAGACATTTCATTGGTTAAAATTATTTGACATTACTGCTAATGACTATTTAACTCTTTCTGATTGCTTATGGTGAGTACTTACAGTGGTGCTGCCACCTACTTTCGTTTTGCGTTCGATCTCCTATTGGGTCTATGTTGTAATACATTGTTTACTGTTTACATGTTCACAGCGTCACTTAGGTTCATATTCTACTCACGGGAAGAGAAAGTGCATGAGTATATACCGCTGTAAACTATTTGTCTTACTCAATTAATTGAATTGGTTCAACGTTAACCAGTTTAGTATTGCTTGTGTGTGAAATATTGCATAATTTAATATTGAATTAACAACACTACATCCGATAATTTCAATAATAAAAGTCATATTACATGTGCCGGACACACAAATAACTTGCCCCGTCGCCGCTCTGTTGACGGGTCACGCAACATCACCGTCATATTACTATACCTATATATTATGTAAATAGTATGTTATACTTCATTCATCACCACAATATAACGTCCGACGGAAAGAGCCACATAAGAAGAAATGATAAACAATAATATAAATAACATAACATCACGCCTTGTACTCCCCGAAGGGATCGGCAGAGGAGTTTTTAGTACACCCTCGCTTAGCCAGTTATGTTTAAGTCCCATATACTAGGGGGCGAGCCTATTGCCACCAATTTATTATTCCTAATTAAATTTAAATATATAACTTATACATATTTTTGTAATCCCCTTTTAATTTCCTTTATTTTGATACCCTACTCGATAAGTTTGGTAATACTTTTTTTATTAACGTATTACTATATTTATAAATGTATATATAATACCTATATGTAAGTATTATGTCTATGTATGGTGTGTAGTATATATTTTGCATCAGTACACCATGGACTACCCCCTCTATCTTATTCATTGACTTCCTGTTCATCCAACGGCTGTCTGATAGATATCGCTATCAGCGATAAGACCGCCATTGTACCCTTTAATGTTTGTTATTGTATAAGAGCTGTGTTACAATTTTGGTGTACAATAAAGTATATTCTATTCTATTATTTCGAGCCAAACACCCACCGGTGTTTTTCAAACACCTATCTAAGGACAATCGCTATCGTCGCGAGCCTATTGCCAGTAACGAGAAATTCTTAATGGAAAAACCTAATAACACTTTGCCCGACCTGGGGATCGAACCCAGGACCCTATGCTCAACAGTCCCACTAGCGACCACTAGACCATCAAGGCACTTGATAAAGAATAAATTAAAAGAATTCTTTGAAGCTGTATAAGGACCATGGATTGAAATAGCCACTAACACACCTGATTAAAGTATGTCTAATAACCTGTTCACCTTATCAGTTTATAAATAAATACAATCTGGTCGAGTCGCACGCGTCTATATTGTGACGATGACGCGCACTGTTGATGCAAATTAAGTCATTCCACGATTACGATTAGGTTGGTGTGTCTCTGTATCATATCTTTTATGAATTAGGTATCAACCAGATGTTTTCATCTCAAGATGACGTCCTATTGTCTTTACGTCCTAGTTTTAAGATTTGGATTAGATTAAATTATTGACTGATAGTTTGTAGGTAACCAAGTTAGTCTTACGACTTCCCAGTCGTAAACTCACTCGAAAGTTTGCTTAGATATGTTCACTGGAGCCATTAGTTCAAGGGATTTTTTTTAAGTATCATCGACTCTTGCTACTGGTCTGCAATGAATTTGGAAGCAAGTCTGAAGGTGATTTTTGTAGTTTAAGCAATGCCGCGCTGTTGCACTTTGCTGTAGTACCTAGCACGGCTACGAAAAAGCATGATGGTGCTACGCCGGTTGTTTCACTGCTACCGTACGTGCAGGTTTCAGGGGGGAAGTTCCGAGAAGATAACAACATCATGCTCTTCTAAACATCAACCACAATAACAGGACTTATGTGCGAAGAACACTGTCCACTACTGTTTTATTTGTATGTGCTGAATGTTAACTTACTAATAGTTTTATTGCGCAAATTGACTAGTGCCACCTACTTTAAAACAGTGACACACCCCCAGTAAGACGAAATTGCAAGTTTTAGGATGTAAAGATCTAGTGGAGAACAAATGATGTATGCATGCCTTGCTCGAGTTACAAGTGTAGTGTACGTAGGACTATAGGACAATCACCTGTCGTATTATAACGAGTAGGTAATTATAGTGTTAAAAGTAATTTAATTTAATTTGGTGTTTCGTTGATGTCTTTTGGTTTACGGAAGTAAGTTTCGACGATATTTTTATCGGACGATGCAACAGTTTCTATAGATTTGAGAAAGGAAGAAGGTTTTTCATAGAAATAATGGGGCCTACATGAAAATTTATAACATAAATAAAATATCTTAGTATTGGAAGAGTTCTTATTTAATTGACAAGTGACAGACAGTTTTTTTTTTAGATAAAAATTAGTTAGAATTATATCAAGAATGTTATGCGTGTATTCTAATCTTTTTTTACATGAAATCAATTTTTTTAACTAAAAAATGGTTTTGATTAAAAAGTTTGGTGTGTCATAGTTTAGTGACTGTGCTAGGTTCTAGACAAGTGTAGTACTCAAATAATGAGCAATGTTTGTCTTATTACGTACTCGTATGTTTTGCCCCAGGGTTGAGCAGATCCGGATTTCTCATAACCATCAGTTGACGTAGAGTGTGGTTTTGAAGTGAGTGGCATGCCGTGTCCTGTGACGTCACGCGGCATGCCCTCGGCACGTGCGCGGTATTCCGTACAGCATTAAGTTACATATAGTACATGTAACTGTTGTATTGTAAACAAGTATGACGCGTGCGAATGTTTTGAAAGTACTCGTGTTTTACCGCGGTCAAATATTTGCGGGAACTACTACAATACATATATGAAGGGAATGTCTTATTTCTTAGTTTTCCGTATGTTATCGCGACTAATTAGTTAAGTAATTAATATATTTAATTGTTTTCCCGTTTTAATACTATTGTTATTTTACGTCGGCATACCCTTCTCAGTGCAGGGAATATGTCGTCGTAATATTTTGTTTACATACATAATAACAATAAGGAACTAAAGTAAGTAAGTATTGTAGCAACTGTAGTATTGTAAGCATTATTAACTTTTTAATAAAGAGGATATAATTAGGTCTTACAAATATTAGGTCCCCCCCACCTATGAAATCAGCGATTTGTATGAATTTTTTAAAGAAGTTGCATTTTTTAACATTTTCTTAATTTATTTAGAACTGCCTCGTTGGTCTAGTGGTGGCAAGCGCGACTGCTGGTCATGAGGTCCGGGGTTCGATCCCCAGGTCAGGCAAAGTGTTTTTCCGTGTGGAATTCTTCAGTAGCAACCCGGAGTTTAGATTTGTGCCCGGTTGGTGGCAATAGGCGCACCCCCTATTACATGGGACTTAAACATAACGGCGTAATGAGGGTGTTACTATACACCTCTGCCCAACCCTTCGGGGAATACAGGCGTGATGTTATGTTATGTTGTTAATTATAATGTTTACATTAATTGAAAACTTAACTTTGAATTATCGTTTTTAATTAACGACAGTTTTAAAAAAATAATTTAAAGTAACCATCGCAGTTAACAAGTCAGAAAACAGTTCAGAAGTAACAAATATTATTCCGGTTCTGTTATCATAATAACTGTGTTGACTTCTCTGGGCAGGGACTCCTGGCTAATATTATTCCGGTTCTGTTATCATAATAACTGTGTTGACTTCTCTGGGCAGGGACTCCTGGCTAATATTATTCCGGTTCTGTTATCATAATAACTGTGTTGACTTCTCTGGGCAGGGACTCCTGGCTAATTACCAACCGCGCGGCTCATAAGATTTGCAAGGTTAAGTTGCGCTTGCCGCGGTCAGTCTGTGGATGGGAGATCCTTCTGTGTCTCGGAGAGTACATTAAACAGTCGGTCCCGGGTGTCATACGAATACCTATGACAGTCGTTACGGGTAGTCAGAAGCCCGAAAGTCTGACAACTGGTCTAACCTTAGGATATCAGCATTACTCAGTAACTGGGTTGCGGATGTCTGATGGCAGTCGCTTCTTGTAAAATACTGGTATTCAGCCGCATCTGGTTGGACTGGAAGCTGACCCCAACATAGTTGGGAAAAGGCTAGGTAGAACGAATTTCTCTGGGCATAAAAATATCTTTTAATTTGTAATACTATAATAAAATGGTAAACGAAATAATTTCAGTTAAATAGTTGTAGGTTGTTCATAGTTTTCATAAACTTTCAGGGGAAAGTCAACGACAGTAGGTATTTTATAGTAAACTCATGTGCCCGTCTTGTGTCTCTGAAGGGCCTGTGCGTTTGGGCCTCTATCCCCACGTATGTGAGTCTTCCAGTAGACCGCAGGTTCCTCCTTGCGGATATTTAAACCCGTGAGAAGCGACAATATAGAAATATATAATACATATGAATGAGGATATAATAGATAGAGTGCGGTTGGTTTGCGGTCTGGCAGGATGATGGTTTCATTCATATCATTACCTGGTCACGTACTAGTGAGTCCAACACCTGACATGACCCGTGTGAACGAGAGCGGGTTACGATTTTACTTCGACTACGATAGACTGATTCGACGGTCGTTGCGATATCACATAACATCACGCCTGTATTCCTCGAAGGGTTCGGCAGAGGTGTATAGTAACACCCTCATTTCGCCGTTATGTTTGAGTCCCATGTAATAGGGGGCGAGCTTATTGCCATCAACCGGCCACAAATCCAAACTCCGGGCTGCTACTGAGGAATTCCGCACGGAAAAACCCACTATCACTTTTCCCGACCTGGGGATCGAATCCAGGACCTCACGATCAGCAGTCGCGTTTGCCACCACTAGACCAACGAGGCAGTTGCGATATCAATAACTATAAAATAATATGAAACTAATATAGCTTAGGTACTTTATTTAGGTAGGCACTTTAAATATTGTGTTCCTTCAATTTTGTGGCAAAATGCCAATGTCCGGCGGGGTGTTTGACCTTTTGAAACAAGGATGCATTCCACATCAAATACGCTGGGCAAGATGGTCCTAAATTAATGGTATTTATTTTAGATATCTCAAAATCAACACAATTTAAAATAAAACATGAATGAAAAGTAGTTACCAAAATTCCATAATGCATTTAACGTAAAATAAATACAGCCCACCAATATAATTAGAATCATAGTAAATAGAACTAAACAATGCTAGGAAACGCAAGACAATTAAACTGTTATCGCGTATAATAATAGAATAGGTAAAACCCCGCGCATTAATAGCCGCGGTTTTTATCAGCCTGACCCGTGCCAGCGCACGCGCCGACGATCAGCAGCAATTATTTAATACTTCGTCAGGTAATAAACATTGTAGTAGTTGCTAACTTACTAGTAGTAGAGATGCGTTTAATGATTACAATTCATTATTACATGGAGACGCTACAGGTGTTCAGAGGCAGCCGTACCCCTAGTACGAGTTCGTAAACTACGAATACGACAGTTGTAGTTGTCGTGAGCTTGTTAAACTTTATTTCCGCAAGAAAAATAGATACAGGGTGTAAAATAACCTTAACGAAGCCGAAGTCTACGCATACTGTACATAAAACTAAGTAACATACAGCAAAAATAATTGCTGGGAAACGACTTTTATTTTTTGGTATTAAAAACTGCTTTTAATTGAAGCGCGCAATGGAAGCGTGCGCGCAGTAAACTGTGCCTACATTTCAAAAATGTTGATAATGTTTGTATTTGTAATATAATTGTAATGTATTCTTCTATACAAACATGTTTAGTAATAGTATGTTTAGTAATAACATTTAAACTTAGTTTTCGTGAAAAAAGGAACAAAAATATGGGGACTTTGACCTTCAATATCTTCATAACCCGTCGGTTCCCAGGTATGGCCCAATACCAAAAAATCTTCGTAATGATGGGAAGAATACGTGGATTTCGGCTTCGTTAAGGGTATTTTTACACCCGATATATTTTATTGAGTTTAGCGAGTTCACTAAAACTATTGCCGTGTTCGTAGTTAACAAACTCGTACTAGGGATACTGTATGTCAAATGTGATTTAGTACGATCAGTTTTGACGAATGAGAACTATATGATGTGATCTTTGTGTACCTACCTATAGGTAGATTGTAATTATGGATTTTACCCAATACTAATAACGTGGGGACAAATCCATCTATGTTTAGATACAGGAGCGTACGTACATACTTTATTAGATATCGAAATAAATCCATCTATGTTGCATCATTGTAGGTGTGTAAAATTATATTACAATCTCAAGTCACATGCGCCGTTAGTAAACTGCAATTATCTATGATGAACTAATCATAATAATGTTCTGGGATTTACTGGTAAATACCATTAAACCGTTTTTTTATTACTTACTGTTGACTCCTGTGTTGTTCGTTTGTGGGAATTAGGTACATAGGGTTGTACTATTTTTATTTAGCTCTCCTGGCCGAGTGGACGGCCAGGACCAACCTACTGGCAAACACCTCTTACCAGATCAATCCCTGGACATCCATATGTCAGTTTAGTAAATTCGCCCAAAGTTCTTTTATATTTTGTCTGTTATAATATTTATGTCTTTGATTTAAGGGTAAATTATTATAGTATAATTAGTGATCAATATTTGTAGTTATTGTATTTAGATGTAATATTTCTTTGATGTATTATAAGAAACTGCACTATCGCTTTAGGTTTTTGACCTATAATGATAATGTACAAAGACGTGTAAAAAAACGATAATGTTGGTCCTACGATCCTCTGGACACTATTTTCTAATAAGACATTTTTAATTGTTAAAATAAAAAAATGTGAGACTAATTACTTACAGCAAACAAATAACTAAAATGATTAAAATATTGTGGATAACATAATGTATGGGATTTTCGGAAAAATAACGGCAAAACCAGATTTGATGCAAAAGCATTGTTTTTGTTGTGTGTGTAACGATTTATTCGTAATTTTGTGCAAAATTTATTCATTGTAATAATTGATACAAGTTTCCCATAATACTAGATATTGTTTAATAATAGGGAAAACTTGTGTTTAATTATTACACTAAATCACACGAATATGAATGGAATGTTACATAAACAGTGCGACTTGTGTCATTTTATAGTTCACTTTATTTTCCCCATAGTGTGTGACCTTTGACTCATACTTCCACTGAAATTCCCACGACCTGTAAAGAATTTCAGTGAAAGTAAAATTAAATGAAAGTGTTATTTTTCCATTGATTGTTAATGTCTATACCTACTTTATATTTTTAAGTTAATATTTTTGTATTAAAATGTGACTAATATGTACCTAATTTTTCTTTGATAATAAATGTTATTTGTACCTACAGCATTTTTTTGTTTCATTGGAAAGCCTAATGAATATCTAACCTAAGTAACAAGTGACAGTGGGCAGACATCGACACAGACGTGCCTACTATGTCATATAATATGTGTCTAATGTACTTATGTAATTACAAACAGCCACAGCATTGTCTTCACACCAAATACAAAATGTGACTCATTAAAGAGTAGTTGTGAGCATGAATAAATATGGGACTGTTAGCGCATTGGTACTACGTTAAATTGTAGTACACAGTAAAAACTTATATTTAAATATATGATATTTACTACCTACGAAACTAATACTTTACTAATTTATAAACTTGACAAATACATATGAAAGAAAATATTGGAAAAATCTATTGGAGAAAATTGTAAGTAATGCAACACTAATGTGACACCCGGCGCAAGGCGCGCATCGCACGTGTATCATCGGCGCGGGCGCAGCCTTGAGGGCGCGTGGACCGTTATGTTATGATTCAGAGTGTTTCCCTCGCGTGCCAAAGTCATTAACAACGCACTTCTCGGTGCTGCCGCCTCACAAGTTAACAGTAAAAACCCGCTACCTGCCTAGTGCACATGAGTCCCAAAATATTCTCAGAAACACTTCCTTGCGCATATTTTTATCATCATTCAAGTATTCTCTTGTTGATATACTTACGTGGACCGACTGAACCTACCTACTATAATGTTTGCCTTATGTTGAGTGTCAGCTGATCTATCAGCTGATGTAGAGTATAGTTAGTACCTACAGTTACTTTTTACCGTAACTACTGTTATGTATCATGTACATGTACGTATTCTGGATTGTTGACTTTGGACCCAACACGTTAGGTGTGAGCACTAGATAAGACTTTGAGAACGAATCGAATACAGCTTCTTCTTCTTAGCCCTAATGATAAAACAAAACTTGCGGTACAAGATTCCCGCGTTGTCTATATGAGGTAGACAATCATACGTCATTCTGTAATAATTATGACTAAAACGTCAACAAACCGGTGAGGATATATGTCATAAAAGATTAGATATTTATAACTACAGAACACCGGAACGTGACCGCAACTTAGTATCGCGTGCTAGCTGATTACATTACAGCGAGCGATTACACAGCGTTGGTTGGCGATCATTACACAATATGACACAGCGCCCGCGCAGCGCTCTGACTCACAGCATACATGCTTGAAACATTATTTAGAGGGAAGAAATGTGTTGCAATAAGCCGTTTTTTTGTAGATTAGCTGATTCATCATTGCGTGGGAACCGAAAAATAATACTTAACTGTTTTTTTGCTGGTATTTTTCTAGTGATTAACGATTGTCAATCTTAACTGAGGAAATCACATGAGAAAAGGAAATTCGAGTTCTTAATAATTAATAGAAGTTAAAGAAAAAAAATCGTGCCTTTGCGTAGCAAGCAGTTGTTGGCAAACGTCCGGGCAACGCTACGCTTGCTACGAATGATGCTACGAAACAGTTGCAAGCAACAAAATAGTCACGCAGCATTCGGCAAATTACTGGTGGTTAAAAATAAGTCTAAGGACCGATTGAGTACAAACGTACTATGTATTTTTCTTAAAAAAGTAACCTCTATGTAGGTACCTACATACAATAATAATGAGAAGTACTTAGAGAATGTCCGCTTTAAAAAAACCTGTAGAGGGTAATAAAAATCAGTGATTCAATTTAGGTAATAAACTTAGCTGACAAACATAACGGTTTATAGAACAAGTCGCGGCATCAATGGCCGGCCTTGTCAGTCGACATTCGCGCTGCTAGCATGCGCCCACGCAGCGTGGCGCTACGCGCGTGTAGAGATGCCGTGCGGCACGGGACCTCCCCGCGCATGCGCGCCGTCATACAACAGGTATGCATGTGTTATTTATGATCTTGTATCATACTCGGCGACTAATCTCGTGACTGCTAAGTGTATTTATTTAAACATTATGGAGATTTGAATCACTGTTATTAACCGGTTTATTGACAAAGATTTCCGCAAATAAATGTTTATTACCGTGCGCTTTAACAAAAACAGCATAAAATCTAATATTCACATCACAATGTTATAGTATTATCGCACGTAATAATTCGTGTTGTTATTACGGTTCGTAAGTATATGTTTCGATGTCCATACACAACAAGTCGCGCCGAATTTGGTAAGTCGTTGAGTTTACTGAACCAATATTGACTCGGCAAACACAATACGCTGGCTGTGAATTCCCGAGCTCCAATGCATGGGTGTTAACTGATACAAGAGCCACTGTGCATGAACAAGTTAACCTAGTGTGTCAATAAAACGTAAGTAAACTTAGGTAATAAAAATAATTTTACCAAACATTTGAAAACACAAACGTGTCTATACACTAGCCTTTAATTTATAATCTGCATGTTCGAGGTTTTTAAACTTAAATATAAAAGACAATTTAATTTAACACATTAATCGTCAGACTATATGGGGGCATTCAAGTATTACGTTAGCACCAAAGGGGGTCAGGGGGTCTTTGCTTAGCTTATTTTTGATGACATGGGAGACGGAGGGGGTCTGGATGGTGATTACGTCAGCAATATTTATCTATTTTTTTAGACTTGAAAACTGCTGCTCATGAATAATAATAAAGAAACATGACAGATTTTAAAAATATCCTAATGTTTACGTAAGCATAGGAAAAGGGGTAAGAGCTTTGCTTACTTTTGCTGATAAGGGGGAGGGGAGGGTCAAAAATTACTAAAATTCTGCTTACATAATACTTGAATGGCCCCTATCTAGCAATAATAAAATATCATATCGTACTATTTTAGCGTAACTGTGACCTTAAAGGGCGCGTAAAAGCTGCGGTGAACATCCGAGTGAATTTGGTTGTTAGGTAGTAGGTACAAGTGGCGCATGCGCTTCCGAGCCGCGGCGTGTGCGCGCGCACGCGAATGGGAAACACGCATTTTTTACAAGCTTAGGTGGCCGATGTGTGCTCATGGCTCACACCTACCGCCATGTGGAGCTACCCACTTATCAACGGGGTTTACCTACAATTATTAACAAGATAAGGTAAATTATACATCATTGGTATTTGAGCAAAAAAGTTGTGGTTTTTTAGGGTTACATGTGCAACTTTCGATGTCGGTTGGAAAGTCATGGATTCGTTATTTTTTTGTTATGATTAGTACTTTAATATGACGTCGTCAGATGCAGTGTTTACGCAGAAATAAAGACGTGGCACGTCAATGGAGCCGGTGGCGGTGGCTGGCACGAACCGGCGCGCGCGCAGCCTTAGCCGCCCGGAACAAGTGACTCACGGGCGGAATACCCCACCTCAATCAAAAACGACATTTATTCAAACACAATGTGAATCTATATCAGCGATCAATAATTGAACCAACAGATCGAACTAACAAATCGTTTTTTAATATTGTCTGTGACAACAGGGCTTTCTTATTATTTTACCTCGATGGTCAAACCCGCTCACGATTGGATTTTCCGAAACTCTAATATTATCGCCTCACAACAATAGAACAAATACCACGTTATGAAATATCACAGGCATGTAGGTACCAATGAGTCACTGGGCCACGTCGAATTACGGACAGGTTGCAATGTTTAGTATTTAAAAAAAACTACGTTTAAAAAAACCGACTTCAAAAACTAAAAAATATAAAATAACTTAATAAAGATTTAATTTAATACACCTCTTATGCAAACCTAATTAATACCTTTACAGTTTCAGAAGTCGGTGCCTTCAATTTTGTTTTTTAAGTCGGTTTTTTTAAACGTAGTTTTTTTTTATTTTTTACTTTTTAGTGTTTGTAATAGGTTGTTCTGTAAACTACAGTAGGATTTTTCTAGATTACATCAGGTAGAATAATTACATCATCCAAGTAAACTAAAATGTTCATAAAAAAATAAAAATGTTCATAAAATGAAAACTACTGGGCCAAACTATGTTAAATTTTTATGGGACGAAATGCCTACTATTCCGCATTAAACTAAAGAAGAATCACGTAAATCGGATCATAAATCTCAGCGTAATCGGTGTACATACCTACATAGAAAAACCTATCGAATATAGAACCTCCTCCTTTTCGAAGTCGGTTAAAAAGAAGTGCAAGCAGAGTCTTCACCCGTACATCATACGGACAAGTCGTCCAATCCGAGTATCGGTAACTCTACTTTGTACAGAAGCACTCAAAATGTAGCATAGTTTTATCTTTCAAGTTCAACTGAACTTCATTGCTAAAATGACGGAAATCATTCCCTAAACATCTACGAGCGAGACATAAAGCTTGTCACCTTCCACAATTTTTTGGAACACTATTTGTTAACCATCACTTGAACAATCCAATTAATTTGTCGAGTACCTACCTATATGTTAGTATACACAATAAATACAAACAGTTACAACTGAATATATTTAGACACAATTAGCATAACGCAGGAACTACGGCTCGTGCGAACTATTGAGGATGTCAACTTGTGGTTTGTGGCTAAATTAATAACTAAATAAAGTAGGGAACTGTGTTATGCTGACTGTAAACCGTTAAGGGTTAAGGGGTCTTGAGTTCGATGACGTGTTGTTGAGCTCTTGTCATTAAAATTATTATCATAAATTTGTGTTACGTTCGAATTAGGGTGATTATCCTGCCTCTATTATTTTGTGTCCCAAATTTTGTTTAATTAAAAATTAAAATAAATTATTTAAATTTTAATAAAGTTAGTTATTTTTTGGTTTTAATGGCAAAATGATAAATTCCTACCTTTTTTTGCGGTATGACAGAACAAACAA
Organism: Amphipyra berbera; assembly: GCA_910594945.2. NCBI lineage: Eukaryota > Metazoa > Arthropoda > Insecta > Lepidoptera > Noctuidae > Amphipyra > Amphipyra berbera. Next base: position 498,868 of record OU343135.1, read on the forward strand.
ATCGACGAAGGAACTACAGCCCGGACGACGCCAGAGATACTCGTAGGCGGTCCTAAGTACAAGATACAGGTTCTATAAGACAATTGCGGATAGCAGTACAACGGTGCAATATTCGTAGTTCCGGTAACTGTTTTAATGACAGTTATCGACTGTAATTAACGAAAGCTATACGGTGAAAGATTTGCGGTTTATAGCTTTAACCGCATTGATAAACCGCAAATGTTTCTACTTCGTTAGAGTGTCAGTTAACCGAGAGAAACTGTTAACATCTCGTAATCAATAAACATCTACGTACGTAGGTATCTACGGTGAAAGGTCGTTACTTAGATCCTGAATAATATCATTTAATTATCATCATCGACAACCTAGTTAGGCTTGAGTGGTTCCGCAAAGACTCTCCAACCGCCGCGTCGGTATCCTAAAAGACTATGTCGAGAGGATGGATCTGCCTGAATTATTAACATACTGTACAGCAGTGAATTAGTACGCTCATGGTGCTATATTAGTTTACGATCTGTCAGAACCAAAGTCCCTAGCAAAACTGAATGAGTCTGGTCGAGGAACTTCACGTATACTCTACCAAGAAGAACATAGTCTACTTAGTTGTCGGCAATAAGATTGACAAGCATATCATTTTGGGACCCAGTGCATAATATCAGCAAGCACATTGGGTCACCCGCGTGACGGCGCAATGAGTATTTCTAAGGAGGGTTGATGTCAGGCAGGCGGCCGGTCATAAAGCTATAAGTCAAAACCTTTAACAACATGGATTTACGTATTACATGTTGTGCCGACGCCACCTAGTGTGGGATAAGGACAGGAAGCAGAAGACAGCAGTGAATTATTACGGGATTCCTCTCTCGCGTTGGCATGAGTTAAATGAGAATAGCTCATGCCGTGGTGAATAGGTTATTCAGTCAGCAAGGTTGGTCGCAAGGCTGACTGCTCAGGAAACAAGTATCGCCGCCGTGGAGGCTCTTTTTATGCACCCAAAACGGGCTGATAAGAGACTATTGTCTACTTTATAACAGCCTACTATCTGCCAAGGGCCTCCCCTAAAAACGAGTCAGGCGGGCAAGTGAATGTATACCCTCTTGGTCTGGTGACGTGGCACGTGGCTGCCGTAGACAGGCGGGCAGTGTGCTACAACTGTTTTCTACCATTTATTCTTTACAGTACACGTCGTGGTGCGTCTTTCGGTTGACGACAAGTTCAGTTCAATTCACCGTTACATCAGCTGCGGTCTAAATCAAACCTTTTATAAGTTTTGTACGTTTTTTAAATGATCTTTTTGACCACTGCTGCTGCTTAGCATCATGTTAAATGTGTGTGCTCTTCAGTTGCTAACGTTGCTGACTTTTAGAAACCAAAAAAACTAAATGTTTCTCATCTCATACTATGACTTAATTGGATAACACGATCTGAGCTTTTGAATAGGAAATTGAATAAATAAACTTAATAACAATAATTTATATTATAAACTTAATATCTAAAATAAACTTAGTTAATCTTTAAGCCGTTTATATTAATAGTTGGGACCGACCGGGACCACGTTAGTATCATACGTTTCAGATTAAGTCTGAAACGACGCAAATCGATTTCTGTAAAACTATATGTCAGTATTACAATTAGTACCAGGTACCTACTCATTAACACATTTACTGCACAAAAAAATACACAATCTATTTATATTGGTATCTAACACAAGGACACCACCATACCATGTTAGGTACCATTTACTATTATACTGAATTAAATCAACATTACTTTGTGTAATTTACTTATCATACAAACTCGAATTGTCAAATTAACAGACTTCGCGTATTTTCTTTAAAAGTAGATAGCTAAAGCTCTACTCGAACATTATTATTAGTTTATTGCTTTAAACTTCCGCCAGACATTCATATTAACATTTTAAGGAAAACTGTTCAACTTAACTAAGTATTAAGTCATACGTAATAACATATCAAAGAATTCCTGCTGCGATATGTTACGTCAAGCTCATCTCATTGACGTCCTACCTGAGCCTGGGTAGCCGCCGGTACCAACATCATTGAGGAAAGGTGAGGTGATATGAGCCAGGTGCTGTGACTTCATACTAGTCTGGCCATAAATACTGTTACAATTAAAAATAAGAAAGATATTACATTTGAATTTGGAATCTGTCATTTTTATACGATTGTTCATTGAATTTTCTAATTTTGGCGCCAATATATTGTACAATATTTCGCGATATTAAAATGGAGTGGGGTGATAAAGAGAACCGAATCGCTGTGATTGCATTACACAAAGTTGGTATGGAGCCAATAGCAATTTTTAAAACTCTCCATACGCTTGGTATTAGTTAAATGTTTGTGTACCGGGCTATTAATAGGTACAATGAGACCTCCTCTGTTTGTGACAGAAAAAGATCTGGCCGTCCACGTAGTGTTCGTACGAAAAAGGTGGTCAAAGCAGTAAGGGAAAGAATTCGAAGAAATCCTGTCCGAAAGCAAAAGATTTTATCTCGGGAGATGAAGATAGCACCCAGAACCATGTCGCGTATTTTAAAAGATGACTTAGGACTTGCAGCCTATAAGAGACGCACTGGTCATTTTTTAACTGATGTTCGGTGCTGATCCACGCTGAACCAAATTGAAGGCACCGACTTCTGAAACTGTTAATTTTATATGGTAATTATTTTATTCTTTTATGAAGTCGGTTTAAATTTTTTGTAAAAAATGTTTTTATTTTTTTCATTTTAGTGGCCTTAATTAAAACTTGGTTGGACCTACTAAAGACGCTGCTCGTAACATAATCACATCATCACAATATGCGTACTGTTCGTCATTAAGGAGTTCCATAGTCTATCTCCGAAGTTCTTCATCAGATCTTCACCAAATTTAAATGGGACCAACTTCGAAGTATACCCTATCCATTAAAAAAATAATCATCAAAATCGGTTCACAATTGGCGAAAATATCGATGAACATACACAAAACAAAAAACAAATACATACAGACGAACATAGTAACCTCCTCCTTTTTGGAAGTCGGTTAAAAAGAATAGGGTGGTAAAATCGAAACAACTACTGAAGCGGTACGCAAAGGGAGGTCACAGAAAAAAATTGTTTACGGATGAGGAAATCTTTACAATTGAGCAACATTTTAACAAACAAAATGACCGTATTTATGCTCAAAGCTCTAAGGAAGCTTCCCAATTAGTCGACAGAGTGCAACGTGGGCATTATCCGACTTCAGTGATGGTTTGGTGGGGTGTTAGCTATGAAGGAGTGACTGAGCCATATTTTTGTGAAAAAGGTATCAAAACATCGGCACAAGTGTATCAAGATACCATTCTTGAGAAGGTAGTTAAGCCCCTTAACAACACCATGTTCAATAACCAAGTATGGTCCTTCCAACAAGACTCGGCGCCGGGTCATAAAGCTCGGTCCACGCAGTCTTGGTTGGAAGTGAACGTTTCGGACTTCATCAGAGCTGAAGACTGGCCGTCGTCTAGTCCCGATCTTAATCCGCTGGATTATGATTTATGGTCAGTTTTAGAGAGTGCGGCTTGCTCTAAACGCCATGATAATTCGGAGTCATGATTCGGCAGTGAAGAATTTTCCCATGGAAAGAGTGCGTGCTTCTATTGATAACTGGCCTCAACATTTAAAGGACTGTATTGCAGCCAATGGAGACCATTTCGAATAAGCTTTTTATATTTTAAATTGTTTTATATTTATGTATTAAACTAACACACTGTAAAAATAATAAATATTATTTGCATTTAAAAAAAAAATTTTTCTTCGTGACAATATTTATGGCAAGACTAGGTATAAATACATTCTGATTAAGGAAGATTATACAAAAATTATCGGTTATTTATTTTTATTGTTAGTTGGTTCTACGAAATCTTGAAGATCGTTTTAATTAATACAAGGTGACCTATTAGTAGCCTTTTCTTTTATCGTTGGAACATCCTCATGGATGTCCCTCACCCGGGGAAGGCGAGGGGGTCTGCCAGCCTCTTACCGGCTAAAAACCAACGGTGTTCCTCCTCTTGACCGTTCGGCCGGGGTTGCGGGATTCGTAAAAGCATGCACCGTAACCCCGTAACCTATTAGTAGCATGCACTTTCCGATCCGCCCAAAAAGGTTGTACCTATGGGAACAAGGTACATTGTACTATTAAAAAAAATCGTAGAAGAAAAATTGTTTGCCATACGGGGCATTATAACCACCCCTGAGAGTTTTCAATTTATTAAAAGGGTACGTTATATGTATAATTTATGATAAATTTAACAAAAGTAGTTGTGTGAAAGCCCTTGAAAAAAAACATGGTGTACCAATTCATAGTGTTCTGTAACCAACAAAAGACCACTTCAGTAACTTTAATTAATCATTAAAATCACCACAACTATCACCGGTTTGATTGGAATAATTCGCTGACTGCTTTAATAAATATATCCTTGACCTCCTTTTCTCTTTGCGGTTATTACTGTTCCCGAGAAAGTCTTATTAACACAATATACTTAAATCCGTGACCGTTTTAAGCCTTTACACGTGTAGAGAAAGATTTATGTATGTGTAGTGGATCAACTAAAAACGACTGCGGCTCAAGGAGAAACAAGCTCCGGTGCAGACGAAATAGATCTTAAATAATCTGTTATAGTAAGAGTTAACATTCATTTACCGCGTATTTTTTTACATTGAGAAATTGTATTTTATTTTATCGGTGAGTGCGAGGGGCTCATGGCTAAATAACAACCGCGCCGATCGTAAGATTTGCGAGGTTAAGCTGCGCTTGCCGCGGTCAGTCCGTGGATGGGTGACCATTTGTTACACATCGAGACCCCTCCGTGCCTCGGAGAGCACGTTAAGCCGTCGGTCCCGGGTGTCATACGAATACCTATGACAGTCGTTACGGGTAGTCAGAAGCCCGAAAGTCTGACAAACGGTTTAACCTTAGAATATCGGCATTGCCCAGTTACTGGGTTGCGGAGGTCTGATGGCAGTCGCTCCGTGTAAAATACTGGTATTCAGCCGCATCTGGTTAGACTGGAAGCTGACCCCAAGATAATTGGGAAAAGGCTAAGAGGAAGATTTTTTATCGGTGAGTGCGGTTTGGGTAAATCCGGCATAATCCTAGCGTTCACAACGGGAGACTACAATTCATCATTCCCAGCTACAATCGGAGTTAACTACAAATTTAACGTCATGGACGTGAACGGTGTTAGTCAAGCTTGGTATCTGGAATACAGCGGAACAGGAGCGATACAGAACATTGACATCAAGTTTTTACAGAGAAGTTCACGGTGTTTTATTAGTTTACGACGTGTCAGAATCAAAGTCCTTAGCAAAACTGAATGAGTGGGTCGATGGACTTCAAGTATACTCCACCAAGAAGAACATAGTCTGCTTAGTTGTCGGCAATAAGATTGACAAGCATATAATTTTGGGACCCAGTGCATAATATCAGCAAGCACAATTCCCAAGGAGGGTTGATGTCAGGCAGGCGGCTGGTCATAAAACAATAAGCCAAAACCTATAACAACATGGATTTATGAAATAGGTACCTACATGTTGTGCCGACCCCACCTAGTGTGGGATAAGGGCAGGGAGAAGAAGTAAGAGTTAAATGCTGCATTATTGTATGGAATTCACAATTATGCAGGAGAATTAAAGTGGACTGTAGTTGTTATACTATTATAATTGTTTCCGTAGACACTTGCAAACAGCCTAGACAGTACAGCCTAGCCGTCTGGGTGGAAGGTTGAGAAACGGCTGTGAAAGGGTCGGACTAACCTGCAAGTGATATCAGTGGCACGCAGCGTCCACGTGGGTCAGCAGAACAGCAGCTTTACCATCGTCAAACACTTGCACTTCACAGCACTATGGCGAATATTTTACCTCGGTTTGGCTATGAAAGTTCAAACACAGTGGGTTGGTAAAAGTTTAAGCGCTTTTGATACACTTTCCGCAGAGAACTAGCGGAGACCATGCAAAGATTTGTATGTGATATTGTAAGTCGCGAACAAATCAGTCAATTGCGGGTAGAAGAAAAATTAAAGCCCATGGTGGGTAGTATTGACGAATTTGCAAGCGTTTCATTGTACTCACGAAATTATAAATTATTATAATTGAATTAAATTATTATATATTATTATTATAATTAGGTTCTTACCTACATACAATGTAACGCTTGCAACAGGGAAATTCGATAGTTAAAACATTTACCCGATATTAAGCGATTATTGCGAGTTTTTTTTTGTTTTTTTTTTGCTTTTTAGCGACGTTGGCTCCACACCAGGAATTCTTCTTTGACACTCAGACCTGGAAAATTTATCTGTAGGCCATAGAAATACTTGTACCGTGCAGGAGTCGAACCCGCGATTCGTTGCGCAGCAGCCAAGCGCTCAGCCACTGCGCCCCAGTCGTGACGTCTAAATACGATCGACAGTCCCTACGTACAATCCCGTATGTGGTAGATACTGAATTGCATGTTTTGTTTCCATGACCTTCAGGCTACCCTAGACTATCGTTTAGTTTAACAAAAATAAGTCTAACTTGGCTAATTGAACTTTAAATCCACACACGACAATTCCATAACTACAAAATTTACTAAAATTTCCGAAGTAGAACCACAGTAGTGGCAGTCCAGTAATTTTACTTGGGATTTTACTTTTTATACTTTTTCATACTAATTACCGACACTGCTGCGCCGTTTTATATGACACAACCAGATGGTTTTGACATTTCCAGATCCATGCTCTTGTGGGGAAGTAGCTCAATTTTGTGAATGTGTCAATCACTTACACTAATGTTGTAAGCAGTATTTAAGTGGTGGGTTCATGGTATGCTTAATACTCCACGTACAATTTCATAAATGGCAATTACGACTTTGATTAATTTAAAAACTACCACGTAAAAGTCAATAAGTACCACTTGCTATTGCAAGATTATGGGAAGATTCCGATGTATAAGTAACATAAAAGTTAGTAAGTACCACTTAAGGTATTTGCAATACGGATGATTCCGATGTATACGTAGGTAAGTAAGTAACGAATAATACACTAAAAGTGACTTTTATGACCTATCTTTTTATTTTTTATAAAACAAATCACATATTAAATCTTTATACCAAAGGACATGTTATATTTTTGTATGGAAGCTGGGCTTTGGCTGTGAACAGAGAAGAGATATTTTTTTTATGAAAGTACATAAAATATGGAGCTTTCGTATATATTTTTTATTTTTTTTAAAAGCACCCTTCTATTGTTTTTTTTTATTTAAATAATTAGAATTTTCACATAGCGACGGCGCTATGTGAAAACAAAATTACTAAAAGCATCTCTATTTGATTATTATTAGACAATGTTTTAAGAACAACTTCACTAGCCACGGATCGAATCATCCCTTGTTTGAAAAGCTCAGTACAGTAATGCTCATTCTTTTATTCAGAAGATGAACCTTTATTGCTCAATACTGGCCTCCTCTTTAATGTTTCATCTGTTTTACTTCTTTATCGGATACTACAAAAATATCCAGCTGTGATTTAAAATGCTATTTTGAATTTAAGCAATGCTCAAAAAAAAAAGTCCACATCAAAATTATTTTTAGAAGTTAGTGCAAAGAAACACTAAATACGAGGTAAGCCTTGCATGCAGTTGAAATAAAGGACTGAATTTTATCATCGGGGATCTCGGATCTCCAACACGGAAAGACCAAATATCATACGACATCGAAAGCGGATAAAGTGTTGTTTAACTAGTATCAAACTATAACGGTACAATTCCGGGTGTTGTATGTTATTATGAAAGGTGCGGGTTGCACCACGGCACGGTGCGGACTACCACGGTCTGTATCCGCGAGGTGACCGTGCGTCACTTACGTTACTTTCACTGCGCACGTGTCCTCTTTCACCACGGCCTTGACCCGCGCGCGTGTGACTGACGCATCGGCGCGCGCGCGACGACCTCAGCACATAACTAAATTAATTTTAATAGGTGCTTAGGTATATTGAAATAAAATGAGATTAGGATTATTTTTAACATATTTCTCGTTTTTCTTTGAACAGCTTAAACGAGTAGTTTACGTCGCTGATAATGATGATGCTTCAATAAAAATGAAGAGATACAATTACATGAATTTTAAAAATAATAGTTCCCTCTTTAAAAGTCTCAGCTTTAAAATAACAGGTTGCGTAGCTGATGTAATCTCTACATTTTCCCCAATCCTAGTTTAACGGATCCGAGCGAAACGAAAGCAATTAATGTGGGATAAGGTTGTGCAATACTGCGCGTAACACCATAACATAACCGTTGTTACGAGTGTGACGCGCATGCGCGGCTGTTGCACAACCTACAGTCACATCCTCCACTATTCTCGAGTATAGCGGTACTGTACTGACCTTTAGAATGTTACCTCGGCACCTCGGCATGTTTGGACTCAGCCTACGTGCTCATATGACGCTCAGATCATAGCATAAGGACGGACTTTTAAGAAATACAGATGACTGTGTAATGCGCGCACGGAAATACCTTGAATTTTGGGGAAATGAGACATAGAAAATGTCTGCTTACCTATATCCTTATTATTAAAACCCTTTCCGAACTTCAAAATTCAGCAAAATTATTAAATTAAGCGTTTGACATCCTTGCGATATATTGATATTAAATAGTACGCTGCGTAAAAAAATATATTACTTAGTTTTTCTGAATTAAAATAATACTCTTTCCGGCCGGTTTCTGATTTAAGAATTCTAAGATAAGTAACAATTGAGAATCGTTATGTATTGAGTTTTACTTAAAATCATACTCAAACCTCGCTTACCTCTTGCGTACCGTTGAATACTTGATTCAGAAACCGGGAGTATGTGGTCCAGGATTTGAAATGGGAGATGTCACAGATGAATAAAAACCTGAATATCTGCAAACCAGTCTATCTGTGAGATACCGTTCCTTCTCGCTGAGTTAAGATGTTTAGGTCCGTATTACAGAACATTCCTCAAGTCCAATTTGATCTGTAATCAGTTGATCGTTGTTATAGTATAGAATCAGTAGGTACATGAGCATCAGTCTTATTCCAGAACGGTAATCAATCTATACTCAGCTGAATCGAGACTCAAATAGAGTCTCAAGCAGACTTATGTGTTGTCTGTTTTCGTTTACGATTTTTATTTTCTTTACAAACTTTGTTCCGGTTTTCACAGGATTAGAATAATGAAATATACCATAAGAACCCTATTATTTAGGAAATGTAAGTAAAAATGTCGTAAAATGTGAGTAAAGTGGGTCCCGCTTTACAATATGCGTTATTAATTTATGTAGGAATGGAACACGATGATTAATAAATGCATAATGGTGCGTCCATACCTGACGACCGCTCGCGAGCCGCTCGCGAGCTGCGCGCGTGCATTTCATGTTCGTACAAAGCTCTGCGCGCCGCTCGCGCACAGTTCGCGTGCGGCCCGCGAGCGGCTTGCGAGCGGCGCGCGAGCAGCGCATTCGCGGCGCGTTGGTCAGGTCTGGACGCACCATAACTGTGTACAAACGACAAATTTAGAGGTGGGAGTGAGACAACGAATAAACGCTAAAGATGTATACTTGTGATGAAGACGCTTTTATAAAAAGTAGATTTGAATTTTTTTGTTGTTTTGGTGACGATAACAGTGTTTTTATTATGAATTAAAAAGGTTAAACTCAGATTTTGTTTGTAAATCAGCGTTTTTATTTCAGTCCCGAAAAGTAAATCCCACATTTATTGAAGGCAACAAAGAAAGAGTAAAACATAACTTGAATTGACAAGACAATCTATGCTCAAGCGCGGTGTTGACCATACTTGGGTGATTACAGATCAAATCACTGCTTGGGGTCGAATTTACTAACTGAGTAACGATCTAGAATAAAGCCAAACTCAGCTGAACTATGATCAATGAATCTATGCTTGAGGAACGTTCTAAAATTAAAAGTAAAAAATAATAATAATAAAAATCATTTATTTCTCACCGCAATATTTACGATGACAAGGACATTTATTGCTTAGTAATACTAGTAGTTAGACATTCACAATATTGTGGGAGACTGGTGCCTAAGCTAGGCAGAAGCCTGTGTTTCAGGACACCAGGTCTCCGCCCTGATCAACAGATTTTTAGAAGTATTTTTAACAATAATATCATAAGTTACGGATAGTTCTGTGTTGTGGAGAGATAAAGGTGTGTGTGAGGGAGAGTGTGTGCGAGTGTGGTGGTGAGTTGGATAATATTATAGGTGTAGGTAAAAGATAAAGGTGTGTGTGAGGGAGAGTGTGTGCGAGTGTGGTGGTGAGTTGGATAATATTATAGGTGTAGGTAAAAGATAAAGGTGTGTGTGAGGGAGAGTGTGTGCGAGTGTGGTGGTGAGTTGGATAATATTATAGGTGTAGGTAAAAGATAAAGGTGTGTGTGAGGGAGAGTGTGTGCGAGTGTGGTGGTGAGTTGGATAATATTATAGGTGTAGGTAAAAGATAAAGGTGTGTGTGAGGGAGAGTGTGTGCGAGTGTGGTGGTGAGTTGGATAATATTATAGGTGTAGGTAAAGGTGTGTGTGAGGGAGAGTGTGTGCGAGTGTGGTGGTGAGTTGGATAATATTATAGGTGTAGGTAAAGGTGTGTGTGAGGGAGAGTGTGTGCGAGTGTGGTGGTGAGTTGGATAATATTATAGGTGTAGGTAAAGGTGTGTGTGAGGGAGAGTGTGTGCGAGTGTGGTGGTGAGTTGGATAATATTATAGGTGTAGGTAAAAGTAGTAGTCAGTAGAGGGTGAGTAGTAATATGTATTTAATCAGTGATTATGGGTTATTATGAGTTAACTACAAGGACACTCTGTGTTATCGTATGACAGCTTCTGCAGCCAACTTGTAAGCTTACTTTTCAATTTAAAGTCAACTCAAAACTAGTTTTAAACAGAGATTAATGCTTGGGTTTCGTTCTTAGCAGGACAGTCGCCTCGTGTAACACGCGGACATTTAGCCGCATCGGCATTGTTTAGCTGAAGGCTTGGAGTTAGCTTACAATCGAAACAGAAAAAAAACACACAGGTAAACCATCACACACCCTTATGAAAAGTCTAATTTAGGTACATGATTCCAATTACTTCCAATTGTCGTTTCCTATGTAGAATATAATTGATCCTATCAACCCAGCATAGATATTAAATTATTTAAAATTGTAGACAGTAACAATGATCGCAGAACGTAACCATCGATGGTAGCTCCTACGCAAGCCAGTGTACAATGTATATACGCTACAACAATGTTCTCACGTAGTGCGCCGGACGCCCTCCTAATAGGGCACACTCGTGTAAACCACAACATCCGCACCGGTCCAACCCGCGTCCAAAGACACGCAGATGACGTACGCGATACGTTAAACAATCGTGCCGGCCATCATAAACTTTGTAATACATTTCGTTGCTTCTCAAATTGACGCAAGTAGCGGGGCTCGCGGCGCGATCATAGACAACGGTGCGAAGTGGGCCCTTCTGGGGCGGAGCTGTGTGATGCGTGCGTGACGCAGTGCGCGTGCGCGGTGACGTAACCGTGACGTCCGCTACGTCACACACGCCCACCACATGCGCCCGCGACGATGTTATACAAATAATTATTTGGTGCAAACACACTGTTCCTGTGGAAAATCCGCATCCTTCTCACACATGTGATGCATTCAGCAAACTGAAACAGATAAATAACCCAGTTTCAGTTGTTAGTTATTAGGAACTATTAACGTCATTTCGTTCTTAGGAACGCATATGTTAAGTCAATAAAAATGTATCATCCCGGATTCTCTGTCATTCTGTTTCAGATGCGGAGTCGATTGGGGCATAAAACAAATATTATCTTGGTTAGATTAAGTATTGTCGTAACAGTGGCCTTCTAAAGCAGACGCGCCTGAATATGAAGTTTGGTATACGTGTATCAGAATTTGATTATCTGTTGCGTTAGCAATGAAGGCAAAACAGCGTGAGGAAACTTTACAATTGAGAGGGCTCCATAAAGTTCTCGATGGTGTGTATAGTCTGCCAATACGCAACAGGCCAGCGTGGTGGACTAAGGTCTAGCTAAACTCTTCTCGTTCTGAAAAGAGGGACTGTCATTACAGTCCCTCTTTTCTTAACATAATCAGCCCATTGGCTGATTATGTTATAAGTGTTTACGAATGTCTTCCGATCTTCCTCTAAAATCATCTTCTTATATTCCTCTGATACATACATATGTAAGAAAGGACATTTTCTGAATAGACATCTAATCTAACTGGTGTACATTATGTACCTAAGTAATTTATTTAATAGCGGTATTTAATACATAGATACCAGTCCCTTTATTCATTAAATATACACATAGATTATATTTTTAAATATTTCTACATAAAAAGAAACATTTATCAATATAAATAAAAACTAGTAGCGCACCGGCATCGGGAACAGGGTCCAAGTTACCGGTCGTCAGGGCCTCAGAGAGAGGAACCTCCTAACAATACGGTACACGCCGTGTCTAGAAGTACCACTTTCCGTATCAGGGTAGTATCAGGCCATTGATCCAACCGCCTAACGAGAGCCTCATCAGATGCTGGTCGAGACTCTTGACTTTTAAAACCATCGGCACATTTGCTACTGAGTCAGCCTCCCACATGTCGACAACCTCTTGTACCAAGTGTTGGTACTTAATTTCTTTCCACGTGGAACAGTGATATCAAAAATCATTGTGAGACGCTATGATCGATCTATCACCACTATGTCAGGCTTATTGGCAACAATATAGTGCTTTATAGACTCCACAGAGGTACGCAATAAATTATATCGGATCTTACATTCGCTGCTGATTAATTGATTGAAAAAAGGCGGCAAAAAGCTTTCAGTTTAAAATCGAAGAGGAATATATGAAACTTGCAAAAAAAATGGTTGGTGATTTGGTGATTTTAATTACTGCATGGTAGTATGACAAGTGACTGCTCTGCTAAAATATATCACGTTCAACATCCCGCTGCCTAGCAACATACTTGTGAATGTCAAGACGCGGCCATGCAAAAGTCATGCAACTTCATCCAGCCCACACTGGCAGAGATAATGTCTTAATGAGATAATGTCTTCTATTCAGAGTAATCTACTTACATTTTTAGCCAAGACATCTCGCCTGAAAGCCTAAATATACAAAGATATTAAATAACATGCATCATTCAACCGGCGCGTGTATGTATTTACACAAAAACTTATCTGCAAGTCACGTCTTTCGATAAATCGGACGTACCTATATGCTCAATGATATCTAAAAAAAGTGTTAACTTATAAAAACGAGCTTTTGTTTGAACTTAGTTTGATCACTGACCGTGTTCGTGGCCGTGTCCAATATTTTGATCCAAAGTCCTACTAAGTAGTAATAAAGAAGAGGTCATGTACCAAATTCTGATTCAAAGTCGATGGTTTGAGTTAAGAGGCTGTGAACCTAAGGTGTAGGAGTAAAGTTCAGTATTTAATAGATTCTTTTAATGATGTTATACCAGCCAGCCAAAGGCTGAGGCGTTACGACGGTGGTTCTTCTAAAGTTCCCATGTATGTTAACATTATCGAGGTGGGATCATAATTCTGAACTGAACTGGCGCGGCATAGTCTTGGCAAAATACTTCACTTAAATAGGTAATCCGCCTACTGCAGTTTACTTCTGAACTTTGGCCTTTTCTAACAGGGGATTTATTCACCACGTAAAGTACCTACCTAACCGCGTAAAACCAACAAAACCAATAGAAATGGAGGAACCGTAAGTACCAAAATCTAACGAAGCATCGAGAACATTTCGACATATGCCCGGACATTCAAACCATCGCGTTTCGATCGAGTACGACTATGGAAGGGTGCGTGCGCGTATGTGCTGCGGGTCACGGCTCGCGCGACGGTCACGGACCTCCGGCAATATGTGGGGCATGTCATTGACGAGCCCTCCTAGTACAAATAAAGTTATATTAATAACAGGCTTCTGTGGTGTGATAATATTTAAGATTGAGTGGAAATTATAAGAAATCTATAATAATTAGGTATAGTCATTATTTTGTTATTTCCGAATTAATATCGTGTTGTACAAGACTTGGATAACATTGTGAGCTACACATCTCATATAAATATACGTTTTTATTGTCATCATTTATTAATTAAGAATTGTATGTAACTGTTTGTTTTCCTTAATGAAATAAATAAATTGGCATTCATCATCGTGTTTATTTATGTAAGAAGTATTCTTATTCTTATTCTTTATTGTACACAAGAAAAATTACAGCAATAAAACTACAATTAAGTGAAGTTATGTACAAAGGCGAGATTAACTGAAAAATGAGTTTTCTACCAGCAAACCTTTGAGTGATAGAGATTGATTATGTGGTTGAAGGCAAAATCCAGTGTACAATTGTCTTATTTTTAAACTTATTTATGCTATAAAATATAATATACCTAAATAAATATATAATAAGAAAACATATACATAAATATATATAAACCATATAATAAACCTACATAGATAATATTACATATTAATCATTCAGAAAGGTACTGCTTCCTAATTCTACTCTTGAAAACGTTAAGAGAAGGACTGTCGCGAATTGAGTGTGGGAGAGAGTTCCAAAGACGCACTGCACGAAGAAGTAATTCAATGTAAAAGCCTAGTAGGTACCTACAGTCGTCTTTTCACCGTAACGTTTTCTCAGTCACTTAGAACGGGTATCCAGTGCATTCAACCAACATAACATAACATAATCAGTCCATTAGTGCCCCACTGCTGGGCACGGGCCTTTTCTCAGAATGAGAAGGGTTTAGGCTTTAATCCACTACGTTGGCCTGTTGCGGGTTGGCAGACTACACACACCATCGAGAACTTTATGGATCCCTCTCAGGTGTGCAGGTTTCCTCACGATGTTTTTCCTTCACTGTTAACGCAAAAGATAATCAAATTCTGATTCGCACATGAATTCGGGAAGTCAGAGGTACGGGTCGGGTTTGAACTCAGACCCTCCTGCATGGAAGTCAGAGGTACGGGTCGGGTTTGAACTCAGACCCTCCTGCATGGAAGTCAGAGGTACGGGTCGGGTTTGAACTCAGACCCTCCTGCATGGAAGTCAGAGGTACGGGTCGGGTTTGAACTCAGACCCTCCTGCATGGAAGTCAGAGGTACGGGTCGGGTTTGAACTCAGACCCTCCTGCATGGAAGTCAGAGGTACGGGTCGGGTTTGAACTCAGACCCTCCTGCGTGGAAGGCAAGCGTTCAACCGCTAGGCTTTGACTGCTTTGTTTTACAACCAACATAATAACATAATCTGTAAACAAGTGGTAGCAGCAAGGGGTCTTCCAAGAAATGTATCATCTACCTACGTAATTATCTCAGTTGACTGTTTACAATAAAACAATAGGGAACGGAAGGGGTGGTATATTTCAGCAATGTATTCGCTACGCTTCGCCTAATAAATATTTCTAATGTTCACTTCTAGTTAGCACTGGCATGCTACACAGACGGTGATTTTGCACAGTTAGAGCATGATAACTCTTGCGCAAACATTGGCGGAGCCCTGGCTTGTTTGCAATTTGCGAGACGTTGAGAAATACTGTTGATTTAGCAATAATTAGCTGGTTAAATATGATTATAGTTTTAAAGATTGGAGCTTAGTCTAGTAAAGATAGATAGTTTCTATCCAAAACATTAGTCAATGTTAATAAGACGACAAGAAAAAAAAATGTCCACAATAAATTCTCTCGCTTACTTATACTTAACTAAATGAATCACTGTCGGTTTCTTTGATTGAAAATATTAACGGTTAGACTCGAGAAGTTCATTCGACAATAGGACAAATATTTGAATGCCGAGGATTCGGTAGAAAAAACATAAAACCATTTTATGGTCCTTTTGACTCAGTTCTACTGGGGAATCAATGAACGTACAGTATCAACAACAAAAAAGGCGTGTCGTAAAAGGGCGCAAGCGCCGGCCCTAAGTGCATCAAAGCCTGCGCCTGCGCCCGCCCGCGAGTACCGAGAAACTGTGGTAGGGACCAGCATGACGTCTTCCCCAGACGGGGGATAGTCCATGAGGATTTACCCAAGTAAAAAAAAAAAAAGATAATGACAATGGATAGAAAAATAAAGATGCATTGTTCTTAAATACCACCGGTTTATTAGTGTTTAACAGCGGTTGGGAAAGCCGGACTGAAAAGAATAGGTACATACGAGGTGGTAAAGAGAAGTCATAAAACTATTCAGCTCACTTGGTCCATTGATCACGCTTCTAAGTATCGTGTGATTCACGCCACTCAATTACCATTTCTTGCTATGATTCAATTTGGCAATGTGCTGCTTCTTGACGCACAACATAGATCAGGCTTACTCTTTGGGGTTTCACGCTTTGCGTAACCTTCAAACAAATATTTGACAGTAGAGCAACCAGTTCAGTGTAATCGAGCGTCAGAACTGCATTTTAATATCGTGTGGCACACTTTGACGTAATGCTATCTCTGAGCAAACCGGCACGTGCTCAGCGTGACTTAATACTCTTAAAACATAATCATTGACTCACTGAGACGTGTAACATCCTCTAATTAAAATTAATCAGTGTTTTATGGATTATTACTCACTGTTTTGATTCGAAAATCTCCGTTACTGCATTTAATTTCAGTTTCAAATGCATTTATAATGTGAGGTAATCGAGGTTACCTTATTCGTGGGGCATTGACCGGTAGGGCTGCAGTGTAGGACGTGCGCGAACCTGTCTTCGTAATCTGCTCATTGACTAACGACCCAAGAATGCTCGCAAGAAGCAAAAAGTGCAATACAAAAACTGCGGTGTCCGTCAATGGCGTCAATGGGCGGAGAAAGCTTTGGTGCATCGCTTCATTATGTTTTTGTGAAGATTAGGGATGCCAAAGCAATATTCCAAAATGTTGTGAAATAATTTTCGAAATTGTTAATGTGAGGCCGCAATAAGAGTAGCTCGTTCTGGATGGTTTTTTGGGGTGGTGAGTAATCGTTTGGAGTCACGTAGGCCGTGTGGTCTGATTTTGTATTCGCCGCCATAGATGCGTGTGTTGCGTGTAACTTTTATTAAGTTGTATGCATTAATGCAGACTGCGGTTAGTATAGCTGTACAAATTATTAATATTTCATGAACTAAACTACTTGGCGCTGAACTCAGTCATTGAGGCACGTGCATTACAAGATTATGGCAGCGTGATCGTCTGAAATAAGGTGTGCCAACACGTGCAAAATTTTTACTTTCAAAACATTTGATCAAAGTATTGTCAAAAATAATTATCGGAACTTTAGGAAGTAATAATGATGATTATGTTAATTAACATCATTCTCGTTACCGAGGTGTTACATGGCTTTGCTGTTCACACCTTAATTAGCACTGTTAAAGAAGCTCTAGTAAAAAAATGTTGCTAAATATTTGTATAATATCAATATAATTCTGTACTTGTAGAACTTTTCTACAGCTTATATTTTTATATTGGTCCCTCTCACGGGTTCGTATCCTTGATTCTTATATTTGGAAGGGTTACGTGGGTCCGATAGAGTCAAGAATTGTTGCATTACACGGTAAGTCCTGAACAAGGCGAGACCTGTCTTTCAGTAGGCTAACGTGAAGTCAGCAAGGAGCAACACGCAGAGAAGAGTAGCAATTATAACTCAAATCTTAAGGGATACATTGTTTTTACCTTCATCATTAAACATAGCTTTAAATTTTTGAAAATATACTTCACGGTCATAAGCCTTAACGTTTTTTTTCTTATTTTGCGTGCCTGTCTTGTCCAGGTCACTCAAGATATTAGTAATTATCTACAATGATGTAGTGCTATTCACGACACATCCACTTTCACTTAACGTATTGTAACATATCTTCCAGAACGTTCCACATCACACGAGGTCGTTGTAACTATAGGTATTTACATGTCACCGTTCTCGGTCAAGTGCTCATCAAGCTCCTCTGCATTTAAATTAGTGACCGCTGTTACGTCGTCATATACTTGAATGAATATGGTCTAATACGACACTAGCGTAAAATTAGGTCAATTTGCAGGTCTTGCATCACAAATCACAGTACATTAATTGAATCATTATAGTTGCAGGATAATGTTTTGATGACGTTTGTGTCTTTAAATTGTGAATTGCTTACGTATTAGATATCTATTAAATAATTAGTGGTTTAGCTCTAATCATAACATCTTACCTCATTGACGCACGGGATATATATATTTAATGGACACTACGTCGAGTATCCTATCGCAATCGGCTGGTGGATACATGCTTCCTTCAGTTATCACGATGTAAGTGCCCGTTCTCACAGCGAGTCCGTTATAACGGATCCGTGAAAACGGTCCGATGAAAACGGATACGCGTTGACACAGCGGATCCGTTTTAACGGAGTTCACGATCAGCATAACAGTTGTACAGGACTGCCTGCGGTCACTGACAGTCTTACAGCTAGTTCACACAGAAACTGTTTACAGAATCCGTTTTTATTTTGGTGATGGCGCCTGTAGTTGTATGAGCAAGTTCACGTACACGACAGTATTTCGAATCCAGTAAAAAGTACTGGATCCATTATTTTTATCGTATCCTGTCTGCCAGATGCGACGCAGCTGCCATTTGTTTAACTGATCCGTCGGCAAAGATGTGAACGACACATCCAGTACCGACGGATCCGTTAAAAAGGATCCGCTGTGTGAACGGGCGGTAAAGTTGCATTTGGTTTGAATTATTCGTTTTACCCTTTTCATTTCGTCAACTTAGCTGAGAACGATGGTAGAATAGCAATTATATTATTTGTCTTGTCGAAACACGACAGATAGATCATGATGGAGTAACTTTTATGTTATTTTACATTATTTTCTGCATTCTTTATTTTTGGCATATTTTAGTACCTACGTATTAAAAAACTTTCAGCGAGGTGGTAGGACCGAAACTACCGGTGGTGGAATTAGGGATCCTGAAGGAGGAACCTCTTCATGATGCGTGCCACGTCTAACACCACCGTCTTCTGAATAAAGCTCTAGATCCAACTGTCTAGCAAGAGCTTCGTACGATAATTTTATGTTATTGTTAATCGTAATGGGATACTCATACAAATGGGTAAAAAGCTCATTAATAATAAATGAAAATTTAAAACACCACTTGACAAGATGTTATTAATATAATATATGTACAATCATGATAATTTATCGCTCACAGCTAATAAACAAGACGCAAACGGTGAACCAGTGAACCTACCTTTTTTTTTTCTTTGGAAAATCCTCATGGATGTCCCTCGCCCGGGGAAGGCGAGGGAGTCTGCCGGACTCTTACTGGCTAAAAACCAACGGTGTCCCTCCTTCTGACTTAAGGCCGAGGTCACGGGATTCGCTATTGCATGCACCGCGACCCCGGGAGGTCTCGGTCCACCAGCTTCTTCTGGTGGACCTCTCCTGTGGTGGGGCAATTGCTTCCCTGCCCCACTTCCTTCCGAGAGGCGCGCGCGGAACACGGCGCGCCATCCTTCCTGGGCCTGTTACTGGTCGGGCGACGGGTCCCCTAACCCACCGCCCGCAGGTCACTGACTAGGGTGGCCGGAGACCGTCGCGCGCCGTCCGGCGCCCGGTGCGTCTAGCGCGAGAAGGGGAGAAGAAGCGGCCTCCCTCTCCCTCTCCGCTACCTCCTTGGTCGCCATCACCTCCTCGCAGGAGGCGATGGCTTCCCACGCAGTCTCGCTCCCGACCATGGACAGAACCACGGCCAGAAGCGACAGATCACCGCCGACCGCCGCGACTAGTTCGCGGCGCCGCGACCCCCAAGCCGGACACGCCTGAAAAGTGTGCAGCGCTGTGTCCTCGGGGCAGTCACAGTAATGGTGACAACCGGGCGTCTGCTCCCGGCCTATACGACACAGGTACTTCCCGAAATAGCCATGTCCCGAGAGTACCTGCGTCAGACGGAAGCTGAGGGCGCCGTGACGCCTCTCCAGCCACCAGTGAACCTACCATGCTATTATTACTTTAAGTTTATATATTAGCATTCAACGTGTGTAAATATAAACATGTATTTAAGACGCGCTACAAACGAGATCTACTTGATTTATTCTCGTCTTTGCATAAATAAAAATAAATAAAACCGGTCTTAAGTCGTAGTTGTTACATTGATGACGTGTGGTCTTTTTGTTTAACGTCACTGATGGCATCACGAAGGCGTCCAGCGTACGTCCATCCAGGTCACCATGGGTGTGGCGGAGTGCGATAAACGGGGTTCTCCCTGGGTCAATGTCAAAAGGAAAATCATTGTATTAATAACAATGATTTTATTAATGAAATCTTCTCCCACACTCGGATTCTTTTAGATCTCCATTTTGAATTACTTGATTATGTGACTTCAAAACACAAAATGCGTTTCGACTTTTCAACAAGCCTGGAACCTAGGGAACTATATGCCTTAGCCAAAATATACAAGAAAAGTTCATTCAATCTTCAATCATTGATAAAAAGGTATTATGATAATATTTAAACATAATACATAATATGTAGTAGCAGTATCTAACCGTTATCAAAACCTGTTTCCTATTAAACTTTTACAACTAGTTTAGAGCGACAAGTGGCTAACATACAATGTGGGTCATTAATTCAAAGTGTCGTAGGTTATTGCTCTGCGTGAGTAATTTGTTTTGGGCAATGCGCCTGCGCCGCCAAGAGCACGTACGCACCGCCCATCACAAAATTGGATGTCACAGAAGACCCATTTAAGACAAGGAATTGATAGAACTGTTGGTAAGATATTGGTAATATGGAATGATCTTAAACTGCCGCGATCACGGATTGCACCGTAGTAACTCCAGCGAAATGTTTGTTTCAGTGGTCAGCTTTCTGCGCGTGAGTTTAATACTTTCGTGAAGAATTACTGGAAAAAGTTTTGCTATCTATGTTGTGTTACCCATTGACATCATGTCGTTTATCACCAGGAAGCCCCGTCCAGCGACGCGGTCTGCATGTTAATGGCTACTGAGTAGGTACCGATGACTACATTGTAAGACCTCTGCGTATACAGGATAAGAGCGTCTACTTTATAAGAGTTAATTAACACTCGATGTCTTATTATGCATTATTATACATTTTCTTACTGTTTATTCATTAATTATGTTGCTTTAGGTAGAACTTCACATGATGATCAACATTGCATGTGGGGATTTAAATGCTGTCATGACATAACGTCATTCAACCATCGAGATGACGATGTATCACAATCATCACGGTCGGTCACTCATTGTTTGTATTTTTCGGAGCACTTTTTATCATAAAACCTACATAGACTGCTTCGTTGGTCTAGTAGTGAGAAGCGCGACTGCTTATCGTCAGGTCCTGGGTTCGATTCCCAGGTTGGGCTAAGTGTTACTGGGTTTTTCCATGTATAATTCCTCAGTAGCAGCCCGGAGATTGGATTTGTGGCCGGTTGATGGCAACAGACTCGGGACTTAAACATAATGAGGGTGTTATACACCCCTGCCTAATCCTTCTGGGAATACAGGCGTAATGTTATGTATGTATGTACTTTCTATCATTCTGCAGCCAAATTCCCTTCTTATTTCTTTGTAGTTCAATCCAAGATGATCGAAATATAGTAATAGACTATCTTCATGTTCAATGCATAGTTTACACGAGCTTAGTACTTTTCATTAGAGCTTATCGCTTACTACTTGTCACTCAGTAAATAGTATCGCTATTTACTCGCATAAACTTGGAGTCACTCACCAATACTAGGCACTAATTCAGCATGCTTACACGCAAAGTTTTAGTGTAAGTGGTAATTATTAAGCAATACACCCATTCATATAAAAAAATGGCAAAAAGTTGGCTTCTCTCCCTGTCGTATAATGAAACTGACGAAATAGTGAGTTAACACCAAAATATACAAGAGTGTCATTCACACAGTCATTCGTTCCTTCACACAAAAACCCACATCTACAAACTGACACTTACACTCCCACACACACCCTCGCTCACACTCACACATACTACAACATTATTTAGAATTATATCGTCACTGGAAAGGTAAAAAGACAAAAGACATATTAAATAGATAATTAAATTATCTATTTAATATGTATATTCTAAGAAAAATAACTATGTTTATTTTCTTAAAAAAAAACTTTGAATCTCTCTACTGTAAGTAGTGTAGGTAATATAGGTACCTTTAGTCTTTTTACCTTTCCACTGACGATATTACTTTGTTCAATTTATTATTATTTTATCTTGATAGTTCACTACCCTTATTTAATTAAGTATTCTGTCCATTTTCAAACATCGTGAAATTAAATGTAAGTTAACGCAAGCATGTCTTGAATTAAAATGTAAGATAACGTAACTCAGGCCGCCAAGATACAGGCGCTGTCTAGTTTGGGGACCACTATTGAAATAATAATAATAATAATGAAGAAGACCACGAATACCCCGTTTGCCGATGCATAGAAAAAATAGGGCGCTAATGTGTGCTCTAGATTCGCTGTTATCAAGTTATTTTGATAACAGCGAAAACCTCGAAGATACTCATTCAATCCTGTACTGCGCGGCTGTTGCGGCATGTCGTGTAGCTCACGCCAAATTTGATAATAATGACAGAGCTACACGACCAAAACCCACCGTACCGGCCTGGCAGTGCAGGATTGAACGTCGTATTAACGAGGCTAGAGCGCTCATTGGCAAACTAATCTGCTTCAGGGAGGGCAATACTCGCCCTAGAGTGATGCGCTTTGTGAGGCGGGCATTCTCGGGGACTGATATCAATCCTCGAGATTATTTGTCCCGTGTCACAGAGCGCATCGACTTCCTGAAGCAGAAGGTTTATGCATGGGCAAACCGTATTCGGAGGTATAAGCGACGAGTGGAGCGATATACCCAGAATCGCATGTTTCATAGCGATGAAAGGTGGGTATACAGAACCTGGGAGCGACCTGATCACGATGTGAGTGACACGCATCTACCGGATAATGATGTCATGAATATATTCTGGCGCAATATCTGGTCGATGCCTGTCACTCACATTGAAAGTGACTGGATGCAGGAGGTCCAGCGAGCGTGTGAACCGATTGAGGAAATGGGGGACATAACTATTGTCCCCCAAGACGTAACCAGTGCAGTCCGTCCAATGGCGAATTGGAAATCCCCTGGCCCAGACGGACTGCACAACTTCTGGCTAAAATGGTTACGCAGTTCACATGCTCGTTTGGCCTCACAATTCCAGTCGTCTTTGGAATCTGGGTCGTTTCCAGAGTTCCTTACAACAGGAGTTACCCACCTGCTCCATAAATCAGGTAGTACTGCGGAACCCAAGAATTATAGACCAATTACATGTTTGCCGACGGTCTATAAACTTCTTACGTCCATTTTGAGAGCCAAAATTAATTCTCATATTATAAATAATTCTATTATGTCCGTCTCTCAAAATGGATGTAAGAATGGGTCCCGCGGTACTAAGGAGCTACTCCTCATAGATATGGCCATTAGCCAACAAGTTCGCCGATCTAGAAAGGATCTGTCGACATGTTGGATAGATTATAAGAAGGCCTACGACTCAGTACCACATACATGGCTCATGAGGGTGCTGGAGTTGTATAAAGTAAATACAACCCTATGCGCCTTCCTGGCGTCATGTATGGGGCAATGGAGGACAGTCCTTCACTATCCAGGATGTCGGCAAATCCAAGGGAGAGGTGAACCAATAAGGATCGAGCGAGGTATATTCCAGGGCGATAGTCTGAGTCCGCTGTGGTTTTGTTTAGCCTTGAACCCTCTGAGCACATTATTGGAGGGTTCAGGGTTAGGCTACCGGTTGAGAAGAGGTAGTCAGGTAATATCCCACCTCCTTTACATGGACGATCTGAAACTCTTTGCCCCCAACAATTTGCAACTGGTGAAGTTACTGAAAGTAACTGAAACTTTCAGTAATTCCATCAGGATGGAATTTGGTGTGGACAAATGTGCAGTCATGCATGTAAAGCGAGGAGGGATTATGGAATCCGTGGGAACACAACTCTCGGACTCCATACACCTCAGATCCCTCTCCTCAACCGAAACCTACAAATACTTGGGCATGTCGGAGGCGTTAGGCATCAATGAGACCGACATGAAGCAATCGTTACGGGAGCGCTTCTATGGCCGCCTGAAAAAAGTACTTAAAAGTCTTTTGTCAGGCGGAAATAAGGTGCGCGCCTTTAACGGTTGGGTCATGCCGGTCCTGATGTACTCCTTCGGCATACTCAAGTGGACTTAGACGGAACTTGACGCCCTGGATAGGAGGGTCCGTACGCTGCTGACTGCATACCGAATGCATCACCCACGTTCATCGGTGATGAGGCTGTACATTCCGAGGAAGTGTGGGGGTCGAGGCTTTTTAAATGCTAAGACCCTCCACAACCGCGAGGTGTGCAGCCTCAGGGAGTACTTCCTCCATGCCGACGTGGGGATGCATCGAGATGTAGTCGCAGTGGACAAAGGGTTCACCCCGCTCTCCTTGGCTAAAGAGAACTGGCGCAAGCCTGTAGTACTGGATACTAATGGTCGCAGGGAGGTATGGCAGAGCAAGGAGCTTCACGGACGCTTTTACCGGGCCCTTCATGGGCCCGATGTAGATTTCCTAGCGTCCGTAGCCTGGCTGCGTTTCGGTGACCTATTTGGGGAAACCGAAGGTTTTGTCTGTGCGATTATGGACGAAGTTATCTTGACGAACAACTACCGAAAATATATTGTGAAGGACGGCACGGTTGACATCTGTCGGGCATGCCACTGTCCCGGCGAATCCATTCGACATATTATTTCTGGTTGTTCTCGTCTTGCTAACGGCGAGTATTTGCACAGACACAACCTAGTGGCTAGGATTATCCACCAGCAACTTGCTCTGAAATACAACCTTGTGGACGCAGAAGTACCATACTACAAGTATGTGCCCGACCCAGTTCTCGAGAATGGTCATATCACATTGTACTGGGACCGATCTATCATCACCGACAGGACTATTGTTGCCAATAAGCCTGACATAGTGGTGATAGATCGATCAGAGCGTCTCGCAATGATTGTTGATATCACTGTCCCACATGACGAGAACCTTGTGAAAGCCGAGAAAGATAAAGAAATTAAGTATCAAGACTTGGCACACGAGGTTGTCGACATGTGGGAGGTTGACTCTGCAGTCATTGTGCCGATAGTCGTGACGGCCAATGGCTTAATAGCCAAGAGCCTCGACCAACATCTGACGAGGCTCGCGTTGGGCAGCTGGATCAAGGGCCTGATACAGAAAGCGGTACTTCTGGACACGGCACGTATTGTCAGGAAGTTCCTCTCTCTGAGGCCCTGACCACCGGTAGCTTGGACCCTGTTCCCGATGCCGGTGGGCTACTATTTTTTATATTTTTAAATGTTTTTTTATATTTTTTATAGAAATATTTAAAAATGTAAATCATATGTGTATATAAATAAATAAACGGAATAATAATGAAACGGTCACTACCAACTAGACCATACCCTGCAAGTTGAACTTAACAGGAGATACTAAGATAATATTACAGCAGCCACTTACACCTTGGCTAAACCCTTCCCAACTAACGGTCCCAAAACCCAAATGAAGAAACATGGTTATTACAAGAAGCAACTCAAAACGGCCCCAAGTGCTCGGCGGGTCCAGCAGCAGCACTGGCCATGACGAAAGCCAGGCTGACGCTGGGCCTCGGGGTGCAAAGAATCCCCGAGCGGCGATTGGACCCCGTCAAACGACCCAAGCAACGAATACGGATTCCGATATGCAAAGCGAAAAAATGTCAGCGACACCCTCACCATTTAGTCTATTTGAATCACCCAGCTCATCCCCGCGTTCCTATCAGGTCTCAACGCGGTCTAGCACTGTATCACCCATGTCTGAGGATGTTGTGCAAGAGGCACTCGCCACTGAATCTGCACCCGCCCCAGGCACAAACCGTGCGCGTAAAAGATGGTCAGACGAAATGAATCAATTCATCTGGCGCACGTACCTCATAGCTACCAAATTAAATACCAGTAAAATATATCTTGATCATCTACACCACGAATTCTCACAAAAATACCCACAGATGCAGGCGTCCAAACAGAGATTAGGAGACCAATGCAGAGCTATAGTTAGAAACAAATTACTCCCGCAAGAAACACAAGACCACATAAGAGAAGAAGTTGCAACCTACCTTCAACAAACACAAAATAACAATAGTCAAACACAAACTCATACAATCACACAATTAACCACTCAATCACACAGTAGCCACCCTCAAGGAAGAGGTCAGAGAAGGAGGTGGACCACTGAACAGAACGAATCAATCGTAAGAAATTACTACACTATTACAGAATTAGGAGAAAATAGATCTGCTTACCGGCGGCCGCTTCATCAAGCAGTTATAGCAGAACACCCAGAACTATCAGGAGTAGGTGAACAGAGAATATCAGATCAACTCCGAGTTATATTAAACAACAAAATGATAAACGACCAAAGACTTCAAGAAATACGTGACGATATATCATGCAATATCAATTCCCAGCCCAACAACCAACTCCGAACATCAGAACACATGGCAACTGAATCAGAATACACACAAGGAACAAACATCCATTCGTACATATCAGAAAACAACATTATCCCTGATTCACTCAGCCTATCACCACCACCACAAACTCAAAATAATACATCACTAGTAAACTCCCAATTCATCTTAGAGCCACAACAAAACTGCACAGCTGAAACTCCTGATTCGAACAAAATAAAGGAGCAGTTTATGATTACAACAGACAAGTTCCGAAATACCAACCCACTTACTCGACCTTACATACCAAAACAAAAAACTTCTAGAAAACTAGCACAAATCGTTAATTTTATCAATACAGACATACTACCACATCACACGTCAACAGATCAAGATTTTGAGACCACTCAAACTGTTATTTACTGCGCTGCATACACAGCAGCATTATGCAATGGAGCTAAAATTAGAGACACAATAACACCATCTAATCAAAATAAAAAAAGAATACCTGCGTGGCAGAAGAGACTTCAAATGAAGATACAGAACTACAGGAGAGATATTGCAAGAGTGACAGAATACATAAAAGGCAACAGAAGCAATAGGTTAATTTCACTTGTAGAAGAGATTAAGAATAAAAATAGGATACACTCACAACACGAAGAACCTAACATAAGCAATGAAGAATTCCTCGACACCCTCAAACAAAAACTTAACGCAGCATCTAGCAGACTAAAACGATATCTTAATTGTACACTCAGAAAAACACAAAATACTCAATTTGTAAACAACGAAAAGCAGTTCTATAGGACACTTACGTCAGACACACAACGTAACACGAATAGAACTACGCAAGACACACCATCACCATCTGCCGATGAATTACATAACTTCTGGTCCGGTATTTGGTATGAGCCGGTACATCACAATACAGATGCTCAGTGGCTACACACAGATACAGACCTAACCCAGCAAATTACACCAATGCCGTTTGAACATATTCCGGTGGAGGTGTTTATACGTGTACTTCAAAAATCTCATAATTGGAAAGCGCCTGGAAGTGACCGAATATACAACTACTGGTATAAAAAAATTACATCTATTTATCCCTTACTTCATAACCACATCAATAATTTTATACAGACACCAAATATAATGCCAAGCTACATCACACAAGGCCTTACCTACATGATACCGAAAGATAGTAACGATTACCAAAATCCAGCCAAATACAGACCTATCACATGCCTACAAACGATTTATAAAATACTCACAGGTTGCATCGCCGAACTCATACATGAACATATCACTAATAACAACATACTTGCTGAAGAACAAAAAGGATGTCGTAAAAGTAGCCAGGGCTGGAAAGAACAGCTTATAATAGATTCTGTAGCTATGAAACAAGCTATTGCTAAGAAGAAGGACATAAATACTATGTATATTGACTATAGGAAAGCCTTTGACTCTATACCACACAGTTGGCTTTTGTATGTACTCCAACATTATAGAATTCACCCAGAAATAATACATTTCCTCGAGAGCTCTATGCAACACTGGACAACCACATTAAAAACAATAGGGCATTACTGCACAGTAACACCAGAAATACCAATACGACGAGGCATCTTCCAAGGTGACGCCCTTAGCCCTCTGTGGTTTTGCCTTGCATTAAACCCGCTCTCCCACATCTTAAACAAATCCAATCTCGGCTATACTATCACTACACCACAAAAACATACAACTCTTACTCACCTCATGTACATGGACGACATTAAACTATACAGCAACACTACACAATCATTACATTGCCTTGCAGATATTACACAATCTTTCTCAAACGACATACATATGGAATTTGGGATTGACAAATGCAAAACTTTCTCAGTTAAAAACGGCAAAATCATCCCAAATAATTATATTCTAGAATCAGGAGATACTATTGAACCACTAGACCTAAACACTACATATAAATATTTAGGTTTCCTACAAGCTCGGCAGATTAAA
This sequence comes from Amphipyra berbera, assembly GCA_910594945.2. Lineage (NCBI taxonomy): Eukaryota > Metazoa > Arthropoda > Insecta > Lepidoptera > Noctuidae > Amphipyra > Amphipyra berbera. The sequence continues at coordinate 527,407 of OU343135.1, forward strand.
CAGAAAGAAACGAAAGAAGACCTAAAAAAGAAATTTAAACACCGGCTGAATATTTTATTCAGGTCTCAACTTAACTCGCGCAATATGGTTAAAG